>JAQFJA010000024.1:19639598-19654947 GCA_029874485.1 Naso brachycentron | reverse complement strand
CGAGCAATAAAAGTACCATTATAGCAACTTTTTATCTCTGCAGGCAAACTCTGATTAGGCCCAATTTCCATTAAACTTAATTAATGTACTGTGGTGTGGGCCTGTACATAAACACACACTGGCTAAAAGATTATAGTCTTTGCTTTTGTTCTTTGAAGTGGGTGAAAGATAAGGAAACACCAGTGGCTGACAGATACTGTGGGATCATGTGATTGCTGTGCCATGGATTGGAGTGGCATCAGGAAATGAACTTACACACCAACACAAATGATCAGTTTAAATAGAGGCTGATTTTTTTAAAAAAAGTGGTGGCAGCGGCGTTCTGTAAAGGTACATTATCTGTAAGATATGAAGCCTTTAAATGGACGTCACCGCGTCTGACATTGCAGTGCGTGTCTGGAAGTCTACATTGCTGTTAAGACAGATAATCACTAGTCAAAATGCTCACCATGGCCCTTTCCCACCTCCCTATAGCTGTGCGAACAGGAAATGCTGAGCGCAGTGAGGACATACATTGGGAATTCCAGCCCTCCAGCTTTGTTGTCCTGTCCTGCTGCATTCTTGTGCATGTCTATGTGTGTCTGTGTGTGCGCGCCATTTGGAACGCAAGGGTGTTTTATGAAGCTATCACTTATCATCACTTACTTTTGTGCTCACGTGTCCACGCAGTTGAAAACGCCATCATGAGATATGACAACAAGGCTCATTCATGAGCAACAATGTAGTAAAGGACAATGGCAATAAAGAGGCACAGTCCCACATGGTAATGAGGCTTTATTTCAGGGCCGTGGCTGCATCTGTGTGGAATAGTGAGTTGTTCAGTGTTGTTGTGAGACAAAAGATGTCTGCTTGAACTGGGGGCTGTTTCTCCCAGGCTTGGAAAGGAGTCCTGTGACTTTCAGCGTCAGCTCTGCATCTGTTTGCAGCTGATCATCTGAGCCGCATGGACTCAGTAAACTCTCCTCACTGATCTTTTACAGGCTGTGTTACAGCAGGACAGTTGTGTGAAGCCTGTTTAATGAGCAGAAAATAGTTAAAAATCTTAGCCTGACAGCGGGGTTTTGGTTCTCTGCTATATTTTATCTATTTTGAGATGAGTTCATCTAAAAGTAAGAAGACAAACAAATGATAAACCCCCCTTTTCCTCCCCATATCCCCGGTGATATCTAGTCATGCAGACAGTTTTAGTTTTACACTGTGAGCTTTTGAGATAAGGATGGTTCACACACCCTACCGTGGATATTGTTAGTATTTTTTTCACCTTTCCAAGTAAACAGCTCACAGTGACAACTGTTTCCGGTAAGGTTAAAGGATTATCCCGAGCACCCGGGAGATTATTTGTGGAAACTGCTTTTTAATATTTTCAACCTGCTGATCACAGCTAACAAATTATTTGTCTGCGTTGCATTGCTATGGATATCTCAGAACTAGGGCACATTTAATTAGAAGCAAGAGCATGGCTGGAAACCACTATAGACGACTGGAAATATGTGTTTTCTGTGATTTTAATGTCTTCATAGGATGGTTATATGAATAATCTGTGGTATGTTTGAGGGCATGTTTTTTTAACCACATTCGTACAGGTTTAACAAGTAGTCCCATCACTGGAATGCTTTGTTTCAGCTCTTAGTGAAGCAGCGTCTTGTTGTTGCCTCGGCTTCTTTGTTCGAGCCGGAGATTGTTAGCTGCGTGACAGTTCTTTGTATCCTCCTCACATCTGTCTGTCTACATACCAGTCAGTGAAGATGTGAGGGGAGGTTGTCAGGACAAAGCCCACTGATTTTCTTACTGTAGGTGTTGTTACTATGGAAACAGCAGACCTATCTCTTTGTACCTCAGGATTTCCGACCGGCCATTCTACACATTTGCACTTCATGGTTTAGTTCATGTTTTGCGTATGCATTCCTCGCTCAGGTTGAAAGGCTCTGGTGCATCATATACGGACAGCTGTGTTTGCTTTAGGTTTTGCTCGCTTATGGGTAGTTATTACTCATAAGTATGGTAGAGAATATGTGACTCTTGCCCCAAAACATCAAAATGGACTACTTAATTCACTCTTGGAGCATACTGCCATTCAGTGTTAGAAAAAAAGCCCTGTCATTTATTGTGTAGGCACATGAATACGTTAGAATACATCACTCTGCTTATTTTCAGTGTACTCATTCCTATTTTTCCCTCTGTTTTTAGCCTTGAACACATGAGACCGCTGTCCTGCAGATGAGCCATCGGTGGGGGCTTCCAAGTCGCTGTCGCAGACCCAGATAGTTCCTGGCGGCAGCGGCATTGCCCCCCACTCCCCATTATGCCCAACAGCAGTCGGGCGGGGAGCCTGAAGGACCCCGAAATCGCTGAACTCTTCTTCAAGGAGGACCCAGAGAAGCTCTTTGCAGACCCGCATGAGATCGGACATGGCAGCTTTGGTGCTGTATATTTTGTGAGTATTTAACAATATAAGGCTGTGATCCAAGCCTGAGGCCACATGCAGCCTGACTCCACAATCTCACTCATCCTCTTTCGTTTCAGTGAGGCCACTGTGTTGGCACACAATGACCGACAGAGGTGAAGCAAAAACATTTGAACATTTGTCATTGCAGAAAAGTTAATCAAATACTTTTACGTGCACATTTCTGTATGGCACTGTAACATGAATGGTGGTCATCAACTCTGCCGTGATGAACTTCCCTGGAAATTAGAGAAATCTTAACAGTTCCATAAACCATTAACAAAACACTGCACTCTGAGTGTGTGTCAGCCTCTCTTGTCTACACAGAATTAGCCTGAAGACTGAGGCTTTGTAGCATTGAAGGTCATTTGGATTATACAAGAAAATCATCCTGTTGTGTTTCAGTATTCAGCAGTTGGAGAGCTTAATTATATAAACCACAAAGGCCTTAAGATCCTTTCAACCGTTTCTAATGATTCTAAAAATGTTGACTGTTTTAGCGACAGTGTTTCAGAGAATTTTTGGGACAGTTGAAGTTTACAGTAAAAATTTATTATAGTGATATTTTGTTGTTGTGATTATGGTGTTTAGAAGTATTAAGGCTTGTGTTAGCTGACTTACAGAAAATTGTATCACAAGTCTTACTTTGTTGTTATTGTATAATACCATGTTGCCTAACAGCGACATTAAGTCGACATTTGCACTGAAATGTGAATCATATAGTGAGTTCTAGTACAGGTTGGATTTTCATGATGCTTGGGGCTGTTGGGTCTCATTTGATTATTTAAGAAAGCAAGAAGGTTTAGCTTTACAGGCAAATAATACAGACAAATTTAATCATCAATAACTTGGCATTAGCATTGTAGCCCATAGGGGTGGTGAAAAAAATAGATTTCTAAGATTCAAAATCAATACACAAATCCAAAATACACAAAAATTAAATAAAAATTAATCAGCTGTCCAATCAATATATGACATAACTAATGAATATCTTAGACCATTATTGGTTGATCAACTTTATAGAACTTGAAGATGTTATCAAACTAACTGGGAATTTAAAATATATTTAAACTTTTTTTGTCAGTTTTTATTTGTGCAAGTTTAGCATAAATAAATGTCACCTTTTGTCTAAAGTTTGTCTTCACCTGTTTACATTTTAGCAGGTTGCAGTTTAACATGTAAAAAAAAAAACTCTCCATAATGTTATACACACTTTACTCTGCTTCCATGCTTTAATTTGCCACTTTGTCTTACAAAGCGAAGTAGATTTTGAAGTTAAACCCCATATATACTGAATCAGGAATAATTTTAAATTGAAAACCGTTTTGAAGTGAGAATCGATTTTGAAGCGAATCGTGCGATGATAAAAGATTTACACCTTTAGTAGCCCATGTACAGTAAGCCACAGTAGCTAAACTAAAACTAAAATTATTGATAAAACTGCGAAATGAAGACGACTTTTATAAATATTTCTGATATGTTTTTTATTCAGGCACGGGATGTGCGGACAAATGAGGTGGTGGCCATCAAGAAGATGTCTTACAGTGGAAAGCAGTCCACTGAGGTATGAAGGCTTTTACCAACTAATATATAATGCTAACGGGCCATGTTGTTAATCCATCAGTGTCATGTTGTCGGTTGTCATGGTCTTCAGTCTTTTACTTTTTTTTGCAGAAATGGCAAGACATAATCAAAGAGGTGAAATTCCTGCAGAGAATACAACACCCAAACAGCATCGAGTACAAAGGATGTTACCTGCGGGAGCACACTGCCTGGGTAAGAGGATGATGATGCTGTATGACTAAAACATATTACCCCCTGACTAATAAAGAGAGAAGAAGAGAATTGCACATAAAACACTTCCTTTCATTGCAGCTGGTAATGGAGTACTGTCTAGGCTCTGCTTCAGATTTGTTAGAAGGTGAGTCGAATACCTTTAAACTAATAAATTCCTTGAGGCTGCATGACTACAAGCAGAGAGGGTAATCTACCTGTTTCAAGTTAATCCTTGTCATATTTTTCAATTTACCTTGCTGTTGTCGGATGCATCCCTTCTAGTTCACAAGAAACCTCTGCAAGAGGTGGAAATAGCTGCAATCACCCATGGTGCTCTTCAAGGATTGGCTTATCTTCACTCCCACAACATGATTCACCGGTGAGTGTTTCAAGTGTTTGGGAGCATGCTGGGCATCGACTGCTTGTGCCTTCAGGCCGCCTGTCTTCTGTGTGGAGCTGTAATGATTTCGTCTTGTGCGTCTGACAGAGACATCAAGGCAGGAAACATCTTGCTGACGGAGCCGGGGCAGGTGAAACTGGCAGATTTTGGCTCCGCCTCCATCGCCTGTCCTGCTAACTCCTTTGTTGGGACTCCATATTGGTATGTAGCAACACATACATAAGGGTTCCTCTCAGAGCACTCTTTCCTTTCACATGTTGTTATTGTGCCTATGTGTTTGCTTCCTCAGGATGGCCCCAGAAGTCATTTTAGCCATGGATGAGGGTCAGTATGACGGAAAGGTGGACATTTGGTCTCTGGGCATAACCTGCATTGAATTAGGTATGTTTGCTATGTTCTCTGGCCTGAATCACATCTCAGATTTAGACCTCATTCATCTCTTTTCACACTTTTACAAACATAGCCAGCATTAATTTTGCTCATTTAGTCAGTCACTAACTGAATAATGCCGCTCTGTCCTCCTTTCCTTCCTTTCTAATTTCATTTTTCTTGCCAACTTCCTGACTCCTTGATGTTTGTAGCTGAGAGGAAGCCTCCACTGTTCAACATGAATGCAATGAGTGCCTTATATCATATAGCACAGAATGAGAGCCCCATGCTGCAGTCAAGTGAATGGTGAGTTTTGAAGTCAATTTATAAGAGCTGGCTTTGTTTTTTACACAAAGTTAGTCTATAAAATAATTAAATTTCTCTTCTTTTTTTGTGTTTCATCTCAACATCAGGACGGATTATTTTAGAAACTTTGTAGATTCTTGCCTTCAGAAATTTCCCCAGGATAGGCCAAACTCTGAGGAGCTCTTAAAGGTAAGAACCTGGAAATGGATGTGATAGACTCATGTTGTGCTTTAATATTAATTCCTCTAACCACAAGAAAAAAATAAAGATATTAATATGTTATTACTGAATTTCTTAAATAGGGCTTTGTTTTTGACTTCTCCAGTCCTATTCCTGTCGTCAAAGGCCATTTTCAGCTCATTTGATGCGGTACAGGGTTTGGATGGCTCAAATTTAGCCTCCAAAGCTAGTGCTAGCGCAAGTCAGTGGGACCAGTAGCATTCTAATTTCTGCCAAACTTCGATTAAACACTCCATAGTGCATCCAAAGCAAGCAGAAAATAACTACAGTCTGTCGAGGCCAATTTGTGTGATTGTAAATAACTTGAGAAGTGAAAATACGGCTGAATTTCTTTATTTTGTGGCTCTGTTTAGGATGAATAGCGACAGGAAGCTGCCAGATATTAACTTTCTGTTGGTACTAAGCCACAAATTAAAGAAATCTGCCATAGTTTGACCTAAAAAATTATTGTATGAACACACAAATTCACCTCAATAGACTGTCATCATATTCGACTTGCTTTTGGTGCACTGTGGAGTGTTAAATCGGAGTTTGGTAGAGAATGCTACTGGTCCCATTGACTTTAGCATTTACAGCTAAATGATGAGCTGTCTAAACTCTGTACCGCATTCAGTGAAGGGAAAATGGTCTCTGACAACAGAAATTGGACTGGAGAAACAGAATGTAAATTCCCATGTCAAGACTTTGGGAATATTCCTTTAATGCAAGAGGTCTTTTCTGTGTCTTTCCTGCAGCACGCGTTTGTCCAGCGTGAACGACCAGAATCAGTTCTCATAGACCTTATAAATAGGACTAAGGATGCAGTTCGGGAGCTGGACAATCTGCAGTGTCGTAAAATGAAGAAGATCTTGTTTCAAGAAGCCCACAACGGCCCCACAACTGAGGCACAAGATGAAGAGGAGGTCTGTCATGTGACTGTTTGAAGCACTGCTAGTTCACCTCTGTGTATTTCTTTCACCTCCACATTAGCGAGGTTGAATTTTAAAGCGTCTTGTCTTCTGTTATTAGAGAGCAGTGTTGTGACCTTGTTACTGTCTGCCGTGTGTTATTTTTAGGAGCCAGAACACAGTGTGGGTAGGATGGGTACAGTGAACAGCGTGGGGAGCAACCAATCCATACCCAGTATGTCAATCAGTGCCAGTTCCCAGAGCAGCTCTGTCAACAGTCTCACAGATGCCGGCGATGACAAGAGTGAGGTGGACATGGAGGGGGACCACACAGTCATGTCCAACAGCTCTGTGATACACCTAAAACCAGTAAGAAGTTCAGGTTCCAGTCTGAAGTGCAACCTCATCCTGTTACACAATGTCCACAGAAAATATTTATTTTCAAATACAACATGAAAAACAAATGTGGTTGCTTTGACATACTTACGTGGTTTTTATGTTTTCCTTTCAGGAGGAAGAGACGTATAATGATGAGTCAGAACCTCACACACGGCCAACTGAGCCACAGTCCCCACCTGCGCACACTCCCCGACCGAAACGGAACCGCGAGCACTTCGCTACCATACGCACAGCCTCAGTGGTAATAACATAGTTATTGTATTTGCAAATCATGTCAGACGTCGTATACCTGCTGGACATTTTCTGCATCCATGCGATGTTCAGAGGCAAATATTGAGACATTTCGTCCTCGTGATCACTCAGTGAGTTTACTTTAAGCTTAGAAAATGTTGATTTTGTTTGTAGCCTCATCATCCAGTTTGGAAAGTTTGCACCTGAAAAAAAAAAGATCCTTTTTTCCCAACTCATCATAAACACTCTTTCACATTATATCTAATGTCTTTGCATACATTATTCTCTTACAAACTTGCTCTTTGCACTCACAACAATATAAAGAGAATCTGTGTCTTGTGTTTTCCAGCTCACTCGCCAGATTAAGGAGCATGAGCAGGACTCTGAGTTACGGGAGCAGATATTGGGCTACAAGCGCATGAGGCGGCAGCACCAGAAACAGCTGATGGCTCTGGAAAACAAGCTGAAGGCTGAGATGGATGAGCACAGACTCCGCCTGGACAAAGAGCTGGAGAACCAGAGGAATAGCTTTGCCCAGGAGATTGAGAAACTGGTCAAGAAGCACCAGGCATCCATGGAGAAAGATGTATGCTTCCAACTCATAAATGTTTTATGAAACAAGGCTATTATTTTACTTTGAGAAACTGATTGTGATATGTATATCTTCATTAGGCAAAAACATTTAGCAATGATGAGAAGAAGTTCCAGCAACACATTCAGAGTCAACAGAAGAAAGAGCTCAACAGTTTCCTGGAATCTCAGAAGCGGGAGTACAAACTTCGCAAAGAACAGCTCAAAGAGGTGGGAGGTTCAGCCTTCTTCCCCATGACATTACCCCGTTTCCACTGGTCAGAAAAACTCGTATTAACCTGCTAATCGGGGGTTTTGTGTGCAGTGGGAATTGGTACGCTCACCATTTACACTGGGGTCAGTTGACCCTGCAGTAGACGAAGGTTTTTCTCACCTTGGCTCAGCTTTTAATGTAAACATAGGACCTGGGTGAACACGCTAATTTCTGTCGGATTTCCCTGTGATGTTTTTTTTTCCTTCTTCATGTGGTGCGTCATGTCATCCACGTGCAGTGCAGGGTTTCAGTTTGTGATGGACTTTATAATTACAGAAGTTAACCCTGACTGACATAGAGCTGAAAATGATTCCTGCCTGACTTGTGTCTCTATAAGCACAGAGTGTTTTTGTAAAGACAGGCTTAAATTTACAGCACAATGCGCTGCTCACTTGTTAAAAGTCAGCTTAGCTCACCCAGCACACTGCGTTCTCTCCCTGCAGTCAATTTAAACAAATAATAATCCAGCCAGATCATCCAACATACTCTCAACAGCTGCAGCGCACACAGGTTATTTTGTGACGCAGCAGTTTATAGCGCTCATGACTCATATTCCACTCTGCAGTCATTTACAAAATTGTTATATTGTTTCTACTCTGACGTAAAGATGATTTCCACTTTCATACAAACTGTGAGTGAAACGAATGTACTGTGGAGCGTCTACACCCAGATCCAACTTCTGCAAAGCGTGACGCCTAGATAAATTTCAGATACATCTGCATTTGTCATTAATCATAGTTAATATTAAAAGTTGACAGGCATTTCTCTCTCACATCACAATAATTTTACCACACAATACCATCCAAATACGACGCTTCAGATAAAATTTACAGACAGGCTGCCTGGCCAGTGGTAAGAGGGAATGGTGTCAGTAGACGATTTGTAGCGGATGGGCCTGTCTTTAAAAAAACCTGTGTAAACCCGCCAGTTTTGGTCAGAAAGCGGTGTATTGGTCTCCAGAACTGTGCTTTTCAGTCATCCTATTCTTAGCAAAAAAGACAACACTAATATGAAGTCTGCTCTACTATTGCTCTTCAATCATTCTTTCCTTTAGGAGTTAAATGAAAACCAGTCAACACCTAAGAAAGAGAAGCAGGAGTGGTTGTCCAAGCAGAAGGAAAACTTCCAACACTACCAAGCAGAGGAAGAGGCCAACTTGCAGCGCAGACAGCGGCAGTATCTTGAGCTGGAGTGCCGCAGGTTCAAACGGAGAATCTTGTTTGCTCGCCACAATATTGAACAGGACTTAGTGCGAGAGGTTAGCACTCTGTTTCCAACTTGGTTCAAATTGATCTTTGCTGCCTGATCTGCCTCATCTCACTGCCGTTTGTCTCTCCATGCACCCGTAACCAGGAGCTCAACAAGCGCCAGACCCAGAAGGACCTGGAACATGCCATGCTTCTCCGGCACCATGAGTCCATGCAAGAGCTGGAGTTTCGCCAGCTCAACACCATCCAAAGGACACGGGCCGAGCTGATTCGCCTGCAGCACCAGACGGAGCTCACCAATCAGCAAGAGTACAACAAGAGGAGGGAGAGGGAACTCCGACGCAAGCACGTTATGGAGGTTCGCCAGCAGCCCAAGAGCCTCAAGGTGAGAACTCAGTTTGTGTGCATGGAAGTTAATTGAATATTCAGAATGTACTCTCATATCAATAATAATAAAATGTTGCTCTCAGTACTTAGAGGAGCTGTCTTATATGCAAATCAGTATTTGTCAGGCGGGATTATTCTTCATCTCGAATAGGCTTAGATGTGCTGTAACTTTGATCTTTGAAATCCTAAGTAAAAATCATCAGAGTTACAAGTGTGTGGGTTCTACCCCCCCTTTTGTCATGCAAACCCTTTGAAATTAAAATAGAACTGAGACTGGAAGCTGACCCATGTTTCATATTCATGTGATGCCTGTTTTTCTAGCTCTACTTGCTTGATCTGATCCCAGAGTTGTTGTAACTGTACTGATCTAACAGAGATGCTAATACTTGCTTTTTAATATGAAGGTAGACTTAATGAAATCATTTCCTGCAGTCCAAAGAGCTACAGATCAAGAAACAGTTCCAGGACACGTGTAAGATCCAGACCAGGCAGTACAAAGCACTGAGGAACCATCTGTTGGAGACCACACCAAAGTCAGAGCACAAGGCTGTCCTTAAACGGCTGAAGCAGGAGCAGCACCGCAAACTTGCCATCTTGGCAGAGCAGTATGACCACTCCATCAATGAGATGCTTTCCACTCAGGCGGTAAGTCTGGAAATTCCAGGAATGTGTAAGGTTTTTGAAGTAAGACCATGAAGGCACCGCCCAAGTTTATATTTTGCTACCTTTCAGATGATTTGTCCAGATCAGGTGTGGTTGTGTATTTGTGTCACTCGTTGTATCCTGAACCCGATCTTCTTTCTGTCCTCAGCTACGTCTGGATGAGACTCAGGAGGCTCAGTGCCAAGCCTTACGGATGCAGCTACAGCAGGAGCTGGAGCTTCTCAACGCCTACCAGAGCAAGATCAAGATGCAGACAGATGCCCAGCACGACCGCGAGAGGAAGGACCTGGAGCAGAGGGTGTCACTGCGAAGAGCCCTGCTGGAACAGAAGGTTTGTCCTCTGTTCTGTGGAGGTTTCCATGTCTGACTGTGTGATTATCAGCAAGATTTGAGTTTTAGAGGCACTTCTAATTTAAAAGCCCGGCATACTTGCACAGGTTGTCGGTTTATCTGGTTTATTAGACCTTCTCCAGTTGGAAGTGTGCAAAGTTAAAGTGGGATTTACTTGAGATCAGCAGTTTCCATGCACACAAAAAAGCAAGAATCTGTCCAGCCGGAACAAGTGCAAGTCCTGGAGAGGTCACATTAGGCAAAATAAGTGGAAACACCTGCGGATATGTGTCATGTGTGCTGTGCTCATATGACTAATTGAAAAATAAGCTTTTTACAGCAGACATTTTGATGAATCATGAGAGGAAAAGCACAGGTGAGGTGATACAGTAACATGCTAATAATTCTGTTTCATCCAAGTTTTCCAATAAGCGGGGGAGTGTGACGGTAAAACTGTCCCAACAGGAGAGCATGATTAAGCAGATTTTGGGCCCTCCACTCAGTGCTTCATTTGTAAATCACAAGGTCCAGGAACACAGAGAGGGTGATGATTCTGGGTCAGGGGGAGAGAAAAAGTCAGGGACAACACCAAGGTGCTTGCTGTTAAAACCAAACAAAATCAGTCCTTGCTATTGATTCTGCTATTGATCAAAACAAATACTCACTTAAAATTTGCGAAGGCCGGATGTTTAAACTGCAATTTATAGTTCAGTCACAGCTCTCCCGCTCTCTGTCTTGTAAAATCAGATTTAAACCGTATGCAAAACTTGCAAACGAGCGATTTATGAGGAACTTCAAAAGAAAAAAAAAGTGGCAGAACAGATAACACAGTGAAGTTCCAGTTCCAATCGAGTAGGTACCAGTCCCAACCTGGGATCCCAAGGTCGCTCCGGCGTGCTCTGGCACAAACGAAGCCCCGATCTAGTGTGAACCAGACTTCCACCAGCAGGATCAATAGCAGGACCCTGAAACTGAATAAATCAGCCAACAACCATTACTGGATTTTCTGCTTATAACTATAACAAGGTTAAAAATTTACAGTGGATGTGAATTTTGGAAAAATGTAACTCTTGGAACAATTAGTGAATAACACGCCACTGTTATGTTCATTCTAAGGCAGAAAATAATTCCTATTTTGTGCTTGTATGTTAATGTTTTGTATTTACTAAAATTGATCCATCAACACTGTTTTTTTAATTAACTTTTTTAAAAAAAATTCTTGAATATAGATTGAGGAGGAGATGATGTCCTTGCAAAATGAACGCTTGGAGCGAATCCGGAGCCTGCTGGAACGTCAAGCCCGAGAAGTCGAGGCCTTTGACTCAGAGAGCATGCGTCTTGGTTTCAGCAACATGGTGCTATCAAACATCTCCCCAGAGGCTCTCAGCCACAGCTTCCCCGGGGCTCCAGGAAGTTGGAGTCACCATCAGCAACAGCACCCACCTGGGAGCGCTCAAGGCCCACACCGGGGCAGCGGTAGTCTGGGCGGAGGGTCGAGCCACCAGGGAAGCCATCACCACTATCACTCCAGTCCAGGAGGGGCGCCTATGCAGCAAGGCTGGGGGCAGGGCATGCAGGGGGGTGGGGCTCCATCACCGTGGGGCCATTCATCAGCAGTCTCCCGCAGCAGTGGAGGTTTACAGAACAGCCCCCAAGCAATGGGGAGGACACCCTCAGGAGGGCGCAGTGAGCAGAGCATGAGCAGGAGTACCAGTGTCACCTCTCAAATATCTAACGGGTCACACCTCTCCTACACATAGGTCTCCTGTCAGCTCCGGAGTCACCATGGAGATGCAGAATCCAACAAACACAGCAGGACAGAGTACTGGCGCAGCTCTGCTGCTGCGTGTCTCTCTGCGACACTTCGCCTCCGCTTCTCCTGTGTACAGATGTGGATGTGTGATGAAATAAATGTTGCTCAGGTCAAAAGGGCTGGAAGACGCGCAGCCCGTCCTCACGGCAGTTTATCGGCACACATTACAAATCCTTAAATTTATGTTACATAAGCAATTTGAGTGTCAACAAATAATACTCCTGTTTGTTTTTATTTACAGCTCTCTCCTTTGGAATTTAAAAAAAAACACGTTTTGTGCTATTCACAGCCATTGCTCTCATTTTGCACATGAAACACTGTTAGCCTTTGACATGTGTTAACTATGTCCTTAGAAATGTGGTATCAAACAATCACAGCCAACTGATTCTCACTCTGCCGAATCACATTCAGTTAAACACTGGTTGATTCTCTGACGGTGGCTAACAACGCAGCAGAACTAACTAAAGACGCTTTGCTGTTGTGATACCAGCCTGCTGTAATGGTCATTGTGATAAATTAGATGCTTCTTTTTATTCACTAGCATTATTTCACCTGATTTCCTCGTCATCAGCCAAATGAGACTACACAAATCCGGAGCCAAATAAACTAATATTTATAGGCGTATGCTACAACACTACTTCAGTGCCTTTTTAACCTTTGATTGTAGAAATAAGTCTCAGATGTTTGTAGTTTATAATCGGTGCCAGTGTTTCGTTTAGTTCAGTCTGTTTTAACACCTGTGATTTTAATTGCAGAGGTCCTAAATTCTTTGCTTAGATTGTGTTATTCACTGTGTGCGTGATAAGTCGGTTTAGGTCTCATAATTGTAAAGAAATAGAGGATTACTTGTACAAATCAGTATATTTTTAGGGCTTTAGAGTGGTGGTACTTGCACACATCACAGAGAATGTCGTTCACAGGGGGGGAAACAGGAGACTTCTTTGCCTTCAGAAACAATCCTAGTACTGATCTGTTGATTTTTATTAGTGCCTTTTTTAAACTGCTGCCTTTTTCAAAGCACTTTATACAGCTAAATATGTGTAAGATTAATATTTGACTTCATTTCACAGAGCACCTGGTGGATGAGTGTTTAGTCGGTACGTATTTAGTTAAGATAAGGAGTTGAGCTAACCTGGACTGTGATGTTTTTTTAGGAGCGATTTCCCAAGTACAGACGAGGCCAAGTGTGTGTCGACACTCAGTATGTGAGCGAAAGCATTTTCCCCCCTTCTGCAGATTTACTGTTTTGAAACTGTAGCTGTTGTTGGTTTTCTTCATTGTGTGTTTGTGCTGAATTTTGCTTGAATAGAGGATGTGAGGATGCTGCAGTCTTTATAAATATGTTTTGGTTACAGTCTCTATAAAAACAAGCTGAGTTAAATGAAAAGAGTCCATTATGTGCAGGCAGAAAGCTTAAGTTAATTGTCATGACCATGACAGCAGGCTTGGCACTACTTAAAAAGAAATAAACAAACTACAACACTGTTAAAAATGTTGGGGCCCAGTTACGGTGACCAGACGAGAATGGGTGAAAATTCGGGACAGGGGAGTCGGGGGTCGGCGTGGTCACGTTGGCGATGAACAGTGGAACACATGACAGTCAAAACTCAACACTTCAGTTATTTTTATTTATAAATTCAGCTTTCAATCGGCAGAAACAACCCCACAATGACTGTGTTGTATCACTGCAAAACCCTTCGTTTGAATCTCGTAGGGCAGCATTAATTCACTGGTATTCTGTCCCCACTCCTCCCAAAACCTACAGCAACGTTTCTGCTCTTTTGCTGAACGTTTAATTCCCTTTGTAATTTTTTTTAAAAGTAAACAACATTATAACATTGCCATTACAGTAGCAGTTGTGGCGGCACTACAGGGTGGCTAAAAAAAAAATAAGCAGCCATAGTTTATGTGAGAAACAAACTGCAGCAGCCAATGCAGAGCCAGCTGCACGGTGACACCAAAAAATTCACAACGATCAGCATTTGATGTTTCATTAGGCTACAGCAAATGAAAATTATGGTTTAGTCAAATTTGTGGAACAATTAGGACAGGATTCAGGACAAATGTAATTTGGGGCTGTCCGAATTTTTCAGGACGTCTGGTCACCCAAGGCCCAGTTGAGAAAGACTAAAATGTAGAAGTTGCTCATTTCTAAACATTACACCATCTCATCAGAAACCCAAAACAAGGGCGACTGACTCAAGCACATGCTCACATGTCTGCATTGTTGCATATACATGTAAATGAGTAATTGATTTAACGCACTACCCTCTGTGAAATAAACCCAAATTCAGAACTGAAGTTGGCAAAAAGCACTTAGGTATTCCTTTGATGGCTCTAGCAACTCCTCTAATAACATCTGTTACGTTTGCTCCCTCCTCTCCGGTTTGTTGAACTATTTTTGGAGAGGTCGGTGCCATTTTAGCATTATAACAGCCTCTCTGTTCGAGGCTTTCCATTTCAGCACACAGACTAACACTCGGTCGAAAAGGCCTCTAAGGATTAAAGATCCGGCGATAAGAATATATACTCCCCTGAATCACAAAGCTGGAGTTAACTGTTCATATGTGTATATTTTATTAAAGAAAGCATTTAAAGACTAAACTCACATTTTAAGAAAATAATTTCTAAAACTAACTTTATTTAACAGACGGACCACACTGATGTTAGCAAACCTTTTCGCGCTCAACGTGAAAGTGGTGTTGAGTTGTCTGGACATAGTTAATTGAGAGATATTCTTGGTTTTGTGTACACAGACAAAATGCCTCATATGCATGTATTTGCTGTCATCTTCTTAAAATGCCACTCGCGTGTGTAGTCAGCCGGCCATCTCTCGAGCGTCGTCACTGCAGAATTTCTCCCTGCTGCACACATTCGACCGTTTGTCCCCATTCCATTCTGATTCAGAGCCGCCTTTTCAGATGCTGGCTCTCTCTTTTTTTTTAAATTTTATTTTAAATTTTTTTTTGATGTCATGCTGTTATATATTCATATCACATTTGAGGACACAAAAATGCTGGGGTCTTTTTTTTTTTTTTCCTTCTTAAATGGGT
>JAQFJA010000024.1:19593446-19605248 GCA_029874485.1 Naso brachycentron | reverse complement strand
AAACAAAAGCCTTCTACCCACTAATCCGTGGATGCCCCATGAGTATATTTTTTTTTTTTTTTTTTTTTTTAAATTGAAAACTGTATGAGTCGTGTAACACCTGATTTTCTGGTCATGAGCGAGAATAGCTTTCCTGGCCTTGTGATTAAACTGTTAGCTGTTATGTCCCGAGAAACTGTTCATATGGTGCCTGAAAATGCAGAGCTCCAGCATCCTCAATCCAGTGTGTTGATTTAAGGTCTTGAGTAGTGTTCTAGTCATGGAATCTTTCAGAGCAGGCTCTTGGATAGATCTGACTTACAAAAAGCATCCCACTCATGCCCGCAAAGGACTTCTATGAGTTAACAATGCTGACAACTTTAAGACTTGGCTATCTTATTTTTAACTATTCACTATACTGTGTATCAATTGTGTTTATGTTACAAATGGCTCAGATTGTCCTTTTCATGGCCTCTGCTTAGTACCCCCTCCAGATTACTGCAGATAGACACAGAGGTACAATGCCGCCGATTTCTGCAATTGTCTGTGCAAAGTGAGGATGCGGCAGGGGACGACGATGCTTATCTGAGCCACAAATGATGTGATTATGAGTAAACTGAACACTAAGAACAGGCCAAGGAATATGTTTACTCCATGTTTACATTCCAGTGATGCATGAAACGAGTTGGGAAATGCACTTCATAAGTTCAGCCTTGTGTATTTTCACATACTAAAGCATCCACTAGGAGGTACAGAGCCTGTGTCGTATGGAGACTTCTACCAAGTGGTCCCAGGATGTTAATTTCCCTGCCAGGCGTAATAATTAAACTAATGCAGCCAGCTGTAGGCTTCATTGCATATTATTTGTCTTGTACAATTTATATTTAATTCTGATGACTCCCCAGACATTTTCTAATATTTTATGAACTGTTTGCATCCCATGCTTATTCTCTACTTTTTTACTGTCACTCGTATGTGTGAATGGTCTGAAGTGCAGCATCCATCGGATCATTGACAGTCCAAATAAAGAGGTTCAGTTCTTTTGCAACTTCATTTGTGTGTGTTTGTGTCTTTTACAATTGAAATAAAACTCATAGCAGCGGGGGGGTGAAATCAGAAGACATTTATTTTGATTGCTCTCAGTGGTCATTTTGTGTTTTACATGCGAAACAGAAGACATCAGTCCCATTACTTTTTACTTCCGGGTTGCACAGTTTCAGCAGTACAATATCAGGCTAAAAAGAGCTAGCCGCCTTTTGATACCGTCCTCAGTTTATCCGCAAAGAAACAGAAGCTCGTCCAGAAACTTGATAACAACTCATTAGGTATGTTCACATTTTGTGTTATGGGTGAGAAAGCGTAAAATGGGTTGCCATAAGTATAACTTAACATTTCCTTAAACAGCAAAAAGTACCCAAGTTAGCATATAGCTAGCTGCCGAGCTAACCGCTCATAAACAGCTGCTTGCTAACGATTTTAGCTTCCTAGCTAACGTTCGTGTTATCGCTTGCTGTTTTACTTTAAAGGTTTGCTTAAGTCCTCGGTTTACCCGATTAATTAAGACAGCTTACACGTTTAAACACGAGTCAAAGTTAGTTTAAATTTGTCCAAGAAAAAGTTGATTAATTCTATTTTTAATCAACCATCCAATTTCTCTCGATAACAGCTGACGTGATTTGAGAGAGGACACAGCCTCATCCCTGATAACGTTACTGATCCTGATAATTTTCATTTCAAGACAAAAAAAAAAAAACCGAATACTGGGTTGACATAACCGCTGGGTTAGAAAAGAAAAAAGTTCGGCCGCTAGACACTGCAACCTTAACATTACTTCAACTTTTTTTTAACTGAAAGTTTTCAGTCACAGCCGCTAGCTAACTGGCCGGTTTGTAGGCCAGTTTGACACCGGCGTAAAATTGTGGCTCAAACTTAAGTTGCTCAAAGTTCAAAGATGCCTAAGATCGTTGGAAATAAATGGAAAGGAGCGAAGAGCGTCATTGCTGATGTTATTATGTAACCTATATCGTAAATATGGTTTCTGTTTATCTGTTTGTGACCATGTTTGAGTTGTGTTTTTTGAAAATAGGCAGGATAAACCATGTTTTAAGGAACAGTAGCAGATTCCAGTACTGACTGTTTAAAGTTTAGCTAGCTGCAGATCAACTTTACAGCACAGAGCAGCTTTTTCCTGGAGCTTCAGAACCAGTGATGTGATGTTATTAACTTAACAGGAATTTGGGCCTGCACTGGGTGTGATGTTTGCTTCTTTGTGTTACCTTTAAATTCAAAGTATACTAATATGCATCATCTTCAGTGATTTTTAAACTGGATTTCTTTAGGTTTGGGATGGCTACTTGGGCTTTGGTAGACCGTGATAAGCATTTTTGTTTACATTCTACACCTAAAGAGCCATGCATTACTTGAGAAAGCACAATACTGAGAATAGTTGTCTGTTTCAGCTCTAAAATCAACACCTCTCAAAGACGGGGTAAACAAAACATTATGACCTTCATAAAGGCAGAACTTTGAACAGTGCTGTTGTGGTAGTTTGCATCAGATATAGATGGGTGTATCCAATAAACTAGCAACTGAGTGTGAATCACTCAAAGTATAACAGGTTGTCTTCTTAAAATTACAGTTGGAGGCTTTAAAAAGAACTCTCATTTTGTTTTACAGGTTGTTTTGAACTCAGTGGTTACGATGCATGGATTACGATGCTGACGTCGTAAACGAGCGATGTGGATGGGTAAATTCCAACCAAAAACTAACTGCAAATACAAGTCCTTCCTCACCACTCACTGCAGTGGCGCATCTGTTGCCGTTTCGCTACATAATCCATCATGTCATTACCAAAGGAGTCAGGGAACCGAGGGAAAGATCGAGAGAGGGGAGCCCGTCCCAAGGTGAGACAGAGCCGGTCAGAGGAGAGACGAGACACAGGCGGTGGGCGGAAAGGTGGAAAGGGGAAGAAAAAAGGCCTCGCCCCCCACGAACCAGCAGCCGAGAGGCCTGTCAGTGATGGTTTTGAGTACGGTGAGCTGTTGAGTGACTTAGAGACAAGGGACCAATCTTCCTCCTCGCCTCTGAAGGAGAGCTGGAGATGGCAGGGATTAGAAGTTGCTGCCTCCTTGCTTGGACAGGAACGGGTAGCAAGGCCTGGATCGGGAACAGTAAACTCCGCTACAGATTTATCTGCACCTAGTGAGGGTGAGGGGAGAGTGTCAGGCAGCAGTCGCACTCTTCGGCAAAAAATCCAAGATGCAATGGGGCAGTGTTTCCCAATAAAGACACACACTGTGGCAGCACCAGCACCAACTCCACAGACCCTTTCATCCTCAGCTGCCTGTGCCTCCTCGAGGCGTAAGATCCATCTCAGTGAGCTGATGTTGGATGACTGCCCTTTCCCTGTAGGATCAGAGCTGGCTCAGAAGTGGTATCTCATTAAGCAACACACGGCCCCCATTACCCAACCACCCGTGCTGGATTCTACAGTAGTGTGCAGTGCCCCTACTTCAGCCATGGCTACTGTAGTGGAGGACGTCGATGACAGGTTGCGAGAGCGCAGGCGCATCAGCATTGAACAAGGCGTTGAGCCGCCACCCAATGCAGAGATCCACACGTTTGAGGTCACGGCTCAAATTAACCCTCTCTACAAGCACGGCCCTAAGCTTGCTCATGGCATGAATGAGTTAGCCGGTGCTGACAGAGCCTCAATTCAACAGCAACAGCAGCTTCTTCTCCAAAGACAGCAGCAGCACCAGCTCCTACTACAGAGCTGTTTGGACACTCTGGATGAGGTCGTGGCCTCAGCTTCAGCCTCTGTTCACTCCTCTGATACCATTTCTGATCCTCTTGTTGACCCAGAGGTTACAGCGACCAGCATGCCTTCCAGGGCCATCCTTCCCCAGACTGAGCATCACAAATCTCACGATGGGTACCGCATTCACACTCAGATTGACTACATTCACTGTCTAGTTCCAGACCTGCTGCAGATCACCAACCTCCCCTGTTACTGGGGGGTCATGGACCGCTACGAAGCAGAGACACTGCTGGAAGGCAAGCCTGAGGGCACCTTTCTCCTGCGTGACTCTGCCCAGGAAGACTACCTCTTCTCCGTTAGCTTCCGGCGCTATGGCCGCTCGCTACATGCACGCATTGAACAGTGGAACCACAACTTTAGCTTTGATGTGCACGACCCTAGCGTCTTTCATGCTCCTACTGTCACAGGGTTGCTGGAGCACTACAAGGACCCCAACTCCTGCATGTTCTTCGAGCCACTGCTGTCCAACCCCATCCACCGCACACAGCCCTTCTCCCTTCAACACATCTGCAGAGCGGCCATAAGCAGCTGCACCACTTACGATGGCATTAACATGCTTCCCATTCCAAATGCTTTGAAAAAGCACCTGAAAGAATACCACTATAAGCAGAGAGTGCGTGTACGGCGAATGGACACCTGGTGGGAATGAAACACAAAAAAATATTGAGGAAGAAAGTACTAATATGTATTTAATGCAAGTCTCCCCGAGCTGAACTGAACAACATCCTATTGTTCACTCTGTTTGGCTGTATTAACTCAGGACGCACTCACACTTGACCTAATAGCTGCATATGGTGCTAAAGCAAGATTGTTTGTCCCCTCTCCCTGTTCCCTTGCTGGGCTTTCAAATATTGAAATGCTGTTTTCTGTCATCTTGTACCAAAATTGTTCAGTTGTTCTGTGGTTTCTACTAGGGATGCACGTGGCGACTAATTCCCCTGACAGTTCAATTGAAATTTTAATTACACTAGTTGATAAGTTGTTATTGATAAGCGAGAAAATACTCAGAAAACTGTCAAAACTGAGTACATTTTAATCTATTAGTTTAGTCGGTACATTCAGTTCAGGCTCAATATTTGTGCATAAACACGCAGAAGCCTTCGCCTTCAACAAAAAGAAGTGGCAGCATATCACTGGCAGTCTTTTCGGTGATGGGTTGTGTTATCTTTTAAGCGTCTGTGGGTTGGAGTGGCAAATGTTGTTGCAAATGTAGTTGCTTGCTCTCCTTGTGTTAGGGCTGGGCGATATAGCCTAAAAACAGAATATCCAATTTTTTTTATTCCACATCTGATTTCTGATTTTAATCAATTTTTTGAAGTACAAAAGACAAAGAAATCAGTTAATTTAAATTTAAAATCAGTTTATTGCTCAGCCCTCGTTTTTGCTTACACAGACGACACACAAACTTGTTATCACTTTTATGTTCATCAGAGTACAAAATACATCATGCTGTTCACTGGTGCGCTCTCTTAACTAAGTAAAAAGGGAGTTCAGATTTATCCGACTGCTTGTATTAATTGATGAAGAAGTAGTCGTGTACTGTGCAGTGATACAGAAAATTAAGAATGCTGCACATTGCAGATGCAGTTGGTGCATCGAGAAATGCTGACAGGTGAATCATAATGAAATCATGAAGCCAGTGAAGATTAATACTTAAATAATCACTAACTGACTAGTATTTCTGGTGCCGACTAGCGAGGGAGTGGACGTCTAAATGTTTAACAAGTCGCGTGCATCCCTAGTATCTGCAATCAAGAAGATAGTTGTTGATTTTTCCACATATCTTTATCTGGTTTGTGTGCTGTCGTCTGCACACATCAGACAAACTCTCCACGGAGAGTCTTTCAATTTTGTCATTTCCTCGTTCCGTGCCCATGCACATGCAACTGTACCGTTCTAAGGCCGAAAAAGCTTATTGGCCTGAGCACGATACGGAAAGATCAGACCAAACAAACTGCCTTCGGTTTGGTCGTGCTTGGACTCGGATCGCTCAGTGTGAGTGCGCCCTTACACTGCACTGTACTTATTTATTTTATTCCTGCTGTACATGTCTTAACTATTGTACTAAACTACACTGACGAGACAATATGTAATCTCACTGATCTTGTACACTCCAAGTTCTTTATGCTCAAATTAAACAAAGTTATTTAGATTTGTGGTGTTCTCTGATTGTCCCTCACACATGATCTGTGTTTTCAAGTGTAACCAAATTAGCTTCATTATCAGACGATGGGGGGGAAGTGTCGTAGTGTGAATCGAGATGATTATAATAGAGTTGTTCATCAGTCACGTGCTGAGAAGGTGCAACACAAGCTGACAAGGTTTCCGTCTTGTTACAGAAGTGTGGAACTGCAGCACGCCTACAGCATAAATCATTACAAGGGGTGAGAGGTGGGTGCATATGCTAAATACCGGTTCCTGTTACAGGGAATAGAATGTTCGGACAGATATTTTTCACGCATTGAAATTATGGTTATATGGCCCAATTAGTTTTCCATTAGTGGTTTAATTGCAGGCAAAATGCAAAGAGTAATGTTGCAAAAACTGGGAGTAAATGAATGTGTTGGGCTCAGATTCTACATCATTCAGCTGCTCTTTTGCAGCTTCTATTAAATAACCGTCTGTGGTTTCTCTTATGAAATTAAGATGCATGCAGTCGGTACCAATGGTCTTCATTAGTTTTGAAGTAAAGGATCAAATGTGGCCTTCATGAACTTGTCAGCAGCAGGTGAAGCAGCTGCATTATCAGAATGCAGATGATGAATCACAGACGTTAATAGACCTTATTTTACTCAGAATCTGACACCCATGCTGTCCAGTTCTAAATTTAGTCTTCATTAGTCAGAGGTTTCTTTTTGTCTTTTTATGCCTCCGCGCTGGCAATTGCCCCAGCAGGAGGCATTTTGGGTTTTTTTGGGTCGTCTGTATGTACGTCACATTGTCATGATATAACCGAGGGAGAGATTGCGACCATATTTTTTTACATTTGCTCAGACACCAAATTGGTGATCTGTAGGTGACTGTCGTTGCACCATGTGACGAAGCTCTATCAGTTCTTTGTATTTCTCCCTAAAAATAGTCTCCAAGTGACGGCAGCATGTTTGTCACTGGAAATCATTCACTCAAGTCATACATGTTCGTATAGTTGTAACCTCTATTTTCCCACCAAAATAAATTCAGTGAGTGCGGACTGAAATGGATGTAAACTGCCTCTTGTCCACAGAGGCGTACAGCCTGAAAGTGTTAATCCAAGTGTTTTTTCTTCTGACTTGGTATAACTATGGTGTGAAGGCACATCTTGTGTCTATACCTAATGTTGTGCATATATTAAAGAGGGAGGTGTCTGCACACTAATCTTCCCTTTAAGCTGTTTAATGGCAGAATTTTTGCCATAGTGAATTGGCACTGATGTACCGTAATTAACACAATCTGTGTGACCCTACAGCCAAACTTACCCCCCACCTCCCCTTCCACCCCTAGTGACAGAAAGATCACTGACGGACAGCTGCTCTGCAGTGAATACAATTTTTTATCACTGTCAAAATTAAGATCTTGATTGTATCTAACGTCCGTCTTTCCCAGGAGGCGATTAAGTGTTCTTACCTTTAAGAGGCTCCCTGGATGATTTCAGAGATGAGCAGGAACTGAAACCTTGGCTGAAATGTACCATTTTTTGTTTGTGCCAAATGCAAAGTTACAAAAACATAACAAAAAAATTACAGAAAAATTGAATGTTTATGCCAATGCTTTTTAAAAATTTGGAGCCTCTCAGGTCTAACTCGATGCAAAACAGCCACGAAGCATCCTTGGTCCTTCTATTATATCCCACTTCTTTTGTTTGACAGTTAAATTTTTGACACCATACGGAAATATCAGTTGCAAAAACCTCAACTTGTTTGTCATTTTTGTCATTTTCACTTTTCAGCCAAATGTAGAGACTGCAGCTTGCTGTTAGGGCAGCAGACTTCCTTCCAATAAAATAAGAGCAGTGGGTGAAGAGAAACAAACGATCTAACGGTCACCTCAAGTGCATGTTTTTTAAATTTCGCTAAATGTTCCAAATTGAACTGAATCCCTATAGATAATTATAAGAGAGAGAGAGATTAGCTTTGTTGAATCTGACTGGGACATATTATAAATGGATATTTAAACAGCATTAAAAAAAATGAAGTCAGAGGCAGAAAAGAAAAATGAAACAGCACAGAGGAGAAACTCTTTGTCTCTCTCCCTATCTCTCTCTCTCTCTATACATATATACACACACACACACATACATATATTCATATCTGTTCATTGAACTAGAATACGATCATACAATACAATTATGTCATTTCATGTCATGTTTGTTTGATAGGGACAGTGCCATAAACATAGAGACTGCTCAGTGGGCAGCTCATTCCATGTCTTAGCTCCCTAACTGAAAAGGACGTCATAGATTCAAATGCATAAGAAAATATGGATATTAGTTTATGTTAGCAATCTATTGCCATTGTATACAGGTCAAGTTGAGGAAGTACCAACAAGAACCATCTGCACTTTTGAATTTACTACTCCATCAACAGAAAGGGAGCAATAAACGTTTCATGCTAGACAGATTTTCATTTACACGATTAACTAGAACTTATCCAAAGAATAATTGCAAAATTTACCTATATGGTGGAGTCATTTACTGCTGAATGTGAATGCCATTTTTCATTAATGAAAACTCATGACAGAGACCACTCTGTTAATTGTGTGCTCTAAGTAATAATCACAAAAGGCGTCTGTCCCAGTGTTAACGGCAAAGCGTGGAGAATGGATCCCAGATCATCCTCTGGACCACTGCAGTGCTGTTTTCTCCTTGGAATGTGCTACTTGATATGCAGGATGCAAATCATCCATGACAAGCACTCATCCACTAATGAAGCGGCTGTGATTTAAATAGCCGTTCCAAGGCGGTATCAAAGTCTGCATTCAAAATGCAAAGTCAGGACCTTTGACCTTTGTATACTTATTAAGTCACTGTAAAAAACCAAACTATATTATAAGATTTACTGTGCTGGAAGACATTTGACCTGTCATGCACACTATAAGCGTGGCCGCCTACTCAAGCAATTTCAGCCCATTGACAGCTCAAGGTTTAATAAGCCTTGTATTTCCCAGCACAAAACAGTGGTGGGAATTGTAGCAGATAAAATAATGTGCTTTTGTGTCCGGACCACATTTTAAGGCTTTTAAACAGGTCCCAATATTTCTCTGAATTTGCAAAATAAAAGCGAATATGCACCTGTAAATGAATTCATAGATACATTTAATTTCAACGCTAATTATTGTTTCAACTTAGGTTCTAGATTTGAACCTGGCTCCTTCTGGGTGGAGTACAGGTTCCATCTGGGTTCTCCAGCTTCCTCCCATGCGCCGTCAAAAGACATGCAGGTGAAATGAGGGGCTTCCACGGGTCCCCAGAACAAAGGGGACTAACTTATTTTCACTCTAATTCCAACAGTAAGTGCCTGTAAACAATTACAGAAAGTATGACTAACTTCTATTTTAGTCATGGGTTTCATGAGTTTCTTGTAATAAATCATCTAAAAGAAAAATATTTTCTCAGGAAAAAATCTTACATATAAATAGGGGTCCAGAGGTTTCAGTGTAGGCTTACTTCAAAGGAAAAAGTTTAGGAATCACTGACATATAGAGAGTCAGGGTGCAGCAGGTCAGCTAAACATGCAATGTGAAATTTGTTTTTTGGTCAGAAAACAACTACAAATTGTTTTGTGTATAGATGGAGCAGTTTAGTAGTTCTTCTACAAATCGCTTACTGCTAATAAATTCAACAAAACTACCTAAATTCTCAGGTTTTTGTTCTTCCCAATACCTGAATCACGCAACTTCAGGAAATTACATACTTGTAAAATGTTTACAATTAAATTTAGAATAATAAAGTTAATTATGTATATGTGAGCTGTATATGCATTCTTTCATTCATTGAACAAAATAGCACATAAAGATTAATTTGATGTTTTACAGCATTTCAATCAGTGCAAAATGCTGTGTTACCTCAAGCACAGCAGGTGGCTGTAAAGAGCTTCAGTGTGTTTCACACAGGCCTGCGTACACTCTGTGTGTGGTGTGTTGAAGTGGTGGGATTGAGTGTGACTGCTGCAGCTGGCTGCTCTGTGGCACTCATCATGCAGGTATTACAGGTCCTGGGGGGGAAAAAGGAGGACTTTTCTCTGCCTGGATCATTGGGCCCAGAGGGACAGCATGCTCAAGCGAAGGAGAAAGCTGATTGGCTACACATGCTTAGTGTGTTTGTGCCTGTTTGGACCCCTTTTTTCCCTTCCTCCATTGAGGGAAGAGATTTTCCTCTGAGCCTAATCTCTACAGTTGAGCATCATGGGGGTGGAGAATAAGCTTGGAATGTTTATAACACCTGGGGACAATTACTTTCCCAAATAATCTGCCAGTTATAATCTAACAAATGCCCTAAAAGGGCTTGACTTGACAGACTTGGCTGCTTTGAGACTGAAAAGGTGCACAGCAACTAAGTCCCTTTTTATGTCCATGCTTCGGGCTGCTGCATGTAGACTCTTATAGATGGTGAACTCAACTACCATGAAATGCAGTATGTATCTAGGCCATTAATTCATGGGAGGGCACATCTAACTGATTTCAAATTCTTGCTAGATGCATGCAGCCATTCATGATTCCTCTTATCCACCAAGGGAGGAGGAATACATTTCTATGACAGAGGAACCACTGAATGTGCGAGTTATTTTTGGTCAGTAAATGACACAAGCTGCATTTCAACCTTGAACATGAATAAGAACACTCTTGCCTATTTCAAGTCACACCTTTACAAACAGGGCACTTCTTGTCAAAACCAAGTAATAATTCACAGAGCTTACCCCCAGGAGGTACACTGTCACATGGTGACATGCGAAGGCTTGATGTTCGTGTCCCTTGAAGCAGGCCTTTGACAATACAGTGTTTGCTTTCCTCCTATTAAAAGTCCAAATGCACTCTGTTTCTTTTCGGTATCTAACTCATATGAGGCCTTTGCCACAGAGAAACATCAGTACTGTAATTTGGAGCTGCTTGTGTTCTTCCTGTGTAATCTCTTGCTGCCTCAGTTTTTCACTCTCCTCTGCACTGACAGGTTGTTGATGGAATAATAGAGATGTTGGGTATGCTACAGCTAAGCCAATGAATAGGCTACAACAGAGATCGATGGGATTGCAGTGTTAATGACACACAACAGCCTATATTCTAGGTTTTATCCCATGAAGTCCTTAACAAACAGCCTGCATATAGCACAAGGGTATACTGTGGGCAGATGATGATGCTTAGTTGTAGAGGCTTTGCACATTAACATATCACATCTCTAGTAATACGACATCAAAAATGGTGTAATGTGTATCTGTAATATGGCTGTACAAACGGATGGTAATAGAGGTACAGATAACGCAGATATAATTATAGATAACCATTGTTTGTTTTAGAAGAATGCTAATTATTACAAGGCCTCCAAATGACTGCTAAAAAGGCCCATGCATCATTGATATAAATGTAGGGAAAATGCATAATTGCATAAATGATTAATTCAATGGCATAACTCCTGCTCTCCATTTCTAATTATGTTGTTGCACCACACTGACCAGTGTGCTACGATGAAGAAGTACAAATGAGAAAGAAATGTGTAGACCTTGCCAGCTAGTTACTCAAAGAGTCACGCCTCACAATGGGAACCATTTGGACCCAGTGATATATATTCAGACGTTCATTTTTTATCCTTTTAAATTTCCATTATAGATTGAACATGTTTCATTTGCAGGAAAACCTGTCGGTGGAGCACAACACCTAATGTATCTGGACTCCAAGCAAATCATTAAAACCATAGCTTACTGTATATGGGCTTTGAATAACCATTATCCACACAATGATGACACAATGAATTTGTCTTGCAAAATAATTTCCAGACAATGTTACAAAAGAACAATTCTTAGATAGAAAATTTGACA
>JAQFJA010000024.1:19529658-19542102 GCA_029874485.1 Naso brachycentron | reverse complement strand
CTCCTGCTCAAATATTTTCTCAGCTTCTTGTGCAGTCATAAACTGTACATTTTTGCAAAACAACTGAAGCACTACCGGCACAGGTTTTTCAGAGACAAAATGAGATAGAAATTCAAATCTTATATTAGATCTGACATTGTTTCATTTGTTCTTCCCACAGCTACCGAACGAATTGAGAAATCACTTATCTGGAGGGGTTGTGAACGATGAGAAGTCTGAATCGAAAAAAGACAATTTATACCCCTACCTGCCTTTCCACTGACTTCAATCCTGGCTGCTCTCCACAAACTGGTCCTAATCACTCACTAACTCTGAAAGTCTCTGACTTGTTTAGTGCTAAACGCTTGAAGTGGAAGTTGCTGCTGCCAGGAGCCTTCCTTTCCCAAATTATCTCAATAAATTGGTTGGCAAGGGAGTTGGTTTGTAATTGTTGCAGAATCAGATAGAAGTTGCTTGACTCAGCCATGATTCATATAACTGAATTCCTCAAACTGAACTAAATTAACAAGTGGGTCACATTGGGTCAATGAAACTTGTACTACTTCATGTTTTATTTAATAGGCGTATTTTTCATATGGTAAGAATTATTAGGAGGGTTGTTTTAGAAATGAATAAACCAGTTTTGCTCTCTGCTGGCATGATTGAAGACTCTTAATGATCATACATCATTTTGTACATAAACAAAGCAAATCATTAATGTGATACAATGACTCAGGAAATTAGATTTAATATAAATTTGTCAAGTTGTTCCTAAATTGTTTTATATTATGTGTCTACAAGGTTGACAGAGCTTTAAAAACTCTCTCTCTCTGTGTATTTCTCTCTCTCTGTCACTCACACAGATGCTCTGCAGGCATATTTGACACCCTTTGTCTTTTTTTTCCCCTTTTGATTTTCTCATTTCAGCCTACAAGCTCTTTCTTTTGTTGCTCGAAGTAAACACCATTTGTTGCAAAGTTATTCAACCCATTGTTAAAGCTCAGAAATGATTCCTTAGTTTTTAAAGATGACATGTGGAATTTGTGATCGCGAGACCTTGAGTCAGTAATTTTGTTGCATATGAAGCTCCCCCCCGCAGATCTGTGATCTGAGATTAACGCCGTGGGGTCGCAGAACTTAGAGAACTAAGTGCAACTGTGTTAATTAATGAATTAATTAGTTTATTTAGTCAAATAACCCTATGACTTTTTCATTGAATAAGCCTGTGCTTTAGACTTAGGCACAGTTTGGATAAGAGTTGGGTAAAAACATCCAAAACTCTTTAACAAGACACAGCAGTGTGAAAAGATTTAAATGAATTACAGACTACAACAGTGCTGAATACATATAAACCTTTTAAATGGACAGATTTTTGTTGATACTGTTGCTACTCTAACCCTGTCCTCTGCAAAGTTTTTGTTGCTTATATTACTCATTTACAAAAAATATTATGAAAGAAACACGATGCTGCTGCAAGTCCTCTTGCTCTTCTTTTTATTTAAAAGTAGAGTCAGCAGCATTGTTCGTTGCAGGTTGTAAACACAACATTTAAATTGGGCCCTTATCCGGCTCAACGCCATCAGATGTATCATAGTGTGTGTATATGCACTGGTTGTACCTGCACAGCAAGCTATGTAGGAATATTACATCTGTATTAATGGAAAAGTGGATAATTTGGCAAGCTAGCACAAGCTAACAGCCAGTATTTGGCACCAACCTGTCTAACAGAAAGCAGGCCAACTCCACATCACTCTTCATCCCCAGCCTCTCCCTCGGTGCTCAAAAGCCGGTGAAAGCCATACTGACATTCACTCTCGTTCTGGAACAAGTTTTATCCGTTGCTGTTTCGCCTCACTGTGGCTATATTTCCTTTTCTTTACTACTACAGCCACTTTCACAATTTTTTCCAGTCTGACTGCCGTCCAGTTGAAACATCTTTTCCACTCCCAACCTCACCTTCGCAATGTCATTTCTTGGAGAAAACGCACCCACTCCCAGCCCAGAAACATCCCGACTAAACCAACACATCAAAATATAGGCAGAGGCTACAGGAGCTCAGCATGCACAGTCACCACCACACATGTCTAGGGGCCCATAAGTGATGAGACTCTCAGTAGTTGACTCTAAAGTGAGCAGCAGCTGTCAAATTTTTAGACACTTATGCTCAGCGCCATGTTGACCGAAAAGAACAAAAGCTACACAAGCTTCACGTTTGCCTCCAAACATGAAAACCACTTAGTATCAACATGATATCCAGGACACCTGGTTGCCTTTGGCGCATCGCCCTTCATTCTCCATGTAAGTGGTCACTTGAATGTTTTAGTGCTTTCAGATCACATAAAGCTTCCATTGTTTTCACATCCATGCATTTCTGAACATATGCAACAGTTACAACACTGTCATGATGTGTAAAGTGATTTTACGCCGTCTCAGTCGTCATTGCTAGAGCTAATTGCTCGAGAGTCCCTATGCACTTAATCCAAAAGAGGATTAAACACCAACTGATCTTCCCCCTCATGCTTACACTGACATCCTGTACCAGTGAACGTACATGTAAAGACACTAACAAGCATGAGTCCTTACTGCTATTCACCCTCTCTTTTACATTGCTGGAGAGTTTGGCTGCCATATTTTTTGAATGCAGCCCAATGTGAAATTAATCTGTCAGGAGTAACTGAACCTCAGCATCTAATCTGTGAAAAAAGAGGTAATAGTGGTAACTGCACAATATTTTTGGACTATTTAGCACCTATAAACTTTCTGAAATGCTTTAAAAATTTGGACTGGGTTTTAGAAATGATGAACACCTCTGCGTCTGCCTGTGTTTCTTGTGGCATAAGAGCTTTTGAGAGAACTGTTAGTAAATCAGAAAGTTGAGCCGGGCGATTTTTCTTCCATTTTTTAAAATCTTCCAATCGTGGCAAGTCAAAAACACAGACAGGTGACAAATCACCAGGGCCTGGAAGGAGTAGAAAAGGGTGGGAGTAGAAATGTCACCACACCTTAGTGTAATGCCAGTATGTGACAAATAAAAACTTAAAATAAACTGTCCATGCGTGGTGTGTCGATATTGTGATGTATTCAAGTCATGTGTGACCTCCTACGCCGTCACGCCTCAGAGATCAGTGGTCACATTTGGCTTGTGTCTAAGCGAAGACAGTTATAGAGCTGTACGTGTGGTCTCGCTCAGCCAGGACTCTTTCCACACTATGGTAGCGCTGTGCTAGCATTGGAGAAGGGTCTGATTGAAATTGTTAATATTCTGCAATAGGGGAAAAAACGCTCGGGCTAGTTTGTCTTTTTTTACACCAATCACAACCATCTTGGGCGGTGCTAAGTACAGGATGCAGCAACGGTGCCCTTGCAAACTAATCGCGTAGCAATGGGGGGGGGGGCACTGAGACAGTCAGCCTATGGGAGGCTAAAGGCCAATTTATGCCAAAAGAAAAAAAAGGTCGTGTTATATTCATTTCATGTCGCGTACCTGGAGAGTTGGGTTCTGTCACGGACATCCTCATATTTTGTCATGAAATATCTCTATCGAGATAGTTTTAACTGAACTTCCTAACTGATATTCTAGTGTTCATGTCAAGTATGGTTACCGTAGAGATAACTGAAACCTTTTGCCAAAGCATAAATTGTAAATAAATCACGCTACTCTTTCATTCCCGTCGAGCAACACTAATCAGACATGTCGAGCAACAAAGCATAAATAAGCCTTTATGCAAAACTTCTGTTTCCTGTGAGTCAGACTATAGCTCGTGTTGTTGTTGTGTGTTGTTCATTGAAAGTCCTAAAACTTACTCACTGTAATCATCAGTGTTGTTGAAAAATCACAACATTATCGCAGTGACAATGTTACATATCATGCTCCATTTAACATCTTTAATATTACAACCTAAATCACATCCATAACATTAACTTCTCTTGTAAAGCACAGAGCAAGGTTTAGGTGATCGGGGACATCTCTAAATGTCCAGCACAGCACATTATCTACAGATTATTTTCATAACAACGGAGTTCTTACAGTAAGTTAGTTAAAATTGCTTTAATTTCAGTGCAACAACAGCCGCTGATGATCCTTTCAATCGTCATTACATGGTACGTTTGCCAGTTGACAGGAGCCCATCATAAAGATGTCACATGGCTAAACATACACATTCTGAAAGATTTTCTCATAAAAATCTGCCACAGATTGTCCATAATTTATCCTGCTATGCTGTGACATTTTTTCTCCATCTATATTAATGTGGAACAAACGTCTTTTGCATGCAAAAGCAGCTACAGCCAAACTGACAGCAGACAGAGATTTCCACAACAAGGTTATTTTTGTGTGTCTGTGTTTCAGTCTGATCTTGTGATCCCCTCGCAGAGATTGGTTTGAGCTCTGATGATATTGTCAGGGAGAGCAGCCTCAGTAGCTTAATCCACAGTTGGTGCCGCATAACAGTAGCTATTGAATATTGAATGATCAGCCCCTGGGGAAATTAATGGGGTATCACAGCAAACAGGCTCTATCACAAGTCCAGTTAAAATGACACTGGCAGAGAAGAGAAAGGAAAAACGAGAGCCGTGGGCCAAAATGCTCAGCATACTTAGTGTTATCTATTGAAGTTGCAGAGCTGCAGGTTCCCAAGGCTCAACTCTTCCTCCCTCTCTCTTCCTGTGTGTACACTTGACTCCTGTGAGGAAAGAGCAACAACAGCTGTTTAACCTGAAGCAGTACTGTCCAGCTGAGGGATTTATGGATAAAGGACCGTCAATGTAGACCAGAGAGAGAGAGAGTTGTCGCAGTCAGCCTGTAAATACACCACATTCACTATTCCAATAATAAGTATGGTGCCTGAACAGCTGCCCTCAAATTTACATTTTGCATAACTGGGTGGATTGTCAAAGAAACGCATACCCTGTGTGAAAGGAAGAATGAGCTTGAAACCAGTAATATTAAACAAGGTTTTCTGTGTTGAGAGCTTTTTTTTAATGGTGGCCACATACACAGAGAAGCCTGAACATGCTTCTTCCCAGGGACAGCTGTACTAATGGAATCCTGCATGGTCTCAATTATAGCCAAGTCCCAGATCTACTCTAAGTGCCAGGTGGAAAGAAAACATTCTGTATTTACAATTTTATTTCTCTGCTGAGACCACAGAAAACACAGGAGGAAAAATGATTTTGGAGTCTAAAGGCAAGTAGTGTGCCACCGGAGACCAAATTATGAAATAAAAATATATTAAAATAAAGTCAAATGATTGTTGGACACAAATTTTATGCACAGGCTAGGAATTTATAGATTGTTCTCATGACTTTATCAAGCACACGGTGTGCTTGGAAAACTGCACAGTGAAGGAAAATTTCACAACGTGGATTCTCAAGGGCAACATAAACGTGCAACATTAAATGCCACGGTTTAATCTCTACTGGACTGGAGTGGATTGCTTCTCAAAGCATAACAGGAGACACAAGACTGACCGGCAAAACGGTTCTTATTGTGGATCAGGAGGTCGCTGATCAGCGGTACATGCACGTCTGGGGAGGACAGTATTGTTATTATTATTGTTATTAAAGTTTTTGGTGTCCTTTACAAACAAACAAAGTGCTGGTTGGCACAGAGTCATGTAATCTGATTAAGAAAGTTTTAGGCCGCTCATTTGTTTATTTACTTGTTTATTTAAAGGACCAAACCCATCTGTTTTTGAATTCTCACCATTAACAGATATCGCCCCTATCTTCTACTAATGTTGTTAAAATTCATCCATGTGTTTACTTTAGTAGATCTCAGCCGCATTTCTGAGCCGCATTCACTGCCATTCATGTTGACACAGGTACAGAAACACTATAGGGCACATGAAAGTTGTTAGGTATAGATAATTCACCCATCTATAGAGAATGTCTATAGAGAACGTCTGCATTTAATTGAAAATAAAAAATAGCGGAGCAAGAGAGAGAGAGAGAGAGAGAGAGACGAGCCATTGGGATCAAAGTTATTACGCCTGGAAAAATAGTTCCTTACAAGTGCTGCTTTCCTGGCTTGAACATTAGCATGATGAAGGATTTTGACACAGAGGTTTTTTTTACCTCACATTGTCGCACACTTTCAGGTACTTTCTGTAACATTTATTGAATAAAGACAAAATGTAAACGAACGCATGTTCCAGTTTGTATTGGATGGTCCTAGGGTGTGGGGAAGGAATGAACAAAGTTTGTTGGTTGTTTTTTGTTTGTTTTTCCATTTTGTGTTGTTTTATTTTTGTTTTTTCCACCTCTTTTTGGTTTTGACTATTAAAGTTAATCGTGATGTAATTTTTATCGCTATTTCATATTGTCTTTTTTGCCATTTGGAATGAATAAATAAAAAACACTGAACCCAAACAGAAATGTAAACAAACAGGACATCTCATTGAAAAAAATGTGTGTGGTTTATGTGACCTATGTAGCCAGTGTTGGCAAAGGACAGTGACATGTAGTAACACTGTTGTGCTCCTTTAACAGGATCACAGATACATTTTAAGTCATTTTTGGACCAAACAGTTCTAGGAACTTTTGGAGAGAAACTGTTCACTGGAGAGTTCCTGAGGAACTGAACACTTTTAAACCTCTATGTAAGCTTTGTAAACTGGCTGCTGGTAGCCTATATTAATGTCATTTGTACTCGACTCATCACGCAACTTTTGCGCGACTTGAAGGCTACTGCATTACTGCTCCACGTTTTTGTCCAGTATATGGCGATTATGTGTCATAAATCATGTGCTTAGGGTTAAAACATAGGGAAAAATACAACAGATCGGCAATATCCTTACGAGCTCTTTTTCGTGTTTTGTGTTGTTATGTTAATACAGCTGCTGGGTTTTTAAATAAAGCGGTTGCCGATGCCGGCCCCTGAGTTCAACCGATGAACATACACTTAAGTTCCTCGTGTGCTGCGAAAGCACCTGCTCTGGAGTAGGAGCTAAAAAAGTTCCTTATAACGTTGTTCTAAGAAGAATATTAGTTCGGTTCCTGTGTAGTTTCTGAGATGCAATTAAAGGGGAGGTTCTTAGAGCTAAGTTCCTGGAACTACAAAACGGTTTCTGCAGTCGGAAAACACCTATGGACATCATCTGAAGTTCATCTACAGCCCTCATCTCTTGTTGGGCTCATTTCATGCACACAGTGTTTGATAACTTTACCTCACCTACTTTTTCTATGGTCAGCTTCAACTATATCCACATCCCTCAACATAAAAAGCACAAGATCAAACCTGGTGATCTCTTTAGATTGCTCATATTAAACTGCTCACTTTAATATGTAGTTGCACCATTGAACACAAGTAATGCATAAATCAGCGCCTGCCCTGGGGGTTGACTCACCCTGCGCCCTGGAGTGTTCCCTTGTGATTCAGGCTGCTTTGACATTCACCCGCCTGCCCTCATGGGCGCGGTAACAGACCAGTAGCTCTAACCTTTACTCAACCCGTGATTTAGCTTGCCTGTCTGCACTGATAACACACTCTATCAGAGTCAGCCTCAGAAGAGGAGATGAGGGTTGCTGTGTGGCACCGCTGTGCTCTGGTAGGGCCTTTAGTCACTGCCACCCATCCACTGTGTGTCAGTCGGCATCCTTCTTTTTTTCTTAGCCTTGGTCGCCTCTATCCATACACCTACTGAACCTTAACAGTCATCTATTCTGCAGCACAAAACCATAGCGTGGAGCCTTGAAACTCACCTACATGAACTCCCACAATGGCAGCCTCCAGATTCATCGAGTCAGAAGTCCTTTCACAGACTCTGAAGCTCAATTCACTTACATCTGTGGGGGGACTTCACTTTGATTTGATGCCGATGTTTTGATTAAATTACAACAACTTGCATAGGAAATGCTGTATACTTTAAACGCGTAGCTATAGGAAAAAAGTTTTACATTTCAGACCTTGATGCACTCTTTTGAACTAACAGTGGCAGACAGGATTTGTTGCAGCAATTACAGAGCTAAAGTTAAGTTTGTGATAATATTCTATTAAACCAAAATACGATGTTATGAATAATAAAAAGTCATCAGAGAATATGGATTTTTCTAAAGTGCAAGTTAATATCATAGTTGAAAATTGTATTAACAATTGAACTGGTGAATTTGGCAGCAGCACTATGAGCTTACGGATATGACCGTGATTTTTCGGCTACCAGTCAAAATTTATGTGACATAAGACAAGTTTTAATTTTCCATGACAAACATCAGATATAAATATTAATCCAGCCCATATGACATCAATGATTCTCTTTGAGTTTCTTTGCAAATGAGCATGGGCATACTCAGTGCTTTCTATCAGAGTGCCTGATAACAGTGCCTTTTACAGAAGAATCATCACCGCATAATGTGCGGCGGTGAGTTGTGTAACCAGCACAAAAAGGCGTTTAACTGAGTGTGTACACAGACTTTTTTTTCAGCTTCTTTCTCACTGACAGATGCTGTCTGAATCGTTGCCGTGAGTGATTATGTTTGTCAGGACGGTGGTCTGTTTGCCAAGCCCTTGAGAGTGAGATTGGAGAGTGAGAATAGGCACCCAAGATAGACAGCTGCAGTGCTGTGGTGATTGCCACTTCCTCTTGTGTGATTTTAAATGGAGTTTCTCAGGTTTAATAAAAAAAATAAAGTCTACACCCACTGCATGTCTGGTGTTCATCCTGCTGCACTGTCAATCAAAGCTGTACCCACCTTGCATCACTATGCCAACGCTTTAGCTGCCTAACGAGCCTTGTTGCAACTGCAACTGAGTGAGCCCTCGTATCCACACCAAGACGCTACAGCCGCTTACTCGTCCTTTAAGTGAAGAGCCGTGATAGGACAGAGGAGGAGAACAGTGTTTTTGCACAGTGGTCCAGATACAGAATACAACACAATGCTTGTGTGTGTAAGTGCAATCAGACTCTGTTGCTCATGCAGTTGGAGTAACAAATTGTCTCCCTTGTAATCAGCCTCTCTTTGCCTGCTGTTCTCATCAAAATTCTTTTGAATGTACTGTTGCCATGGCACCTTGAAAAATCTGCTGCTGTGATTTTTTTTCTCTTCCTGAGATAGCAATTCTCATTTTTTCTGTCTGCTTACCTCACAGACAAAGCCATCTTGGATCAATTTGAGACAAAATTAGTACATAATGTAAAAATAGATTGTTTTGGGGGAGAAAAGAAAAACATACACTGAGAGGAGAAAAGGATTAATGTTCTGCCGTGCACCTTCTGCTGGAGTTTTGTTGAATTAATTCTGTTTGAATGCATACACAAACACCCGGAGAATTATGGGGTTTGAAATTGCTCTCGGCAGGACTGTGGAGACTCCATCAGTGGCAGAGGTTGAAATCATGGTCACTTCACCCACAGCTTGCACACAAATCAACAAATGTAATATCTAGCATATACAGAGCAAATATTACAGGTTTTATATAGAAATGCTCAGCCAAACTTTCTAATCTTTCTCTCAAAATATTTTCCTCAGAAAGTGCAGGTGAGTCAAATATACTTTATATACCCAACGTCTTGAATATTTGTGTTATCCATCAAGAGTTCACTAATTCAAACTTTAGAAATACTGATGTCATTTATTTTGACTGGATATAAGCTAATTTGTTCGTAATTAAAACCTGAACTCAAAACAGTTTTGCTGCAGTTTAGTTTTGTACTTACAACAGATCAAAAAAACTATTTGTAGTGTGAAAGATGTTACTCGCCCTGACTCTGCAGTTTCCCTCAATTTAGTGCCTTTTAGCTTTTGTTTTGGTTTTATTATTGCAACTTTACTGCTATGGTTGACTCTCATTGGGCTCAGGCAGATGTTCTGAGTGAAAAAGCTTTGATGAACACATTGTATGCTGCCGTGCCGGCAATGAAGGGCACACTGAAAGTTAGCAACTAACTTGTGAGCAATGAAAAGCAGTGGAGGAGTTAGTTTGGCCATAACCACAAAATATTGAAATTATCTAAAAGTCCAGTCTGTGTGCCGTGAAAAGTTTTGCAACGTTCCTGCTGACTGAGCGGACCGAGCAAATCATTGTAAAATAGAGGATAGTAATCTCTAGTCTCCTCTATGATGGTCTGATTTGCCAATGTAGGTAAGATGTGAGGCATAAGTATTAAATTTAGATTACTTCATAACCAGTAAAAAGTTCCTCAAAGGGACTTTAAATATGTCCAGAATGCTGACTGTGGTAATAGGCAGCTGTTTACCATAATGTATTTGCATAGCAATGTTGGTGTCAATATTTTCAGCTTGTTCTGACTCCTTCAAGTGTCCAAGAAATTGGTGTGACACTGTATTATGTAAAATCAGTGTATGGAAATCTGTCAGTTATTCAGATGTCTATATAACAGACAGCAACCTGTAAAAAGTCCATATTATGTTGTTAAACCAGGTCAAAAGTGGAATTTGTATTTTTTTTGTCAGATTTATAATATTATTCACAAATTCTTGCTTGCTGTCAACAGTCAGTAAGAACTGACGTGTGTCTTTACTTTCAAGGGTAAAAAGACATCTGTCAGAATCTTGCTGCTCCTCCAAGGTTCAAGATCAAAATTTCAGTTTCTCTTGAAGAACAAAAGACGCAGCTTTGATGTAAAAAAAACCCTCACTCTCAGCCTGCATCTAGGTTACATGATATGTTGCAAAATCAAGATATTCAGCAACATCCAACATGCCTATAGCCTTAATTGACCATATATGAGAAATACGGAATACTTCACTAAGCATGAAGTCATGCAGGGATTCATTAACTATGAAACAACAGATGCGATGGATGGTTTCATGCCCCTGTGGAAAGTGAAACAGAGTGCTCTTTGAAAAACTGAATTACTGCTGCAGCTCCATTAAGAGAGAGGATGTCAGAAATCATGTATAAAGCCACTTAAAAGAGGCCAGACATCCCATTTCTGCTTTTTCTTTTATTGCCATTGAGAAGGTATCTTTTAGTCCAGGAGAAGGTGATTTAAATTTCATTAAAATGGAAGAGAAAGAGAGACCTTTTGGATCTTTCCTTCTTAAAGGTCTACACCCATGATGGATAAATGAGGAACCTGATATTTAAACATATTCTCAAGCTGATTTAATATGTTACAGTGTCAGAGCCTTAATTATACTCTGCGATATCATTTTTCATGTTTTTAATGCCGGCATCTGAGCAGCTATTTCAGATGTTGCTACAATAAGAATTAACAGCGCATGTCATCTTGCTACACTGATGAAAGCTTTCACAGCTAAAACATGCTGGTTTGTACATTCAAAGCTTTGTCTTTCGTCCCTAAAGACCAGCAGGAGTCTTTTCATAACTTCAGGCATAAAGTGAAAACTCAGAGCATTCCTTGTGAGTGAGCTGTAACACACTTCCCCAGATGGCTCATGACTATCTTTAAGAGTTCCCATACAAGGACACACCGAGGAGCTCTTAAAGCTGCAGCCCTTGTTTTATTTGCAGTGTGTAAAGCAGGCCAAGGCTGAGATACATTACATATGAAACATGAATGCATGACTGTGAGTAACTGGTAGGAGGGGGATGATGCATCAACTTTGTGTCATTTGTGACACATGCACCATCAGAAAGCCCTTCATGTTTAGCCAACAACAACTGAAGGAGATGCCTGAGGTTTGCTCCACAGACCTGCCAGCCTTTACCCTGGAACTATTTCTACTTTAAACTATGCAAAAAGCCACTGACATCTGCGGGTTGACTTGTGCACGTGCTGTACTCAAATCTAACAGCAAAAGACAGCAGTGTCTAGCCTGCCGAAAAGACCAAGAAGAAGAATTCGACCAATCCTAGCACAGGATTTATTCCCCAGCCTTCGAGCAGGCATGATCATGATTGACAAATGTGTAATGTCATTTCAAGAGACGACAACTATGATTTGATCCCTCTCATTCACGCTCCAGTCTTCAGGTGGCTGGTTCCTCATGTCAGGACAGTTTTTTTTTTTCTTTTTTTAAACTCTTTTCCAAAGATTGATGGACTGGGGTGGATGTAGACAGTTGAAATTGTGAATTAATTATTTAATTTAACGCAGAGCTGACAGCCTTGGAAAAAATGTAACAAGAATAATGTTAGCGAAACATTTATATTTGCAGGTTAGCTTGCTTGTTACTTGGCAATGAAGTTGGCAGAGTAACTTCAAGGGTGCTTTCAAGCCTGCAGCTCGTCTGCTTGTTCTGATTCAAATTATATAATGATACTCTATAAGTCTGTTTATTTTAGGTGACCCTTCCACCTTAAAGCAGCATTATGTAATTTTGACTGCAACCCACTGCCTTGAAAAATTAGACCCAACAATGCACGTTAATGCATCACACAAAACAGCAATTTTAGGAAAATCGGGTCATATTTTACAGAGACTATGTCCTCTGGTTTTCCCTCTGATGTTCAACCTCTGCTCTGTCTGTCTGTCTGCAGCCTTTTATTTTAGCGGAGCTGTCACCAGCAACGACCCGGTGCTGCAGTTGCAGCTTTGGTCT
>JAQFJA010000024.1:19472882-19490656 GCA_029874485.1 Naso brachycentron | reverse complement strand
CTGCAACATAATTGGTAATGTCATGTAATTTTTTGTACATTGTTTGTGTTTTAATAAATTTATGATTTATTTTTTTGTCTTTCAGTTTCGTTGTATTTAGGCCTAACAGTAAAGACAGCAGCTTTTAAAAGAAACACCAGTGTCAGTGCTCAAAAATAAATGATGCTCTTAAAGCCAATAAGTAATTGTGTTAAAAAATCGGGATTACAACATCAATCAACAAAATTGGTATTATTATTTTTGCCATAACCGTCCAGCCCTACATTCTCATTGTATGTTAATATTGGATGTGTTATACCTTCAGTTTGGTCTATAAATTCTAACCAAAGCAAATTAAGTGTAGTCTGCGTGTGTGTGTGTCGCTGGGTCTCTGTTAGTTTTGTCCCAATACCAAAATTTTTTCTTTGCTACTGGTATCAATTTGAATTTCGATACTTTTCAGTACTTTCTCTAAAAAACGGGCAGAAACAGAAACATTTAGAACAAAGATATTACTGGAGAAATTAAGGTGATACATATGTCGTATTATAGGCTAATACTGATATTTAACAAAAAGAAAAAGTTTCAGAAAGAGTTTGAAAGAAGAGTTTGTTGTCTTTATACAAGGCGTTGACAGCATCACTGCTCAAAGCCTTGTGCTCCAACAGCAAGGTATTTGTGTAAAAATAACAAAAAATAGGTACTCCCCCCCACCCCAAAATGCAGTATAGTAACTTAATGAATACTTCAGTACCGCAGTACTTTTTAGCAATGATATACAAGACTAGTCTCTGTATGTATATGACCATTTCTGTATTTAAAAAAAGGCTGTTTTTGCCTTAAAAAATTGAAAAAAGTGTTTGTCTATCATTGACCAAAGTAGTTTACTCCAACATTAACAAAAATAACTTGACCTAACCTTAATCAAAATATTTAACATTAGCTTAACTCCCCAAAACTCAAATAAAAATACCGATTTTAGGTGCCAGTGTGTCATAAATACAGCCTACACAGCAAAGTGATACTAGTGATAGAAAAAAGATTGAGCACATAATTACAATACAATATTACATTGTCAGTGTATTGACCTCTGTCAGTTTTCGAGCAACAAAACATAATTTTCACAAACCTAATCAAGGTTTTAGTATAATTATCCTCTAATTAAGTCAAGTGTTGTCTGCTCAGTTTTCACACTGAAATCAATAAAAAAAATTACAGTAAGCATGTTTTTCTTCTTGAGAACAGGCTCTTGAGAGATGAACAACAGGTTTGTTATTATTGAGCTTTTTTTTCCAGACCTAGAGCATTTTCAGGGTTGCTGATCCAAAACGATGTCCTCGCATGAAGCACAAAGAAAAAGCCAATGAAGAGAGCCACCTGCTAACCTCCAACATATTCTGTCAGGGTTCGCGCTGACCAAGGGGGGCTACACATGGCAGCGCGACCAGGTCCTGAGGACACAGGCTGAAATACCAACCCAGAGCTGACAAACACCATCCAGGTCATCAGACTTCATTTCACAAGTCTTATCAAGACTCCTTTCTCCAGGCAGGGAATGGAACATAAGGGTCAACCTTGAGAATGCTGCCAAGACCAGTCTTCTCATCACTACAACATGTTAAAATATTCAGAGCTGGCAGCTGAGTGCAGGGAGGCAGAATTGACCACTACCGTCTATCCAGCAGAAGGAGGCAGTCGATGCTTTATCAGCACAGACACTTGGAAGATGTAGGAGTAACCGGGGTGAAGCTCCAACCAGAGACCTCCTAAAGAACCAGGGAAGGGTTTTGGCTTTGGCTGAGAAGAAGGGACAGGGACTGGGGTCTATCAAACAAGGAGGGAGGCTGCAGGGGAGTTAAAGGGAAACATCTTTGTCCGGGGTTAAAGGAGCAAAACATCAATGATCGATGGTCCCCCTACAGCTGCAGGGCAACACGTGTCAGGCACAAATGACACGCACCTGCACCGTCCAGCCTATACCAGCAATTGGGTCTCTCCTATTAAAAGATAATTTTAGCCTACTTTAATGAATGATGTGCTGCACATCTGGCCAGATGATTCACATGTTTTCCAAGCCCAAACCACCGCACGCAGCAGTTCCAATTTAATATTGCATAGACCTGCTGCTCATGAGAAACATGCGACAGGAAACAAATTTCATCTGTTTCCAAACACAATCGCGCATTTCAGTGCCAAGTGACAGCAAGACATGAGAAAACAAACAGAGAAAGTTCAAAGCAGGAGCACTCTGGGATGTAGTATTTAAATGAGGCTGGAGTGAAAGTATGAAAAGGGAAGGTCTCGAGCTGTTTAAAGTGTGACAGTATTCCACTGCCTACACTTTGCTTTGGGCCACTCATTTCAGGGTTAAGAGAACCCCTACAGGCCTGCACTCGTCACTGACATGTTAATGTTATTTGAATACATGATCATTAATTCAACATTAAATAAAATATTCATAGGAATATATTCAGTACAATTTTTGGTTGATATTTTATCGCCAAGGCGAGTTAGCTCTCACCTTGTGACCCAACTTGTGAAATACTATTTTTATTTTTCCTTTAGGGATTTTTTTAACCTCAGAGCCTGTGCTCTTTGTCACACACTGCATGCGGCATTAATGCGCTGCAGTTCTGCTGATTAATGCTGGTCTTTATTTTGCTCCTTAATTTGTGCAGCAAATAAATGATGTGAATTAATGGTTGAATTAGGGGTTCTGCCCCATAAATGCAACAAACAAACACAATCACAAAATACGAAATGTCCTATGAATAATGCAAAATGAAGGTATGAGGAGGCAAATGAGCCAAACAAAACCCGTCTATGTACGTACACATGGAACAAAGTGTTAATGGAGAGGAAATGTTAGAGACACTTTGTTTTGCTTTGGGAAAAACAACCGTCAGAAAACTTGAATTTCGCTGGGCTCACAATAAACAAACCGCAAGTTTGGGGACTTTAGAGAAGCAAAGAGAATTTTCAGCATCTCTGAGAGCTACATTAAAGACGGGGCCAAGAGCACAGCGTGTGTTGCATATAAAATATATTTGCCCCCTTGACTTTTTGTTCCATGTTTTGTTTTGATCTGTTGATTTTGCCAAAGCAACCAATTGGAATTTTCCTTCTAGAGACCAGCACTAACTTAAGTAGCATTATTATTACATAATGCAGGGAAAGGGTATTAAGCCTGTAAAGTATTGCACGTAATGAACATGTTCATGTCACAGGAAGTTGCAGAGTTCTGTTTTCCTTTTAAAATTGTTGTTTCCTGCTGGTATAATGATAATAATGTACTTTCTCCGCTACATTCATTGACTCATGGCAGTGATCCACCAGTCCTCTGTGCAGAATATTGCCGCATATATCATTATTTGCCAGTAGTCGTTCTGTCACACAAATGGCACAGTCAATGACATTGTTTCCTGTTTTGTGTGCTCTCAATACCAGCTTAACATTTCCTGCACGTTCCTCACAGTAATTTGTTAAGAGGCAGCAGAAGGCCTTTATTCTGTCGCGACCTTAGAACAATGGCGGCAAGGGTTGCTGATGTTGAATTAAAACAACTACGTCTCTGACAAAGCAGACTGGATCAGAAGACTATAAGAACTGATGTTATCTTTAAAGCGATGAAAAGTCTTTGCAGCTGGACACTGGCTGGACTTTTGGTTTTGCTTTATGAGCTAAAGGAGGAATAAAACAGAGCCATGCAGGTGTTTGGACGGCCTGTGGACACTCAGAGGGCAAGACTTTGTTCCAAGCTGCTCCCATGTTTGTAAGATCTAAATCTGCACATACCAACAATCCCACATCAGGGGCTGTTTCTAGCCTTGGCCTTGACCAGAGACTACGCCCACTCCACTGAGTGGACTTAATTCTCTTGGTCTGGCATTGCCTCCACTTTGAGCGATTCTCAGAGGGAGGGGATTAGATTCTTCCCAACACTTCCTTGTTGGTTGTTGCCTTTTCAAATTAATCCACGCGAACGGTCATTACATTGTCAGTGGGGGCGTTTCGCCGTGCTGTGGAGTGTGTGTGAAGAGGAGTCTGGCTAAGCAAAACAACTGAAATCCAAAAATGTGCTCACAAGCTGTTAAATAATCACATAGATGTTGTTATATTGTGTTTTGACTGAGATTCTGATTCCCCTTGCATCATGGAAAGAGACATAGATGTTTTTTGCTTTAAATCACATCACATTATCTCCGTGAATAGACAGCTGGACAGATGCGGTCTCTCCCCTGGAGGAGCTGGCACGAAGGGAGCATTGGATTAAACAGATGTGTCGCGGCCACTTTCCCACGTATGAATTCTGGATTTCTTAAAACTCTAATCAAAGAGAACACTTACAACCACAGTACTGTTTTGGTCCTGTAACGTGTCTTTGTCATTCGAAACGTTGGATATTTCTTGACAGGAAGTTTAGTCCTGCCCATGGCTCCCCACCCCTGGCGCTTGTTGGGTAATCGCCTTTTCAAGCAGAGAAATCATAGTTTCATAGCACAATGCCAGACCAGGAGTCAGGTCCACCCAGTGGAGTGGGCGGAGTCTCTGGTCTCGGCCCAGGCTAGGCTGTTTCTGTTACATGGTATAAAAATGTCTCTGAAGTTGAAGTGAAGACCCTCAGCAGGTGTTTACAGCAGCTTTGTTTACAAGCTGAAGACCTTTTTTATTTAGTCATGTTTCATGTTGTTGTTATCAGTCATGTTCTGCAGAGGATGTCTGCTCCATGATTGTTAAATTAAATGGATTGAAAAAAAAGGAATATTAAAATCCTGTCATGAAACGATTAAAGTTTAACCCCAAAAGATTAAACATGTGGATGCGTATGGCTGCCATGATTTAATTAACATTACTCTGATCACAGTTCAAACAACTAAATAACAATTTTTATGAGTAAATTACCTTTCACACATTGTGTATACTATGCAGAATAGGAGCACATCTTTCAAATGAAAAACAAAACATTTTTTCCTGGAAATATTGTTCTTACTACAGCCAAAGGACAACGTGTGAAGAAAAACTAACAAATGTTGAAAAGCCCTTGCCAACATTGGTGTTGTTAGAACATCTGAACCAAGGGCATAAATACATTTATGAATTGTTTATTCATCCTCTTTTCTTTTTAACTCATCACAATCAAATTTCACACTTTTCCTTTCAAATCGAATCATAAGCACTAGCCTCAACATAGACAGCTGCACAGTTGTAAAACAAATGATTTTGATGTGAATTTAATGACAGAAAGCCTGGGAGAATGGTCATTTAACGCTCTTTACAATTTTAGCTTTCATATGAGATTAATATTATATTACAAACAACAGTTCCAAGATTTACAGAGCAGCCTGTCATCCAAGATTCCGTCACAGCAGCCTTTTTCATTTTGTGCAATTTATGTCTCTCGATGTGCATGTCATTTCAGGGTTCATGACAGATTGAAGCAATTGTTGAATGCCCTTTTATGCTTACTGTACTTTTTGTTCTTCAGTTCATCACCTCTACCAGGACGATAATGTCTACAATGTGTTTTAGTTTGCTTGAGCTTTTTGGGCATTTATCTGGCGGTACAGCTGAAGGATTGGACAGGAAATGAGTGAAAGAGCGCAAAATCACATGCAACAAGGGGCCACAGGGTGGAATCAAATTCAGGGCCGCTGCAGTGAGAGCAGAGCCTCTGTATTTAGGGCACCCGCTCTACCAGGGAGCCCAGAATTTTATAAATCTTAATGAAAAGATTAGTATGGGCTGAGGAAGAAGCCATTAAATTTTGGTACAAATTTGAATAACTGTGCAGATACACAAATTGTTATTTTCAATACATCATAAAATCCAGTAGATGGTAATAAAGGCTAAGTAGGGTTACACTTCAAACCTCCAGCTCAGCAACAAGTCAAGAGCTTCATGTTCTTGAGCAAGAACCTTTAGAAAAAACAGCTCTTTCCTTCCTATTCATTAATCCACATGCTAAAAATATTTTTTTATTCCCAACAGCTTAGCTTTACTTTCTTTTTTAAATACAAATACCATCATGTACCCTGCACTAAAAATGTTCTCATTCCAATTTTTTGCTTCCCTATACCCAAACTTGCATAGCGGCCAATACCAGCACATAAAAAATAACAATCCCTTTTAAAAGTTAAGGTGTAAAATAAAAGGATTTTAAATAAAACAAGATAAAACAGTAGTGCAACAGCAACTTAAAAACTAAAATCTAGGAAAATCTAATTTCTTACACATCACCTTTTTATTGGTGGGACTTTCTGGTTTAAAATATTGTCAAATGTAGACATTTTGCTAGCTCTGTCAAGTCTCCTCGTTCTTCTTCACTGCTCTTTTAAGGAGCAGTTGACAGTGGCAGCACAGCACAACTTCCTGTGTACTGTTCTAGAGGTATGTGATATCAGACAGAGCTAACTAAGCCAACTGGAAAGTAGCTGGGTACCATTTAGCGGCTAATAAATCACATAGAATCATATCGGTGCACAGACTGCTGTACTTGCCGATACCAATACCAGCATTTTCTGTGGTTTTGGGGGCATTTTCCAATACTGGTTTCAGTATCAGAGCTCTATCGTGTACTGTGGTGAAATGCCAGGAAGGTAGAAAGGTATGAAAAAATAGATACTGCCCAAGCCTACTGCTTCTCACAGAAGAGTGGGATATCCACCTTTGTGAAGATCTGTCTCCTTCGAGTTTTTTGTGCAATGTTTGCCTTGGTGCAAGTTAAAAATGCTTATTTGTCCTAGAGCTAGTTAAGATAAGTAGCCCAGTTTTATCCTACTTTACACTTTCACTCCATTAAATTTTAAAAGTGATACATAATTTTTTCCCCTTCGCATTAAATTGATGACTACAGTTACTATTTGCTTTTAAAGATCAAAATTATACATTTGGAACACAGTAAACTGTTACAAAATGATGATGAATTACTATACAATAAATCAACCATGAGTATGTAAATTGTTAAAATTAGCTACATTTGCAAGTACAACAAGCTGGTAATGCACTAAAATGTTAACTTACTGAATTAATATAATGTATAATAATAACATTATTCTGGAAGTTGCTGATTTCCTTGACAATAAGTATTTTACTTGTACTACTTCCTCTGTAGTATCTGAACACTTCTTCCATTGATAAATGCATACAGAAGTAAACCAAAATCAAGTTTGTCTTACACAACATATTTTTTGTGGAATGATATACAGAACCATTTCTACGTCTTTGCCATGTTTACATCGGAGTTTCAGATAAAGCATGGATATCCTGAAGATGATGTCTCCCATTTGATTTATAATGTGTGAATTTGTAGTGGAGTAATCTACTTTTGATGCGCTCGGGCCTGAGGGGAGAGCTGTATGCCTCCGAATGAAACCACCTCCAGACTACAGAGCCGTCATTAATCAGACCCTTGGCTGGCAGTCCAATGCCTGCTGCTATGTTCCCTTCAGACTCCGTTGTTGGATATTTGTTGATTGTCTGTGCTCGCTCTTCTCGCGCCCTCTCTATTCCACTTCCTCCCTGTCATTAATTAAAAGCATGTAGTGAATTTCAGCTCCGCTCTCTCTCGAAAATATGCAGACTAATTTTCCCATCGGGGTGTTTTCGTCTCATCTCTCTTTGTTGAGGAAGCTGCCTTTTTCTGTCAGTGATGGGAGCCGACATGCCAGAACACACTGCAGTTCTTTCAGTTTGAATTTAAAACAACATGACTACGTCTGCAGGACAATTAAAATGAGCCAATTTAGTGTTTTTTAAGTGACTAATGCAACGCTGGGGTCATTGTTTAAGCTGTATTCAACACACGTAGTCATCACTGGGGTTGCAGCTACTAAGCTTACAGGAAGTGTGGCTTACTATGCTGAAATGAGCAGTGTCTGACTGTGACAGTGTGTGGTGGTAGACAAGGGATGGCAAAGTGTCATTTTCAAAATTGCACTTTCACAAGAAGAAAGTCGTTAAGTGGCTGCTGCTGCAGTATGTAGATTACTTCAATATTTAACAGTTTTTTCATGGAAGAAAATTGAGAGCTGGAGCAAGTGCTACAGTGGAGACCAGCCTCATTGTACTGTACACAGCCAGCCTTAGAACAAACTGGAGTGATTCTTGGAATAAAAGTCTAAAAATCTTTTCATGTTTACGCAAACACTCTGCCGTAATCACCTCTGCATCTCTGAAGATGCAGCTTGCTTTCATAAGACAACTGAAAGAGCTGCCTGTCAAAGGAGCGCTCCATTAGTGGTACACCCACACTGCTCTTTTCTCACACATACAAGGTGTACCATTTATGGCTTCTGCAATTGTTTGCATATGCAGCAGCTCGTCTGGAATCTGCGGCAGGAATTGTCAAAGATGATTGTTTCATTCCTCGTCATCCCGGGCGTTTTAACACTGCTGTCGGAGTGCGGCAGAGAATCTTGATTCCATGGCAGACACATGCCAACTTTCATCTCTTTTTAGCTTCCTTCAGAGAGGCACCGTGTTGGCAGAGTACATAAATTCAAAGTGAGCCTGAAAGTCAATCTCATGGGGATTTGACCAGCAAAATATCCAAGTCTTATATGCACCCTTTGATCAGCTCTTTGGGTTTACATTAGGTTCGACATTTTCTTTCTACTTAATGAGGCTTCACTTATAATTTCATGAAAAGTTATCTGGCGGGGATTTCTTAAGTGTTTTAATTGATTTTAATAATCACGAGGATTTCTTACTTTTTTAAGCTACATTTCACACTGAAGCTGGTGTGAGACTGTGAGGCAGTCTACCTGCTGTGAAGGTGCAATTTTGTGGGTGGAGACGTGTGCCCTCAGGTCGAGCATTAAAATCATCAAACAAAACACACACAATATCTTCAAAGCTGGCCCCTCTCCCGAAGTTTGGAGGGCATTTTGTAGAAAGATATTTATGATGTGGGGAAACCACTCCGATTTCAAGGGAATGCTTTAAGATTTATTAAGTATTGAGTCCATTCAAACCCCACAGTCATTTATCAGGCATAAGAACATATTGCAGCAGCAGCAGCAGCAGCAGCAGCTCGGCTATGGAGTGAATAAAACAACAAATTCACTCAGTATGCTGTTCGGGTCATCTCACAGGTCAGAAAAAGTATGGTTTTAGTGCTCTGCATCGCTCACATATTTTATTTTATTTTACTTAACTTATGTGACTCTACTCTTTCCGTTGGAACACATGGTTGTTTAAAGTTAAATGTTTTCAAAGAGAGTTACTCCAGAGAGAGCTGGAAATAACCTCAGCAGGCTGCTATCAAAATTTATGAATCAAAGTCAAAGGAGACAATTTTCTGCCCTCAGGTCTGCTTTTTAGGCTTAGTAGACTGACATGAGCTGCAAAATAATTCTAAAATGTCTTTACTGATGACTTAATCATTATACCAATATATGAAGCAATAAACTGCAATAGTAAAAATGTATTTAATTACTTTGTGTTGTAAAGCTTTTGGTCAAATCTATTTATACAGAATTATTTGTAGTAGTCACTGTGTCAGTTCTGTTTTTGAAAATCAGTTCAGACTCTTTGTTGTACATTCAGACTGCTGCACGCTTTAATTTAAAGATATTTTTTTCTTTGTATTGTGCTCCTGTTTACATTAAAGTGTTGACTGTTTCCTGGGCTCACACACACAACAAATGAAAGCTGGCTCGTCTAAAGCTTGTGTGACTACAATAAGCCAAGGCTGACTTCAACTTTACCCCAGCCATAAACTTATTTTCACAGTTTTACTTGGAAACTGATTACTTAGTCGAAAAAGACAGTATGTAAATTTTACATTCAGAGCCTTTGACTGTATGTCCTGCGTTTGTAGATGAGATACATCCCCCGTTCCTTTGAATTAATTCCCTCTCAGCTGACCGACTATACATTTGGTGTGAAACTCTTTCAGACTTGACAGTAGCTTTGTATTAGTCTTCATAGAGACTGAATTCGTGGTTTGCTGGGATTGACAGTAGTTACGATACCAAGTTTCCAAGTGGAAATAAGCCACAAAATGCCAGAGGAAATGTTCAAGAAACACCTCTTCGACATGTTCCATGCTCCAAAAAAATCTCATTTCACCCAGTAATGGCTTAATAGTCAACTTCTCTCTTAATTCTCACATAGATCTTGTAGGGTTTGTAAGGGAGTGTAATAAATGGTTTACATGTGTTACAGTCATCTCCTCCTGCCAGCCATGTTGTAAAAACCATGCATCATCACTCTCTCATATTCATATATAATGCCGTGAGCCTGTCGTAAGGTCACAAAACAAGTACGAGTTAGTGCCGGACAAGGTGTCCGATTATCAGTTATGCGTGTGCGACAGTTTTCACCTCCATTAATCCTGATAATTGCACAAACTCAAAGGGCATCATCCCGCTTATACCATGGTCATTTGCCAAAGAAATAAACATTAAAACTACTTATTTATATTTTCATGCATTTAGCAATTAAAATTTAAAGTTTTTTACAAGCTACAAGTTCATTTCCCTGGTAACACCTGAGGGGTTGATTAATACCTGGAACAGTTACTGCCATGCCCTGAAGTTCTAATGCAATAGACACAGTGTTTACTACTCCAGTTCACAGGACAGTGCTCAGATAGGACAAGGCTCTGGGAGACAGTAAATAGTCCACTCAGCTCACTCAGCTGTGAATCTTAAAGCTAACTTTATGCTAGCAAGATTTAAATCAATAACATTGTGTACAGTCGACAAACAGTGAATATGATTTCAAAGTTAAACAGCAAGACGAGCTAGCTATCCAGCCATATCATTGTTCCTAAATCAATATGTGAATCGATGCGTGAATGTGATCAGGGCACAAAAAAATGACGGGCCATGTGAACTGCCCTCCACATCCGGGCGTAGCGAGTTGAATAGCGAATATCATGTGAGATGATGGCGTATGTGATACAAAGTATGAGTTTAGAGGAGCAGTGCACTTCTTACCACTTTTCATTTACACCCTGCATCCTGTGGAGCTCAGAGGAAGAGGCACTGAAGGAAACTGTTGTAAATTAGATTTTCTTTTTTTTATTTATTTCATTTTTTCTAACATCTTGGTGTTCGCAGCCCCTGATGCCAATGCAGGTAGAGGTTTGTTGGCTAGATTAGATAAAGGCAAATTTGCAAGATTGCTGCCTATTAACAGTACCGTTTTTATGAAGCTTGCTACATGTTGCCTGACTAAAGGCCTGTTCACAGCAGATGCATTTTTGCGTGCAATTAATTTGCATGTCAATAACATTTTTCGAACTGCTGACTGGCCAAAAGTGTTTTCACGCTGTATCACGCTGTGAAAAAGCGACCCTTTCAATTTTCGCATCAACATTGATTTTTCAGAACTTCTTGCACTGCAAACAAGGGCATCAACCAATTACAATGGATGAGTGAAACGAAAATCAGGTCCATCTCCCACTGTTGGGGGGAAGCTTTGACATTGTAGATGGCCAGGGCCATCTTTGTTTTGAGAGGAATTTCAGGCTCTGGCGAACCACAAACCCCTCGTTAATGGAAACTATGCAGTGTTAATTTAAAAAAAAAATGTTCCGACAAGACAGATAACAGCCTTGGCATCCCGGCAAGTACTGTTTTTTAGTGATTACTACATGTAGGGAAGAATAGGAGCCTTTAGTAGGAGTCCTTTCACTGCTGTGTGTGGACCTGAGAGTTACCTATTCATAGCAAACTGAGTCTCACATTGAGGCTAGATGAGGACATCTTCATCACTGGAGCATGACTCCATTTTTCCTTCTTTGGAGTGAGCTGTCAAAACTCTCTTGCAAATTCGTATTCCTCTGATTCTGTCACAAATTTCTGTCACTGTCGGTGTGAATAGTTTTGACCTGAAAATTTGCTTCCAAAAATTTGCATTTTCTGTTGTTTATTCATTATGCACCCAGTGTGCAGAGACCTTTATATTGCTTGCCTGACCCAAATTTGTGTTTCATTATTATGAGTCTAGAGAATGTATTACAGTGATGTAATTATTTTGAACATTGATTCGACTCCTTTTACTGTTGCTCTTGGTATGGAAGACACAATCATCAACTGACCTTTACAATTCCTATTTCTGGTTTTGAGGATACACTAGCAATGTGACCAAATCTGACTTGTCCTTAAAAACGTATCTCGTTATTGTATTCTTGCACAAGCACGGACAATAAGAAAGTGTAGTAATTATATGTCATTAAATCCCAGTTTGTTACCATTGTGAAAAGGCCAACATTCAAAGTGCCCACTGTTGCTTTCCTTTGCTAACCTGAACACGTACAGTACATATGAATATTTTTTAACGCTGTAAGTAAGCAGCTGGATATGTGAGGATGTCAAAGAAGTCACTGCAGGATTTTCAAGCCATTACTGTATTCCACATGTTCATGTTGACTGTCGAAGCTCCAGGGCTCAGCCTGTGTCTCTGTTAATTATTTTAACTCTCATGGTCGGGTCAGGCAGGTTAAGGCTCATTCAGGCATTTCTCCTCTCTTATACTGGAGCAGCTATTGACTAATTGAGCATTTAAAGGCCAGATTGTTGTTTCTGCATGTTTTAGTTCACTTACCATGCATCACATTTAGTTCTTATTACAGCCAAACATTTCTTTTTTAAAAACTGTGTTTTCATTTGTGTCTTTTGCCTGATAAATGTCCTTTTAATAAAGGTAAATCATTACCCTAATCTCACTGCTTATCATTTGTGCTCTTAGTTATATGCAGCAGTATTTTCAGTTATAGTAACTCTTGCATGGGTACCAAAATCTTTGAGAATTCGCTGATGTTTACTCATAAGCTTACTGACAGAGTGCAAAGTCGATCAATCCAAAACTCAGCTGTCCTTGTTTGTAGTGATAAATCTGATAATATTGAGGTTTCTCCTCTCTATTCCCATGAGCACTGAGCGCTGTTGGAGTCAACTGAAAGCACTGAAGCATTCTTTTACTTGGCTATAAGTGCATGGTGTCTCTGGAGGAGTAAGTCAATATTCAGAGGAGCTTGCTCTTTCTCCGGCTTTGAGAGTGAAACAGCTGAAAACATTGACCGAACAGACGCAATTAGAAAATCCAAAGATTGAACTAGAATGTTAAAAGTATCTATGGTCTTGGATGTCAGTGAATGTTTTTTCTGGCTTTGTCTAGTTGGATGACAGATGACTATACATTAAATAGTAACTAATGTATTTTTAAATCAAACCTTTAACAGCTAACATTACATTTTACAGCCCTATCTCACCGAACTACTGTTTCGTGATGACATTTTAAATACGGCTATTTTAGCTGTCTGATGATCGGATAGAGAGGGATGGTGCCAATTGGAGAAAAAGGACTTTCATGAAACAGAAATTGTATTTTCTCTCCACCTATGCAGATGTCTGTCTGGACACAGGAGACTGACTAGAGTAGGCCCGTTCTCGCTCACTAATTATGATCACCGATTGTGGTAGAATGGTAATTGTAAGCACTACAACCCAACTCATCCAAAACAGCGTCCATCTGTTTAGAGTTTGTCATCTTGTACCTTAGACGCGCTCTTAAACTTGATAAGAAGAGTGTCACATTTGCGCAGACTGTGGGAGCTGTTGAGGAGCTGAAAAATGAAACCATATCCAGTGCATTTTTGAATTCAAAGGAAGAAGTGCTGGCAGGAATGGGTTTGCGTTCAGTTCAACTTGAATAAATTTAGTATCCAAACTTAGCTTGCATGAGCAATTGTTATTTCTTAAAAACACAACCTGTAGTGGTTTCTATTTAGCTCTACATCTATTTTTTCAGTTTTTTCAATAAAGGCTGTCAGCCTGCTTCAAAAAAAATCCCCAAAGCCAGTATCATACTCTAGTTTATATTTAAAAAGGCTATGTATCGAGGGCCTTTCTGAACGGTGGATTAGGCCTGGTGACAGGGGTCTTCGAAGCTCCTCCCGTCTGGGTTATCAGTCTCTGACAGCCCACTGCTCACTGATCGCTGCTGCCGTCACAGAAGCATGCATCACACACTTGTCAAAGCGCCTCTCCTCCACCCACCCCCTTTCCGCTCAAAGTCAACACTACAGTCTCACCACACATATATTTACGTGCTTGCAGGCACCCTTACAAGACGTGCATGCACACGGGCACATGCGCACACAGAGTGCACACACACTGACACCGTTCCCATTTTGGTGACAAATCCTGCCTGAGCTGGCTCCCATCTGTGAGTCATGGCGTGGTGTGCTGTACAAGTCAAACTCCCCCGTCATCTGCCTTTCACAGATGGATCCGCGGGGTGTCCAAGGGCCTTGTCTGGTGGCCGCGATTGCAGGGCGGTTCGTATTCAAACCTGCCGTGATCCGTATCGAGAACAGACATATTTCACAAGCTTTTAGGTGTTTGGAGGCAAACCTCCAACAAGGGGGTCAGGTTAATCATAGCGGCTTGACTGGGTTTAATCCATTAAACCGTGAGTTCACCCCTACATAGCTTGGTTGGCTGAATCTCCTCACTGATCCCATTTTCTCTGTATACATATCCGTTCTTTCACCCTGGCTCGTATTTGCCCCCATAATGGGATTAACTCCAGTGACACCAATCTGAAATCTAGCTTTAAACTCTGCAGGGTGAGTCTTATTTCACTGGTTATTCCCATAAGGGATAAGACATGGCTTAGGTTACATAATTAGATTCCTCTCTCCAACCTAAATGTAAATGATGACAAATTAATGATAAATAGCTCAGCGTATGCACTTCTTGTTTTCTGCTGGCCCAGTCAAGATGCCTCTAGAAACATAATAAGTGACAAACCATGTTAATTAATGTGTCTGTTAGAATATGTAGAGGGCGCTGTCATTAATAATGGATGCTGTCAAGAATCATTGCAACCTAACACTGCCTCAACGACTTTGGGCCCGGGCAGGAAGTGATGCTGTGTGTAGGTATTACTTATTTTGGCAGTAAAGATCAAATAGTTTTACTCCACGCCCACACTGAAAAACACAATGCGTTCTCAGTTATTGTTGTTGAACCCACCAATAACTTTTGAAACACAGCTATCAAGCCAGCTTATTATCATGCTCTTTTTCCACTTCATAATAAAATCAACGCGAAATAATTGACCTTGGCGGAACAAAAACGCTTTCATTCCTCTCTGCCTCATTCTAATGGTGCAACAAGACATTAGAAAGCCTTTCATTGCTTTCTCTCTCGCGCGCTCTCCCTCCCAGAGCCATTAACAATCAACAATAATTGTTTTTTTTCTTAACACCCTCATCTCTTGTTCTCAGTGGTCAAAGGCAGCATAATACAAGGCCATCTATTTGGATATATGTGACTAAACTGAGCAGAAAAGCTCATGGTTAATATGGAGATTTAATGAAGTGTTAGTAGCCACTTTTGAGCGCATTTTTTATGAATGTGCCCAGAGGTTTTGCATCAGGCTTAAAAAGTTTTTTTCTTCTCCTTCTTAGAGTGAGCTATGTTTTGTAAATGTTTTTTTTATTGTAATATGAATGGATTCATACTCTGCATCCACATGCATATGGATTCTAAAAAGGTTTGACTGGACTTAATCTGACTGACAAAGTACATTTATCATTTATACCATATTTGCCATTTAGTTTTAGTCACGATTCCTTTATTCTGACGTCAAATTTGCATAAAAATAATAAAAGCACCAAAAATGTCAACAGTGTAGCTAAATTTAGAGATAATCCATTGAAAGGGTGCATCTTACATTGTGACATGGTAGAAAAGCAAAGAAAATTGCACCACAGCTTTTCAAAGAGCAGAGGATATGCACAGTGCAGTGTATGGCAATGCTACATATGGAGCAATTTAACACAAAGACACACACTGAACTGCTTTAAAAGGCATTTAAAGTATAGTACTGAAAATAAAAGGCATTGTTAAGACGCCTCTATTATTTGAAATGCAGATGGGGGAGTCTTTCGGTTAAGCACAGAGAACAAAGTTCAGTCATGGGTTACCATTAGTCCTTCATCACAGAGCTGTATAGAATATATTACCCAGATGAAATGTTTCCAGTTATGAAAGTGTACAGTCTCATGTTGTCATGCGAAAGGGTCATCTCAGCTCCTCTAAAAATCAAACCAGCGTTTAATGTCTTAATGCTTTACACCTGAATGTGTGTGTGCTCTATAAAGCTGTAACTGGTGGTGAACCAGCCTCTTCAGCAGACTTCCTGCCGTTTTATGTGTCACATTAACTTAAACCCTTACAGTATATTTTATCTCGTTCTTTTTAAATGTTGTCTTTATCTCCGTTTTAAAAAAAAAAGTAGTTGGACTTTCTGGGGATTATTTTTCCCCCTTTCTTGTGAATTAGATGAGAGTATGAAAACAATTCTAATGTTTGTTAGATTTGCCTTTATATCGAACAGACAAGCATGAGGGGGGTATTGATCTTCTCGTCTAAGTTTTGCCAAGAAATCAAATAAGTGTTTTTCCTAAAATGTTGAACTTTTTCTCAGGAAAGAATTTTAACCATAATGGCAACATACAGTTCATTTTTACCAGCAAAGTTTTCCACCAGTCTGTCATCTTACAGTGTCTTCCTCTCTGTGCGCATCTACTCAGTAATTTATTCTGATTGACCCTCTAAGCGCTGCCCTCGAATGCAAAAGGGCCAATCAGAGCATTGCATTTGCCAGCTTTGACCAGGGTCTGACAACTATAGGGCTGAGCTCCATTGAAACTCATGCAATCTTTTCACATTTTGGTCATTTTCTGGCTTTTTCTGTGGATTTCGAACTCATCGTGGTTAAACATTGAGTGTGGGGCACTTTTATAAGTGGTGCTCGTTATTCAAGGTTTGGAGGTGATTTATGTTCTTTACCTTTCTAAAATAAAACGCCAAAAAAGTGTAACGTTATCCTCCGGGCAAAACTGTTCAGGTAACCTCATTCCCCGTCGAACCACTCACAGTTTAACAAGCACGGCTAATGTTACACTGGGCCGCATGGTGGCTTGGTGGTTAGCACTGTCGCCTCAAAGCAAGAAGGTCCTGGGTTTAAATCCAGGTCTGCTTGTCTAACATCAAGAGGGTCCTGGGTTCAATACCTGCTGGGGAAGGGCCTTTCTGTGTGGAGTTTGTATGTTCTCCCCATGTCTGCGTGGGTTCTCTGCAGGTACTCTGGCTTCTTCCCACAGTCCAAAGACAGGACTTGAGGGTAATTGGTGACTATAATTTGCCTGTAGGTGTGAATGTGAGTGTGAATGGTTGTTTGTCTTTATATATCAGCTTTATGATGAACTGGCGACTTGTCCAGGGTGTACCCTGTCCTCGCCCAAAGTTAGCTGGGACTGGCTCCAGGCCCCCTGCGACCCTGCAAACGATAGGTGGTTGCAAAAATGAATGAATGAAAGCTAATGTTACGTCTGCTTTGATAACCCTTCGATAAAGCCATGTTATGTTGTTATTAGTGGATATTAGCTGGTTAATTTGAGTTAGCCTACTTATAGCTATTAAGAGCGCTAGCAAGCCTGGCCATCTAAGCTAAGTTCTGTGGTTGAAGTGTGGAAATAGCAGCTCTCAACAGTCTATAACACTGGTAACCCGAACTTGAACCCGACCAAAAAGTCCAACATTACTTTTAACATTAATATCCAAAAACACGTGTCCTCTGCTAATCCTAAAGAAGTCCTAAATAGTCACGAGGGTCCTTGCTTGTTTTATTAATGCAGTGAAACACAAGTTGAGGCCGCTGCATTGTGATCTGTAGGCTTTAGCATGTATCTCTGTATTTGTAACTCTAACCTGTTTTTCTGCAGAGTCAGTTTGACATCCTGTTTATATAATTCAAAGGCATATTACAGA
>JAQFJA010000024.1:19417658-19436891 GCA_029874485.1 Naso brachycentron | reverse complement strand
GCATTTAAGTGTACTGTATTGAAGTATACTAACCGAAGTATGCGATTTGGAACACAGGATCTCATGAACTTAGTAAAATGTGCAGACTGTACGGTGACAACGCCTGACAATCGCAGGCTACAACATATGTCTATGGGCAAGAATAAAAAAACATTATGACCATGTCATCAGCGCCTGTCATCCATCTACGCCGCCGGTGCCATGACAAGACCTCCACGGCAAAATGCTAACCGTGTTTTTTTGGGGTGTAGCACCAGTGTCGTTTTGATCATTGCGTCATTTCTTGCGACATTTCTGTTGGTTGGTAAGTGGACGTAGATCGTAGCAGCAGTCACACTGTGAGATGTGGTGAGATGGTTGTCCTAAATCCCTGACACTGTCAGAAGATTATCTCAGGCTGTCTTTGGTCGCAAGACTGACAATCACCGTCTGTGAACCTCTCTCACTGTGCGATGAGGACCACCGTTTTAGAGCCACATCTAAAGATATCGCCACGTTTGGTCGTCTTTCGTCTGGGACAGGCCAAAATTGCAGAGTGTGCACTGGGCTTAAAAGAATTCACACAGAAAGGCCCTGTTCCGGCTGGGAATCGAACCCAGGACCTAATATTGGAAGAGCGGACCCAGATTCAAACCCAGGACCTTCTTGTAGTGAGACAGTAGTGCTAACCACTTGGTCACTGTGCTGCAAGTTTAGGTAGTGATCCAGATGTGTTGTGGTAGTTGTGGATAATGTAGAATGGAGCTGCTAGCTTTGAGCAGAGATGAGATTTAACCAAGATTTATTTGAAATTTTAAACTTTGTCTCCAGCCCTAACTAACACTGACTCAAGTGACATCACTTGGGGCAACTTTTCAGATTTCACGCAGCTCTATCTTAAGCCTCTATCTTAAACCCCCACCCCCGTGCATGTGTGTATAACACACACGCACAAGTGTATGCAACAGTTGTAACTGTTTGTACTACACATCTTTCACAGGCAGCTTTGAACTTTTTAAAACTTAAACTAATGAAGACATGTTGAAGGGTTATTCTACTGTTCCAGACCTTGAAAACCCCTGTGGTTAAATGGTCACATGGTGCAAAAAGGTAGTAAGTGGACCTTAAGTTTTGTTAAAAGACATTTATGAATTTCATGTTGTACAACAGCATTTGTCTCCTAAAGGAGCAAGAAGACTTATTATTGCACACTTCTGATAATCCTTTTATTTTGAACTATAAAAATGCAGACTCTCTCAAAGGCAAGAAATGAATTTAATTATTTATATCAGCCCAGTGCAATCTAAGATTAAATGATTCATCACTTGCCAGTTGCTTTGAATTAATAACATATTAGGATGTTTGATGTTTAGTAAGCTATGACCTACTACGAGGTTTTACAAGATTTGGGCAGATCATGTCTCAAAAACATGTCCAATCCTAAACCAAAGTATTCCTATTTAACTGCAGCCAAAATTCTTTCAGAGACACTTCACACAGAGCAGTGTGCAAAAACTTTTGCAAAATGAGTGTTTCCAAGGTCTAGAAAAACCCTTCAACATGTCTTCATTAGTTTTTAGCTGTTGAAAGCTGCCTGTGAGTGATGTGCAGTATAAACAGCGGCACTTGTTGTATAACACTCATGTGTCTAATATATATCCAGAAATATATCGTGGTATACTCAGACGTCAGTGATATATTGATTGTTCAAAATGACACATCCCCTTATATCTGCTTAGAGTTTAGAGGGTTTGCAATGTTATTGACCAGAAACATGCTAGTCTATTTAAAAATGAAGAATTACATTATTTAAAACAAAAATTATTCATCCTTAAACATTTTGTGGATATCCAAATTTTTTTTTAAAAATGCAGAAAACTGTAATGCTGAAATGCATGAAAGAGGGTTTGTGGATACTCTAAGGAATTGATGGTTGAAGAGTATATCCACAAAAGAAAAATGTCAAAACATTTAAATCTCTACAAGAAGTGCTTAGCCGTTTTGAAATAGCTCAGGCAGATCACCAGTGAGCCGGTGGATCTGATAGTTGCATCATTCTTTCCATTCTTGTTTTGTAGGTGGTGGTATTGCACCTTAATGCTTGTTGCAGCTAATCATAAGTCTGATTTTTTTTTATAATCATAGTTATAATTTTTTTTCTGCCCGATAGTCATATTTCAAGTGCAATTCTTTTTCCAATAGAGAAAACACAATGCTTAATTAACAAAATTAAATTAAAAATAAATTGGACTGATAACATAGTTAATTAGTAGATATTGCAATAATATCTTTATCATGAATTCTTTGAGCAAAGATAATCCTAGTAAATCCTAGTCTGTTTACAGCCACATGGTAGCAGTGTTTACATACTGCTTCATAGCGTTTAGTAGGCGAATGTATGTGATTTTCTTGTATGTTTTAATATATTTGGATTTTGCAAAGTTAGTTGGACAAAACAATCCATTTGAAAAACCTTTAAGAGAAACATTTTGGCAAGCATTAATGGATAAAATTACCAAATTAATAGGTAGGCTAATTAAAATACTCAATAATTAGCAAGTTGCATTGTCGTAACTCCGTTGGAGAGTTCTGTCACAATGCCAGAGAACACTTCTGTAGCTGGATTTGATTGTAACGTCAGCAGAATCCAGTTCTTTGTTCAGACCTGTTAGTCATCCTGTGATTGGCTGAACCCTCATTGAAAAGCTTGTCCTTCCTCAGCTAATGCATTACAGAGGACCTCAACATGTGATCCAGGAGCCGAGTTTGATTGAGTCTAACCATTATACAACCGACTTTAATTATCACTGAGAATGTTTTCTTTTATCCCAACCTGCTCTTTTAGTTCCGACCTTCTTTTGGTATCTTTGCCCTCTGGCAGCACCACATTCATGAGTATTGATTTGCTGGGGAGCACACATACACGCACCATTCATCTTTACTTGACCTCTAATGCCAAAGGTTTGTAGATGCTAATAAAAAGCTAATTATTTAATCAAACTGCTCCACAAGCAATTTTCCTCAGAAACTGTTTTAGTCTCATTTCAAGTAAAGAGCTCATTTGGTTGGCGTCAGGCCACTGGGAGAGGAGCTTATATCAGAGTCTGACGGTGTTTTAGATCAGCAGAAACCGTTCAGACAAAAACAGCTGCTCGTCCTTAATAATCACCTCTCTTTTGTGAGTATGTCCCCAGTTGACTCAGAGAATTTCGCACCCCATGAATAAACTGGATATATTTGATGCATTTAAATGCATTAGGTCCACACTTACAGACATATTTTCAATATGTTCTCCATTTCCAGGCATTGCTGCTCATGCACCCCATTAGATAGATGTAATTAGGCTCTGACTGTGGCAAACACAGCTGCTGAAAATCCATGAACACATACAGTAATATGATTGATACCTTGCCATGTAGCATATACAATCCTGTGTGTGAATCGAGACATAAATCAAAGTGCTGACATGAAGAGTAAATTACTGTAAAGCCAGGGGAAAAGAGCAATGGGCTGATGGCATTCAGTTTCGTGGATCTGCTGAGGATGAGTATGACCTCACAGTTATGACAGCTATCAGGCTACTCTACACCTCTGAACGGCACCGCTGTTTCCCTGAAAGAGTGGCTCTGTCAGTCCACTGCTGAGTCATGATGACATTGAGAATGTCCTTTAATAAGTGTGTTACAGCTGCGGCTACTTTATAGCTTGTCTTCGTCTCAGGCACTATGATCGCAGCAGTTAGGGAGAGGAGAATCTTGCTAAAATATTAAATTCCACCCAAAACCTTTACTCCAGTCAGGCAATTTGAAAGTAATTAAAGTCTGTAATAAATACACAGAATCCTCCTGACATGGCTTTGGTAGAATAAATTTTCCATACTGCTGCTGTGTATTAAATGCAGGTTCTTGTTTACTTGCTGGTAAGCTGAGGAATTGCAATCACTTCTGCTGATATCTGGAGAATGGTGCACAAAGACAGGCGACTATCTCGAATATGAATGCATTCACTCAAATCTATAATTGATTAAAGCTCCAAGGCTTGTTTTTGTCTCCCTAGGTGGTCAGCAGGATCTGATCTAATGAGACGCCTGAAGGTTTTCGCAGAGCTGATATCTGAGAAGGAAAAAAATCCCTCCTCTCTTTAAGCCTATAGAAAGATTATTCTGACTTTTTTTTTCTAACGGTGGTGTTTGTAATGTTGTGTGCTTGGACAAAAAAATATAAAATGACAATTCTATTACTTTCCAATCTTTACATAAATCAATGTTGCTCTGATCCTCTTTTCTTGGTACTTGCTGTAGGCAAAGTTTCCAAGTAAATCTCAAAGAAAATCATAGCGTAGAAGAAAGCTTGCTTCAGATATCTCACTCTCACATTCTAATATAATAATATCCCCCTGCCCCCGCTGTTCTCTCAGCAAGCTAATTGTTGGACAGATAATGGCACTGCAGGTACATTTATGGCTATTTACAGTCAAAGTCTTTTTCAAAGCTCATAAAATACATGTTTATGCAAGTGTAGCTCATCTCTGGAGACAGTATGATTGTGACGTTGCATTTCAAGGTTAAGGTGGTTTTCCTGAGAAGAGATTGAAAAAGACATGTTTTTTCGTCATTCCTGCAACCTGACTGGCCCTCTCAGTTTTCTGTATGCCACACACATCAAATCCTCTCCGTGGGGACGGAAGGATAGGAAGGAATAAAACCACAGTGAGGTAAAAAGGGAAGTCTCAGCTGCTCCTGTTGTCATATGAGAGTATTTTAAGTAACAAAGCTGGAAGCACAGGAAGATGAGTGTCTCCTTAACAACTGTCTTTGTCTTGCGCAGATAGGAGGGAATCACTGTGATGGATAATGACTTGACGGTGTATGTCCTTTGGCCAAAGTTGCCCGGCCGGCACCGAGGAATTTCTTGTTCTGTCTTTTCACTTCATATAAGGCCCTGGAGAGGAAAAGAAAGAGAAATGGAGAGGTGAAATCGGGTGGCTGCCAGAGGAAAATGGAGCAGGGAAGTGGAGTGTTTGATACAGTGAAGGGGAGCCATGTTGGAGATTAAGTGAGACCGGTTTGTCCTGGGCTGACACCGGACTTATCGCTCTCCACCAGGTGATGATTTGATGCATGAAAACGAAGATAAAACCGAAAAATCACTTGTTGGGCCATTGTGGAAGGGTGAAGGACTTGCTGTTCGGACCAAATTTACAACTTCATGTACCTCCCAGTGGTTCAGTGTCACATTGCAGTCACACCACTCTCTGTCACATCGGCTCTCGGAGTGGGCCGCGCCGCCGTACACACGAGTACAAGCAGTTAATGTGCATGGCATGATAGACTGTAAAACTCATGACACCTACACTCTTACTTTGTTTTTCTGCTTCATTTCGTAAACTCTGACATGACAGCACTGGCTCCAGCTCTGGATGAATTGAAAAGGATTGGAATGATGTATCAAAAAGCAAAAGCTTGCGACATAAATACTTCATTGGCTGGATGAATAGCTGGAGGTGACAAGCCTAAAGTCCCTCTCTGAATACAAATTGATGTACAGTAGAGCTGGAAGAGGAACCTGAGTGGAGAATTGTGTTCTTAATGCATGAAGGCTCTCTGCAGACAAATGCGAGCGATATGGTAATCTCTCTTGGGTTGCGTGCTGCCGTTCTGCAGGCAGAGCTGAGACGTGTCATGTAGCTTGTTTTGAATTTCGGAGACAAGTGAGAAACTGAAGTCTTATGACCTTGACAATCACCTCTCTCTGATGTTAGAGGGGGTTGCGAAAAAAATTGCCTCGAAGTGAGTAACAACACCTTAACCTCATCTATCTTGTGAGCTATGTGCATACAATGGCAATAACCATATGTTAGAGCGTGCAGTAATTATTTTGATGCATTAATCACCTTCTTTTCTCGGTCGCAAAATCTCATCACGAGTAGAGAAGACTCGCCCGCTCTTTGTTTTGCACAGATAAATTCTAAAACAGTGTCAAAATATGATTAATTTTTCATTATGCTCCCCTTTACACTTTGTTCTCCGTTAGCTACAATGATGCAGTGAAATATTAATGACAGGACACACATTCGTAGTCATGGTATCTCCAACTCTGTTTTTCTTGTGCCTCTCCCGCTGCTTATGCTTTTTTCCTGTTGTTTCATAATCAGATCAGCGTTTCTATCGCCCCCAAAGCTGCCAAGTGGAAAAAGGAGCAAGCCCAGTCAATGAGATTATGAACGTTTGACTGCTTCTCTTGTGTGTTTAGGAATGTTGCCTCTTTCACCACAAAGCTGTCTAGAAGTAAATGATAAACATCCACAAATGATGCTTTAATGTGTCCTAATTCTAACAGAAAGGATAAACACACCTCATGTCCTCTAGGTGGTGTTTTCCTGTGACACCAGTGGGAGTCGCCTGCCTCAGCTCTGACTCTGTGACCGCCGGCTGATCGGGATGCTGATGGGAAACCTGTGATGTAGACCAGGGCTTGATATCTGGTGAGTTTGTCGTGTTTTCCAAGTCACTGCATATTGACTGTGAGCAGTTGCAGCTCCGCCTTTGGCTGGGGCTGCTCTGCTCTAACTACGCTGAAAACGCTGTGCTAGCGGTGGTGCATCAGCAGACTGGAGATGCTGTGAGAAAAATTTAGATCACCGCTGGGAATGTTTTACTGAAAAGACTACAGAAAGTACAGGTGCAAAGCAGAATTGGGCCAAATTTGCAGATGCTCTCTTTTTTTTGGAGCATTTGTTTTGCACAGTTTAAACAGCCATATGGGTGGAGTTTGTCAAAACACAATCAGCTTTCTTGGCCAGGTATGTTTAGACAGACAAGCAGTCCAACTCAGCTTTCATTGCGCTTATACACAATGCAGAAAACACCACATGTACTGTGCATCTAACAAGGAAAAGTAAGCATGCAAATATGGCCATTATGTTAAGACAAATATCTATGAGGAATAGATGCTGTATACAAACAACTAATGGATGACAACATACATTGTCTGCAGGGTTACAAATAGTGTGTGGGAGTGCGCTGGATAAATATTGCATGACTAATGTCGTAAGTAACTGGCATGCATTAAGTTGTTTATGGACAGTATATGCAGCCTGCTATGATTTGCATTTGACAATAATGGATAATATGTGTATATTATTGCTCAATTTGTACATTACACTGTCATATGCATAATTTGTAAGTGCAGTAGATGTTTGGGTATGACAGATTATTCTGCTGGGATTGTTTCCTGACAGCAAACGTCTGGTTTAACTGCTAGAGTGATGGCATGTGGAAAGAAAGAAAGTAGATTTGGTTTTAAGTGAAGACACAATGAAGCCAGCAGTTCTTCAGCTAAAAAAGATGAATTTTCTCCAGTTGTATCCAGGGTGTAACGATACATCGATGGTTAGATGCATCGATTTAGATTTTTACGATCCAATAGGTAAACGACAAATCGTCCCTCTGTGTGCCTTATATCTATCTAAAATCGTTTTTCAGAGCAAAAATCGATTTCATCGATACTAAGAATTTGTGCCTTGCATTTAGCTGGTCAAACGTTATCTGGATGTATTTTTCACAGTTATAATGGTCCAGTTCATTCTCCATCGTCCTGGGCCTGCATATTGCAACAGCAGCGTTGCTTTCAGATAATGGCCGATCAGGGCAGGGAAGCATCAGGAGAATGAGAACTTTTCGTCTGTGTTTGTGGTCCGCACGGATTGCAGCGGCTTTGCACTAAATGTTTGTGTAGTTTGGTGTATCAAGCTTCGTCAGTGTTTTACCTCCTCTACTGCTGCATAGAAATAAGCATTTTTTATTTTTTGTTGCTGTTTTGATTTCAAGTTAATGAACTACATTATATCGTATCTCTCTAAATGAGCCCACGTTGTTGTTGTATAATGCAGCTGCTTGCCTTTCAACAGGAAGCAGCAAACAGGAACACATTACCTTCATTCTGGCCTCCCTTCAGTCGCTTTCTGTCTGTTTTAGAATTAATTTCAAGATTTTGTTGTTTGTTTTTAAAGCATTAAATTTGTTGGCCCCTCAGTACGTCTCTGACCTCTTACATGTTTATACTCCCCCAAGGTCACTGAGGTCCTCCAATCAGCTGCATCTTGTCATCTCCAAAACTAGGCTAAAAACCAGGGGAGACCACATTTTTCTTAGTAGTAGCCCTTAAATTATGGAATGGGCTTAGCCCCCCATGTCACAATGGCCCCCACTTTTGAAACTTTTAAATCTCGTCTTAAGACCTGTTTTCATTCCTTGGCATTTAATCCAGCATGAGAGTTGTGTGATGTCTGTTTGCCTTTTATTGTTTTTAAACTACTGTTTTTTTAATGTATTATTTATTTATTTGTGTGCTGCAGCTTAGTAAACCTTGTTGTTTTATGAAATGTGCTATATAAATAAAATGGATCAGATTGGATCATATCGTCAACCATGTATCATTATATACATCGTGTTGTTGTTAAAACGTATCCTTACACCCCTAATTTGTTTACATTTATATCAATAAAACAATATTTTCTGCTGAAACAGGTTGTGGTGATTTCAATAACGGTGGTAGTTTAAAAACTACAGCAAAGAAGAATAACTTTTTTATTCCTCAAAATGTGCAGAGGAAGTAAAAATATTTCTTTTAGCTTTGAACAGTGCCTGGAGTCTTTCTAGCAGACTGCCCCAACAACCTTTAGCAATAACGCAAGGGAGTGTATCTCTAACCTGGAAGGCAAAACAAAGGGCCAAATTCGGCCCCAAAGCACTGGCAATACTGCTCACTGCTGGTCATTGAACTTATTGCTGTCAGCCTATCTCTGTTTTTATCATCTCCTCTATTCTCTCACCTTGATTTTAACTACTGGACAGTTAGAGTACATTGCTCAGCGAGATTTTAGTAAGAAAGTATTGATTGATTCCTATGCCCTTGTGTGTCTGGGTTGTGCAGAGGCTTTGTCCAGGGTAGGAGGTGGAATTTACCTGCTCATTTTCCCTGAATCAGAAAGTTTTTAAGTCCTAGAGATTGAACCACTGATCTCCTCTGCAGACCCAACTGTCCGTTCGATGTGTGTATGTCTGAACTCCTGAACGCACAGAAAGCAAACTCCAATCATCTAGCACTTTTAGACTTGACTGACAACTCTGCCGAGTAATTCAAAGTATTTCACCCACGTGTGGTACAAAAGGATCCTATCTGGAGTTGAGGTGTAATTGAGTGCATCTCTAACTAAGCTGAAACGGATGTTGAAATACTTAAAAACGCTGCAGCAGTACATAAACCCAGTGTCATGTTTCAGTCGTACATTATATAGCATGAAACTATTAATTAAACCTGGTACACGAGAGGATAGAGTTAATGATCTGTGCTGCGTCTTCTGAGCGCAGTCAGCTGAGAATAATTTTGTGCATCTGAAGTGCAGTAGGTACCTGTATCCCCTTAACATCTGTCTGATGTACTGAGAGAAGGTTTGCATCCTGAAAATGTCATTGCACTGCATCTAGGCGCTTCTGTATATCTGATCCAGTCTGCTGTCAGGAAGTGTAGTTTGCTGAGGGCATAGTTTTGGTAAAACGTCTGCGTCAATTCCCTTTGGGGAGGTCAGGAAGATTATTTTTGCCTATCTCTGACCCTCCGTGGTCACAACCCCTGTGGTTTCTGCGGTCAGCAGGGCTTCAAACACTGCTGAGAACAAAGAAATGTGTTAGCTCCCACTTGTCCTACTCTGGTTCAAAGGGAATGGCAGGGCAATGCTAATTAGCCAGCTTGTGTTACCGAATTGAACATAACTGCTGTTCCCTTCAGTGTTTCCCCTCCCCCTCGTCGTATGCCTAACAAGCGTCGTCTACAACAGTCATGCACCCTGCATAACTCTGCATATTTTGTGAATCTGGAGACAACCTGTTCTCTTTCTTTCCTAAATTTTAAAATAATTCCTATAGTTAGATAGATCCTTTTTTGCAGGATGGAATTACAACTTTCCTGTCAAGTAAAAGGAATTTCTTTTTTACCATAAGTATTCTTTGGACATCTTCACCCAGCTGTTCTTTTGAGCGTAGTTTAATCCTGGTTGTCAAGTTTGAAAGCGATAAGAGGCGTAACAACAGGATTCCCCGCCAGTTCATCTCTGCTCACGCAAAATTATGGTTCTACAACGGATAAAACTGTGTTTGCTAAGTAGGTAGTGAGTACATGTTTTAATCTGGGATCAAGGGGAAAGTGAGGAGGAGGTCAAGTTATTACCCACACATATTCAAAATTCCTGTGGCAGCACTGTGCAAATGTGCCTCCCCTCCTCTATCTTGTGTTCTGTGGTCTGCCTCTTGTTTCCTGGAATACCAAGTATTGAAGGCAGTGGCAGGCGGAGCCGGGAAGCATCTCAGTGTATTCTTCATGCTTACAGCACATGTTGCCATGTTAACCTATCATCTCTGCACCTGATTCTTGTTACCGCTGCTCTCATCATCTGCAGAAATTAAGCTATCCACTGTCATCCATGTCTCAGCGTAACAAGGACTTTGTGAATTTGAAATGGAGTAGCTGAAGCTGTTTCAAACAATGGAGGAGAAGAATATGGTGAAATCAAACACACCTGCGTGCGTGTGAGCACAAGTCAGATACAATAGATGCGTAGCTCCAGGGGAGTTGTGCTCAGCGTCTTGGTGCTTTCTTTCTCTTCCTCCCTCTCAGTCAAATATCTTTTTGTCAGTGCAGATGCACTCAGGGTTGGCAAACACACTGAAGACTGACTCACTTAAACAGCCTCATCTTGACACACAGCTGACTCACAGTCTATTGATTTCCTCACACATAATATTCTTTTCTATTGTTTGTTGTTATGTATGCATACAGTAGGGAGGGCGTCGTTTCAACTCCTCCGAGGCACATATGTTTGTCTCGGAGCAACTTCACACGATTTAAAATTCAGAGGCATGTTAATGACGCATTGAGGTGCAATCCTTTTTTTCATATGCATCCTTATTAGTTACAAGAAACACAGTTGAGTTAAAGAATCAATTTAACAGGAATGGCCGAGAATAGCACAATCAGTGCATGCGAGCAAAAACCAGACTCTCTCCGAGCAGCAAAACAGGAAACCTCTCATCCGAGTTGTCATGCAAGTGTAAAGCCTGGAGCTTATTCATTCAAAATAAAAGGTGCATTACATTTTGATGCAACTTTTAATGCAGTGCTCGTATCCAAAGAAGCGAGCTCTTAACCTAAAAAGGTATCCGTGACTGCAGAAAAAAATTTGTACTCACAGCTTATAAATATAGCATTTCATTTATTGTGCAGAAGTCAGCAGATTTTATCCCAACTACACAGCAGAAAGAACTCTTCTGTGTCAATCCTGACAATCTGATAAAGACATTACTGAACTTATTGAGACGGTGTGTAAAGGCTCAGTTCAGTAATACAGACAGAAGAGTCCTTAGGCATTTAGAAGACCTATTTGAATACTGAATACATTTATTTTTCGCTTAAGGCAACTGGGACCCACAACATATCTCCACTAGACTCAAGTTAATTGTACTGTGTTGTGTTTGTTGTATGAATATTGTACTGTGCTCAAAGAGATTCAAAGCTTTTCTCTCGAGGTGCTGGAATAAATGTTCAGTGAATTCAGATATGATATTTTATGCAAATAGAAAAGGTTGTTTATTTAAAGAGCTATTTTTTAATATCCACCATAGCTCAAAGGGAAAGCCTCTGCCACCTGCTGTGCAGAAACTCACAGAAAAGCAGCCACTGGGCTCCCCTGACTTATCTTTCATTGTAAATATGAATGTCTAAATATCCTTCCTCAACTCTCCACCCTCTGCTTTGTAACTGGTTCATGTTATGTATGGCCAGTGTTATTGTCAGCATCTGTGCATTGGTCTAAAAAAGGCCAAGACTGGAACCTCCTTCTTTTCATATCATTTACCAAATGCAGCGTGTGGGAGTAGGCCGCATGATAGTGGCAGACGAGGAGCTGGTTATGAGCCACAGCTCCTCCATTGTCTAGCATGCCGGAGAAAGAGTGGGAGCCCCTAAAGAGGCCTGGCAGAGTCTGTGCTTCCATCTGCCTGCATGCCTCGCCACGGAGCCCAGCTCTCACCACTTGAGATTATACTCACGTCCAAGCTGTTACTGTAATTTGCATTGGCTTATAGGCAGAGGAGAGTGAGGAGGAGGAGGAGGAGCTGCACATGAGGCAGGGATGTTATAAGTGGTCCTGGCAGCACAATGAGCTTGCCTGGGTGTAGTATTATGGACAAGTGGCACGGACAGAGCTATCTTAAATTGCAATAATGGCACTGAGCAAGTTGCTCTGCTGTCCAACATTACACTCTATGTTAGTGCAGAGAGTACATTATAGAAATGTAGTGGTTGAAAGTATGCCAGTCACATTTAGTATTGATGTCGCGTGATTTCATTATTCTTCATTCACAGCTGCTGTCTACTGCAGCTAAAACTGTCAAAACACACAAAACATAGAAGATGTCTGAAATTCTCATTTTTTATGTATTCTACTGATTAACAAGTGATATATTCATTACTTTGCAATTCATTTAGATGAAAGGTCATGCACCTGGAGAAAACCCACACAAACACTGCGAAAATAAGCAACATGTGCACAAGAAAGGGCCAGGGCAGACCAAAAGACAAATACACACAAGCTCCTGCGCTGCCTTTCCTGTTTCAGATCACGCATCAAACCTGGGATGTGATCCTAAAATCTTCTTTGAGAATTCATTTAAATCCAAAGCAGCAGCTTGAGTTACACACCATATTTCTGAACCGAGCAGGCATCTGCAATGGATATGGTAGCAGGACTCGTTTAGGAGACGTCCAATATGCAGGAAATGCTTGATGTCAGGTTTTGAATTAAATTTAAGTTGTCCACAATAAAACAGACTAACACCAAAAAAGCACTTTTCCTGCTGAATGTTCTCTGATGTCCTCATTTTTCAGGCCTAATTTTCTCTGAACCTGATAGCTGTTGGAAAGCAATTTGGTTCAGAGGCTAATTTATCAAATTTACTAATTAACGAGAGACGGACAATAAAGAGCAATTTCTGATAATGCCACCTCCCTCAAATAGGTTGTGAACTAATTATTTATGGTACAGACACAAGAACAATGGCCATTAATGAGCCTCTTCTATCTGGTAGCAGAGCCACTAAATGTATAGCATTTAACGTTACCTGTGCATCAACATGGATGCACAGGAAACATCAAATGCAGCAAGTATTTCTCTTACAGCAAATGAATGTCTGAGCTTTAAAAACTATCAAATTTAAGTTCAAATTTAAGGCAGGAGAAGCTTAAATATTGTAAAAACAAGGATGAAGATTCAAATGTAAAAAGTTCAGTTTTATTTCCTTTTTAAGGAGTCAGAAACTCTGTGCAGCAGTTAATTAACACTAGCTGTGTTCCAAATTACACACTTTCGTTAGTATACTTCAGTGCAGTACACTCACTGTTTGGTGCACTGTTTTCAACGGGGTAGTGTCCCAAATCGCACACTGCTGTGTTAAACTCAACAGAAATGACCACGCTCTCTTTAATCACCTCTTCTTCTTCTACTTCTTTTTTAACAGCGAATTGCAAACAGACAGTTGGCGACTATCACCAATGCTTTGACAGCTATCTTAACCCACTAATGAGTTCATTAACTTGTGTTAAAGAATGTTCTACAGTAAAGACAACAATATATCACACATAAACCAAACGCACACCACAACGTTAATGACTGATTAAAATGTGCCACCTTTGCTCTACTTTCCACACTTCTCAATGCGAACACACTTTGTGCACTTACGCTCTCAAAAAATTAAGTGTATAGTACAGAAGCATGCGATTTGAAACACAGCTACTGTGTTTTCATTTTAAAGTAAAATATTTCACAAAGATTCAAATGAAAAGCAGCGTAGTTAAAAAAAATATATGTGACTGATAAGAGAGCTAAATATACATGTATATGCATTTCAGGCTCAAATAATAGACCTGACAGGTGTGTGACAAGGGACTCACAAAGTGTAGAACGAGCTTGTCTGCAGTCGACCCAAACATTTCATTCACATAATTGCTAATTATACCATTATGTCATGGATTTAATGCTTTGACCTGATTTTCCCAAAACACTGTAATACGAGGCAGATATGGCAAATAAAGATTTCATTCACTGTGAAAATCATGCATATCAGCCTTTTAACCAAAGTCCTGTGTAAAGCATGTACGGCTTGTAGATTAAAAAAACAAATGCAGGCTTGGGTCACAATTTCTATTAACACATCAGAAGTTTATTGTTATCCCGCAAGTGCCTCTAGGCAAGTTTCACCACTCAGCAGCCACCTCGGTTACACCGCTGGCAGATATTTCGGCTAACAAGACCAGGCCCCTAAATTATGAGGAGCTTTATCTTCACCTTCAGTGGTCACTGGAACATGAATATATTATTGCCAGTCAAACCTGATTTAAAAAAAAAAAAAAACACTTGTAAAGTTTAGCGACTTTGCCTCAAATAACACTACACTACACATGAGCAAGGCTTCACAACAGAGGCTTCTTTTACAGCTCCATCCAAAGTGTCAACATGACTGACTTAATATATTTCCTGGTTCCACTCTAGCAGGTGATTGGCTTTGGGGAAGAGGAGGTGTTACATGTGTCATAACTGTTATCTCTGGCTTTAAAGAGTTTTCTATTTAAGATGCAGTCAGTAATTCCATGCATTTAATATCTGTGTTTCTGGCATCTTTGAGGAAACTTGGAAACCAGGTTGGGTAAACTCACAACATGTTTTGTAGAGTTAACATATATGTGCACAAAAACACATTCATTTTTGAATAAGAACTGAGCTCAATCCAAAATGCCGCGTTTTGGGGAAAGAAGGACTTGTGCAAAACAGTGTATTTCAGGCTAGATGCACAAGTCTCCTAGAGCTTTCCAAATAGAATTTGAAAAAATAATCTCTGAATTCCACTGCAAAAAGCGCCCGCCTGGAATGGTCATTATGAATAACTTGGGCACCAGTATGTGAAATTCCCCAGAAATAAACTTGAATTATCTTTTAAGGATTATATTTGAAGTATAAAGACCTTCATGACACCACTTCCTCATTGTGCAACACAAAGAAAAATAAGATCTGGATGATATTAAAAATGCAAATCAAGAAAAATAGTTTTGTGGAAGCAACTGGTGCAAGAAGGTGATTTTTTTTTTTTTGCTTTCTAGGGGTGTCATTGTGAACAACTGAATAAACTGGGAGGTAAAGACTGGTTTTAGGTGATAAAATGAATTAGTGGGAGGTGACCAGTGAGCACTTTAATTCACTTCATTCTCTTGGTACAAAGCCAAGCGCAGATAAATTCGCACCTTATGTGTATTTACTGCCACACCACCACTATGTATGTATTGACATTGCAAGGTGCTTTATTTGACACAGAGACAGGATTAGTGAAGCTCAGACGCGCTGCAGTGTACATGAATATAATACTTACAACATATGATTAAAAAAACTTCTGTCTAAACCTGCTTTGCAGAGGCTTTCCCATGAAGTATGTCAAATTAAAGCTGTTCGGTCTATTATTTATGTGCACTGAGTGAATCACATAAAGTCATAGCTGCCTTATTCTGAGGTTGTAACACACTTGTGCATTAAAGCCTTGAGTGAATTTGGGCCACTGTCTTCTATATCAATTAGAGCTGTGCTGAGAGCTGAGTTTCTCATTATGGCACCAGTTTTCACACTAGATTTATTCATGTGGATCCCATCGGTAATAAATCTCAATTGTTTTTGTTAATTAAATGATTCTGTCGTCATAAAGGAGAAGGTGCACATTGGTTATTTGCTTTGTGTTTGTCTGAAGAAACAAAATGATGAATTGGATCATCTGCATTTAACAGGGCCTGGTTTGGAAGCGAAACACTGCACTGGCTTAACAAGACCAGAAGTCTACAGCTATGCTAGCGGCTCTGTGCACTGCACTATACAAAGTGCTATATCGGCATGATGATCTGCTCACTCTGATAATATGAGCTTGCTGTTAATATTACTTATACAATTTTCATGATGTTCAACATCTTAGCTTAGCATGTTGTCACACTAATGCTTGCTAATGTTTAATTAGGCCGAAACACAAAGTACAGCTGATGCTGATGCTAAAGGAAACATCAATACTTTTGCAGGAATTTGGTCATAAACTAAATTTTTTTCTAGATACAAAGTCTTAGTATAACCAAAATCATTATGATTAATTTAGGGAACATTAGAGGACCATACCAGTCTATTTTTAACTTCTCACCATTAGCAGTGGTTGCCCCTGTCTTCGTCATTGTTGTTAAATTCAATCATGTGTACTTAAGTAGATCTCAGACTGCATTTTTTAAAATCTCATTCACTGCCATCCATGTTAAAACAGGTTATAGAAACACTATAGGAAACATTAAAGTTGCCAGGTATAGGTAATGCACCCCTCTACAGAGAATATCTGTGTTTATTTGATCAAAAATGGCTGAGTGAGAAAGAGAGTGGGGAGCCGGGAGCTGTTGAGATAAAAGTTATTACGCCTGGAAAAATAACACCTTACAAGTGCACCTTCCTAGATTGAATATTAGTGTGAGGAGGGATTTTGCACTGTCACACATTTTCAGGTACTGTCTGTAACCTTTATGGAACATGTACAAAATGTAAACAAACACGATATCTCATAGATAAAACTATTTGGGAAAAAAAGTGTGGGGTTTCTGTAATCTATGTGGCGGATGTTGACAAAGGACATTGATATGTAGTTACACTGGCATGCGTCTTTTATGTTTGAACACGATTTATTTGCAAGCAATCCTACAGTCATCCAGGCGACATTTCAGTCTGGACCAAAGTGATTTACTTACTACTGACACAAGCTTAACTAAAAGCAAGCGTTAGATGTTCTGTATGTCAGTAACTTGTTAATAACAAAAGCACATTTGGTCTGTGATGTGAGTATGCATCCATTTTTGTGTTCAAATCTTTGCTCTATTGAAACTGATATAAAAGGAAATTCATTAATTGTGATTTCTTATGTGCAAATGACAGATGGTCTGCATTGTTTGTTTCAGACATGATTTCTTTTGTTGTAGAACAAGTTGGTCTGTAATCCAGATTTAATATATGATAACAGCATATATCAGTGATAGATCAGTGCCTGTCTAGTTGTAAAAATAAATACAGTGTATTTTAACCAGAAAAAGTTTTATGTTCAGCCATTTGATACATTTTCTCTTCTGTCTTGTGTCAGTGAAGCTCAGGCATACATATTACCCTGCAAGGAAACATACAGAGCAGGATCAATGCAGTATAGGAGCCTTGGGAGGAGGATTTCAAACAAAGTTGCACTGTAAGACACTGACTCAGAAGGTCTATTCAGCTTATATGCACAAAGGAGGGCAAGCAGCTGCTGTGCTGAGGGACACGAAGACAAAAATTAATAAATTAATAAATAAATAATTACAAATCAGTCGATAAAACAAACTTGTTTTGAAAGGACAAATGATGAAGAAGTGACAAAACTGCCCTCACATGGGAACACAGGCAGATACAACATGTAAACTAAACAACCGCGCTGCTACAGTGCTGGGTTTCAAAATAACTAAGTCTAGAAATAGAAATCCCATAAACCAGGTGTCACTGAGAGATCACTGTCTGTCTTTGTATTGTTTGCTAGCAGCTCCTGCTTTTATCATGGCTTGTTTGTCTGTGCTTTTCTCCTCTTTTCTTTTCTCTTGGACTTATATGTTGACTGTACCTCAGCAATCTCTTGGAGGGTGTCAGTGAATCTGCTACATGGAGAAAACAGCCTCACTGTGTGTTGTCAAGATATTCGTTGATGTTCAGGACAAGCCACCTCCTAAAATTAAATATAAAAATACAGATCCAATGTTTTTGTGTCAGTGAAAGAATTGGTATGTTCTACTTAATTAGCAGGTTTGTATTCAGTTATGGAAAGTGAAAAAGTGCCTTTACTCGAGTACTGTTCCTCTGTGCTTGTGGATTTTAATTTTTTGCTGCTTTTCAGGGGGAAATGTTATGATTATATTAAAGTACAAGTATGTTATTTTATGTATTATACAATATGTTAATGCACTACATTTATCTGGTAGCTGTAGTTACAGGTTACGTTGCAGATGAAGATGTTAAAAGCCTAATCTGTGTATGTTTTTTACTCTTTTGTTCCCAAATAATTTGGTTTGAAATGAAAAAATGACTGTAGTTAAACAGCTGACTTTAAAGGTATTTGAGTGTGCTCACATTTATATTCCATCAACAGTATATTTGGGGAAACATAGCTTATTCAAGAACAATGTAATTAAGCAATCAGAAAAGGCAATTCAGAAGTTTTTCTTGGGGCCATGTAATAAGTCAGCTGACCTCAGTTCAGCTCAACTGATCATTTGTTTCACTTGCTTAAGTCCAGGCTGAAGAAAAAAGCCCCAAAAACCAGCAAGAACTGCAGACGGCTGCAGTACAGGCAAAATAGAGCATCACCAGGGAAGATAACAAGCTTCTATGCTAACGTATAGGCTGAAACCAAGTATGAAATATATTGAGTGTAGAAAAGGTCGTGTTTACTTGTGTAATTACTCTTGTCTCCTAATCTATTTCAAGTAGAACCAGAGCTGCATAAAACCCATTTAAACAAGGGCTAACGCCACATTCGTATCTCCCCCAGAATGATGCTTTACACGCCGACACAGTGGAAGCAACGTCACTTTTAGTCAAAAGTCAGTCAAAGGTCAGTAAAACCAGCAAAGAAGACGAGCATCCTGTTGTCTCACAGGCAGAATGTAGCCTAAAGTAACGTTGGCTGCTGAAGAGTTGCAATAAAGGAGAAAGTGAATGTGTGTGTGTGTGTGCTTTTTGGTACCATCAGCTCAACACGAGGGAAGCTGTTAATCCAGCTGTGTTCTTAAAATCTGAAGATTTAACAGTGTTATGGTAGCATTGCTAACAGGAACACGAGCTAATCCAGACCTCTCAGACTGTAATGCAGTTAGTTTTATTCTCTGAAAGTCCCCAGGAAATGAAAATTGATTTTTAGGTTTTTCTAATCAGATATATGTTGCTCTTATCCTTACCCACATGACAATATATGGACCAACAGTGACCAAAAAGTATTTTTGCAGGCTGTCCAGTGGCTCAGGTGGTAGAGCAGGTGCCCCATATTCAGAGGCTGTGTCCTCACCGCAGCGGCCATGGGTTCGATTCCACCTGTGGCCCTTTGCTGCATGTCATTCCCTCTCT
>JAQFJA010000024.1:19293584-19305866 GCA_029874485.1 Naso brachycentron | reverse complement strand
AGAGTGGACAGGAAACAGGGCAGAGAGAGGGGGAATGACACGCAGCAAAGGGCCACAGGTGGAATCGAACCCGGGTCAGCCTCTGTATATGGGGCGCTTGCTCTACCGACTGAGCCACCGGGCGCCCCAACTTTTTATTCACTTAAACGTCATAAAGACCAGTTTCACCAGCACTGGCACTTAATTTAGTGCACTCACCAGTAATACTGGAGATGACTGAATGGTTTTCCTCACCAATTTTCTTAAATATATAAAGCACATATTTTACAGAGAAGCAAGTTGCAGAAAACCTTATGTGGGCTGTTTTTTGGGGGTTTTTTTTGCCGATGTTCACTTTCTTTCAGGAGCCAGCCCTGGCTCTGATACTGGACTGCTGCACAAAGACATCTTTTATTTTTGTCTTGCATACATATTCATGCATCCTCTGTCCAATAAATTAGAACTATAGATAGCTTCGGCATGTCAATAATGCAATGTGGAAGTCATATTCAAGAATTAACAGGGGACTGAGTGTGATCTGAAGATGTGGGAGGGAGGTCAGAGTTTCAACTCGACAAAATCAGTTTTTTGAGGAAAAACTGGTCAGCAAACTGCATTTAACAGAGTTTGAATAAACTATTTAAATGATTAATCACAATTCATTGTAAAAATCAGATTTGAGCAGACATGAATTGACTGATGTGCTCGCAGGGTTAAAGTTCTCATTTAAAAAACAAAACATACATGCAAAAAAACTGTCCAAAGCAAGCAGCTGTATATTAAGTTTACACGGAAACCAGACAAGCAAAAACAAAGCCAGACGGACATGCACTGGCCTGTTTGGCTTCTGCTTCTTTCTCAGGGTTTATACTCTCCCTGGCCCCTATCTGATCACAAATTTTGATCTGCATCCATCTGGAATTGAATTAGACTCCCCTGACATGAAAGATGGATGGGTTGTAGGAAAAAGTCATGCATTTAGAATACCTTGTGTTGCTCGGGCCGAGTCCATGATGCCTGTGGAGGACAGAGACACAACAACAAACAAAAGGCAGAGCACTTCTTAGAGGGTGATCCTTATCCAGGCAAAGCTGGGATGCTGCACATTGGATGCAATTATCAAGGGTCTGTATAATTTTCTGTACAGTACCTAAAAGTCTGCAGATACATTAAGAGGTTTATGTGTTTCCCTTCTTTCGAAGGTGAATTGCAGGGAGATGATTTTTATGTTTCTTCTCTGTATTGCTTACTGGATCAACATGACTTCTAGCCCAAAATGAAGTGAGTCTGTTGGCATAATGATAGTACAAACGCTCAAAGATAAGGTTATTGGTTTATCGGGAAGAGGTGACTTCCATTACAGTGCAACAACAGAAAAATGTCTGCCTGTTTGTCAAAAGCAGTGCAGCATTATTGACTTATAATCCATTTTTGAGGCTTTAAGCAGTAATGAGAATATGAAACTCAATAAAGCTGAATTTACTCTAGCAGTTTTGGGTCCGTCCATCAAAAAACAACAATAAGTACCCAATTCATCAAGTCATTGAACAACACCTGCTGTGTTGCTAAATAAGCAATAAGGGGCTTAAAAGAAGCAATTTTGCTACAGCTCTTCCTGCACCCCATGTAAGACTTGGAAATAAGTCATTGTCTACAGGTGGCCTGCGTGAGGTTGACTCATTTTGCAAGTCGGATGTTCTACTGAATGATAACACTGTAGTACAGTCTCAAATGAAATGGGTTTTTCTCACATTGTTATGCTTTGATTGTATTCCAAGGCTAAAATAGACAAAAATGTGATTTGCATAAATTTAGAACTTAAAGTCTCATTCTTAAAAAAAAAAAAAAATTAATTAAAAAATAAAGATATGATAGCACCTCTGCCTTTTAGGATATTTATAAATCCACAGGCACGTTAGCTTTAAAAATATTCAGGTCTTTATTTTAAGAATGGATGCACCACAGACTCACGAACTGCCCTGGTTATTATTAGCCCCAGTTATTGTTGAATGTCATCATTAAAGGCCATCCCAGACCACGTGTAGAGAACAAATCATTATATTAAGGTTTGGCAGTTAATTCTTCATGTCTCTTAATAAATTACATTTCAAATAGTTTTAAATACTTCGGATTTCTACAAAACTACAGGAAATATTGGTACTGTGTGTTGCTAGCAAAATGCTAAAAGCAGATTTCTAAATGTGATCACCATGAGGTTAACGTTTTATCACTTCATACAGAGTTCCTGAGCAAATAAACCCACAGTATGTCAAGATAAATAAGTGATTATGATAATCATGTTGGTCATATCTACCCTTCTCCCCTTGTAGAATTAATTAACTTCATGGCAGACAAAAATAAACCCCTTCATGATAAATACTGTGAACTGTACTACTGTAGACAACACGTCAAGTTAAATCACAATGACACTGAAAAGCCCAACATGACAGGACAAAAAGCTTTGTGGAAAGCATGCTCTGTGGATTTCATGATGCTGAGGAGGAAATGTTAAGCATGACAATGGGATGTGATGGCCCACATAGAAAAGAAATGTTGATGCATAACAAGCAAAATGATAAACAGCTATTTCATCATCATCAGGTGCAACAGCAAGAAAAAGCAATCTGCTGGAATGATTATACGGCAAAACAGTGAATCAAGCCATAAATTAATTCACATACAAAAAATGCTCATTCATTATCCTCTTATAATAAATGCAAGTGGCTAATAAATAACACAAAGAGCATATGGTGTGTTTGAATACAAGTACCTTATATTACCCACAAACCTAATTTAACATGTTTAAATGCAACAAGCAAAGTGAGGAAGAGAAAAAGAGTAGATGATAAAACATTTTCTGTATAAATCAAATGCAAAGCCAATGTCATTTCACAATTTTCTTAAGAGCTTTGTCCTCTACTGTCACAGTAAAACACACTGGCACTTTGCACCGTACATCATTACAAACAGCAGTCGGCTGCATATCACCACAGTGCTGAAAAAGAGCCGTAGTCCAATTAAAACAGGCAACCTAATAGTCCAGAACATCACCACCTCATCCGCACGCTCATCTACAGCGCTGCCTCTGCCATAAGTGAGCTGACAAGTATCACAGACATATCTGTGACAGGTGTTTGTTTGAGACAAAAGGACGATGAACAACAGCAGATGTGAGCGTGCAAAACGAGAGACACCAAGAACACAATCACTCCCCTGAGCGAACACGCTGAACAATGTGGCGCCGGGTCCCTTGGGACTTATCATTTCCAGCCCATTGTTACTCCCTTGCACAGAAAATTATCCTTGCTCTTTATTCTGACATGAACTGTAATGTCAGCATGAAGAGGGCAATGCAGGGAGAAGACGTACTAACACAAATATACAAAACATACAGCCAAGTACAGAAGCCTTGAGGTGTTTCATTCACTGAGTGACGCCTGACTGAAAGCCATGATTATGCACATTGTCATCGTCCTGTGTCATTAACTGCTGAGCCTCAGAACATCTGCCAGAGAATCACAAAAAACTGACAAGTATTTTAGTAAAGGAGCCCTTACATCACCCCACTTCTGAGCTAGCAAACGTGCTGATGTAAATGAGTGGCCCTTTGTGTTTGGAAAAACAATGCTCTCTATGCATTGGCACTCAGCACTTAAAGCATCCCTCTGTTTCAGATGCCCTGTCTCAACTGCTGCCACACGACATTAATTACACATTTTCTTCAAGCATCTAATTACATATAAAATAATCATGAATTGTTTTCTTAAGTCTTTAATTCTAATCTGGATGGTACGCCGCGCAGGCCTCAAAAACGGATTTATATCCAAAAACTTAAATTTTCTTAGGAAAAACACACAGATTAGGAACATAAAATCCCATCATTCGATAAATGGCAAACTCTAATGTGCTTTTAAGTTTTATAATTAGTTCTTTTCCACTACAACTTCTGTCGGTATAGTTCAAAATAGTTTCAGATAATTACAGCCTGGAAATTCTGTGCATCAAGCAGAATGTTTAATGTGTATTCAATAACCAAAGAATTCATTACAGAGATAATGTACAAAGCATGCATAATTTTTTCGGTTACATTTTCAGTTATTAAACAGACACACTTATCTGGAGCGACGAGCAGCGAATGCATTCAAAGGACCAAGACAAGCGAAAACCACATGTGAAGTTGATGGAGGTTTTAAAATATATAGATAAACAGTTAACTTAAAAAGTCACTGGAACATAAACAAGAAATATCTCTGGATAAGTACTGAGGATAAGAACCATAACTCTAGGTAAGCAGGCGAACACCCACGAGTGTACAACATTCTTTGAACGTACTGCGGCTTTTCTATTGTATGAAACAGTAATCTCTCTCAATCCTCACACGGTGCTCCCCTCTGCTCACAGTTAGCAGACAATGCTTTTGTCTGCAGACATTTAAGTTGTGTGTAGGAGGTTATGCAAAATGTTTTTTTTCTCCCCTCATTAACCTTTTTACAACCTAGACCCCAGTAAAAATGACACAAAGTCAAACAAATCCAGGAAGATTTCCTTGAGCATCAAACCGACAATGATCAGCTCATGAGTCACAGAATATGAAGTCAAACGCAGACTGGTTTAGTATTCTCTCCTATTCTTTCTGCTCCAACATAATATAGTAACTTGATATCTTGTGCTACAGAGGCTGTCTCCCTCAGCTGCTCCTTTATAAATATAGTTCTCACGACATGTGGAGATAATATAAATTGAAACTTTAAACCTTGGCTCTGCATTCCTTTCACATATGTTAAAGAGAGACAGATGTAAATTACAGAGGATACAAGCGGTAGCTTAAAGGTACTCTTAGGAGATTTTGCAGTCACAGATTTTTGTTGTGCATGAAGATACACATGCAGACATTCCTGCCGATGGTTTTACAATTTTCCACCGATCTGCAGGTAGCAGAGACCGCAAGGGAGACCACTAGCAAGTAAACACGGGTGCAAATAATACAGATTCCAAACTTAAATGTTAAAATTAGCTTGTGAATATGTTATGGGAAGGAATACATATTTAACATATTTGTTACACCTTAAGGATAGACACACTGTATTTTGGTGAGTAACATTTACAATAAACAGAAACTGTTTGTTTATAAAAATATGTCTCAAGGCATCTTTAATAATTCAAAATGTTTTTAGGATTGCTGAAGGCTTGATTCTAGCCTTAAAGATGGGAGTTGTCCAAAAGTATATAGGCTGCTGTACAAAAGTATGGAACTGTAATTTGGTACCGTCAGATGGCTGAGAGGACTACTCTAAATTTTTAAATGGTCTTTCATACTTTCAAATTGTTGAAAGTCCTGGATATAGAGAGATGTTATTTTGTATAAAAGGTTTGTGATAAAAGTAATGTTTTGTACAAAGAGAACAAAACACTGTACAATGGTTCAACTAGGCTGCTAACAGAAAGAGCAGGAAGAGAAAAATACATCTCTGTTCAACAGTTACAAAACAATATAAGAAATCACTGGTTGTTGGTAACAGAAAAAGCTTACCGTCAAAATGTGCAGATTTGAATGAAACAGCTCTGAGTCAATAACACATTATCTATGAAAAGCTGGAATTATAAAGTAACAAGTGTGTTGCTTTTGCAGAAGTTATTCTTTAAACTTCAATACAGAAACAAGGGTCAGTTGGGCTTGGGTTAAAACTATTGAAACTGAATCACAGTTTATCAGCAGAACATACTGCGTGGACTGACAAACAGCCGTTTATACCTTCTCATTTTAACTACTGAGCACAGCAAAGGTCGGAAAAGTTTGGTAAGTGGCATTGCCACATCGAGGAGATGCCTTCTTTGGTAGTGTGAATGTATGTTCCCTTTCAGTGGGCTCCAAAGAGCAAGCAAGTGAAGAATTGATGGTTGAAATTATTTTAGCACCATTCCTCTGCAAGTACAACCTGGTTCTGTCATTTTACTGGCGACTGCTCTGTGAACCAGGGGCAGTTCACTGCTTGATTTCTCTAATGCTTTTCTTCTCCCATGCCTTTAGCTATGGATTTTTTAGATAAGAGCAAAAAAGTAGCTACTGCTGAGTAGACTGAGGATTTCAAGACTCTGTAGGTTGTAGCAGGTGGAAATTTGACAGGAATGCTCCAAAATTGCCTGGAAAAATGTGTGTGCAAATCAACATTGTTCCACTGGACTGCTTTATAAATGAGGGCAGTAAAGTTACTAGTTTTTACATGTTTACCGTTGTTTTACTGTTATTTCATATGTGATCTGTGAGTTAGCATGTTGTTTGGTTAATGTGGCTTCCCAGGGCAACATTCTGATGCAATGTTTGAACAATGTTCTATGCTAATTGGTAGATATCTTAACACACTATAAAGCAGTCAAACTCACCTATACTACATGAAAGGGTGTGTTTTAATGTCATTTGAGCATGACAGTGATGCAGTCAGGACTGAGGCGCTTGTGATTATTAGTTTTGTGCAAGTGTACCACTGTGTACCCCAAGTGTACCCCTCTACCACTGAAATACAAGGGGTCTAACAAATAATTAGAAAACAATGAGTCACATCAGTATACTCCTATGTGTAATGAAACCTTGTTTACTGCTCCAGCAAGTAGTCCAACCCTTAGTAACAACCTAGCAACAGAGAGGATTTCTAGTCAGCTGAGTGAGCTCTGAGCTCATGCTAATGCTTTGTAGAGGTCCTGGAATTTCCCAAGCTGAATAGGCCTAAATACCGCGCAAATAAACAAAAAATGCTTGCACCGCACCAGAATATCTGCCGAATTATTTTTTTTTCCGCAAACAGTTACAGTGTCTGCAACCGCGAACTTTGTGTGTAGCTATATTTATAAGCTGTAGTGCCCTGTCTGTGCAAAAACTGCTTACCTTTTTAAACTGTGTCATAACAAAGATAACTGGAGAAAAAAAATTTAAACTGACAGATGTAGCTTCTACAACTGCAAATGTTACATGTATATTTTTAAGTTGATGGAGAAAGCCAAATACTGCAACAGCTGCAGACCGCTGAAAAGCCCAAAGTCACAATTAGTTAAAAAAAGATAGATGTAGTCATTTCCAAAATTCGCAACAGGTTTTTTTAATGATGTATTCATCTTCATATTTATTAGTGTTTAACCAACTAAAAACATTTTCACTGCAGTCACAACTGTAACTCTCAGACTTTCTACACACACAGAAGTGGCATGGAAGCACTTGTGGGCAACGTTGCCATGGATATGGTGGAGTTAATATTTTATGTGATAGGTAAGGTGTGCTGTGCAGCTTCTAACACTTAAAAACAATCAGTATCGCTGTGCATCGGCTGACATGGCTCATAGACTATCTGAAACTGATAGGTCCTATTGATAGCAAAAAAAAAAAAAAAAGCCTGTGATCAGGGCACTTTGAGTCCTAGATGCACATTATTATTCAAACAAGAAAAGAAAGCAGCTGATTAACTACGGAGCCAAAGAACTGAACAGCGCATTTGTGTAAACACTCAATAGTTCTGTCTATTCATCACCACCACACATCCGTAACGGCACAGTGCAAATCTGTACTGGTTCTCTGACCCATTCAAAACTTTCACATCAGTATATTAATTTTCCCCGAGAACAAATCCTGCACTTGACATCTTTTTAAAATTTTGTTGAAAAATTGAACAGTGAATGAACAGCTGCATTTTTTTTTTCCAGTTCTCCATGTCCACCCCAAACGAATGTTGTTCCACTTGTCACACCCATCCTGGATGAAATACAGCTGTTATGATGAATACAGCTAGCATGACTGACGGACATCAGATGGACAAACAAGACAGATAAACAATTAGCAGCCATTTCATCTCACAGTTATTTGAGCCCAACCATGCAAATCACATCCCTTGTTGATAACTTGAGCTATAAAGTAAAATCCAAGCCATCTGCCTTCACCCGTTCTAAACTCTGCAATCATTCAGTGAGGCTGCTAATCATTTCTTTGATGACAGCTGTGAAGAAATGCGACAGATCACGAAGCATACTGCAGACTAAGGAGCAAAACACGCTGCCACCACAGCACAGCTTTGCATCACATGGCATGTGTCACGTGACATGCCATGGTGCAGCACGTCAACAGGACGACACGGAGCAGAAAATGGGTGGGTAATGCATATTGCAGTTGCCTCCCTTCTTGCTAATACAAAAAGTCGTGTTGCTCATTTCCTCAGTTCCCACCTGCAGATTCATTTTTCACACCTACAGTATAGTTGGCCAGGCAATGTCTTTTCAGACTTATAACGGTGAGACTGTGGGATGATGAGCTGTGAGTGTGACTACAGCCCTCTGATGAGTCTCCCCTCATCCTTTATGACAGCTTCACGACCACAAAAGAAGACAATCTGTCACTGACAGAAAGTCGAGGTACAGCAGCTGCGAGGTATTTTCTGCAAGAAAAATGCTGCTTCCCAGGGGACATCTACACTAGATGATGGGACAGATGCAGGTGTAAACTCTTATTGGGCAAAGTGTCTCCCAACTGTGGGTGTGTGGGTTTAAAAAGAAAACAATAGGCCTGTCGTGACGGACATCATATGGTGGTAGCGTGTTTTGCACTTGATGTAATGCTCCGCTCAGAATCTATTTTTGGGTATCAAACACTCAGACCTGTACACATGATGGGTAGCTGTCTATTTGCGTAACACAGTGGCCATATCCTGCTTAAGATCACGTCAGTTACAATAAATTTCAAAAGCTCTGAATTTTCTTTTTCTTTTTTTTTCTGCTCATCTGTATTCTAATTTATAACATGGATTACTCTCTCAGTAGTGATAAGCAGTTTGGCTCTTTTGTTATCTGAATTCACATGTACACATGAATAATCCACCTGCCACCCAACTGCACTAATTACTTTCTCCCACTTTGAGACTCGCACCCTTGCAGACATTCTAGTCAACTTCCACCGGTCCCTGTACGGTGTGTTGCCTTTTAAATTATGTCAAGCAGTGCAAACTTTGCAGGTGTTTTCTTCACTGTTACATTGTGTTGTTATTGATCTCCTTAACAGTTCTTTTTCATGATTAGAGAGGCTGCTTTAGAAGTTTTAATGTTTCCATGTGTCCTTGCAGCAACTCTTCAGAGGAAAAAGAAGTAAACTTTATGCCTCTAAAATGAAATTACAATGCCGCACCTTGTGTGTAAAAGGACACAGCGTCTCTCTTTATCGGGAGATGTACTAATTGTTTCTTCACAGGTGGGGTCGACGCAGATATTCAATAAAACTCAAATGACAGTCTACCAGGTTAACTTATTTACGCACATTACGGAGATAAATTAGAAGCAAACTTTTGTAATAACAGTATCATTAAAAGGCTTATATTTGTACGAAAATAATCTAAATATCACAATTTACTGAAAGAATAAAACTGTTCTGTTTAAAATCGGATATTCAGCGTCCTCACAGGGCCTGAATAGACTGATCCCATTTTCAGAACCACATCTTCACACCACTACAATGACTTGCCAGTGAGATTAGCAGTTAAACTCCCTCCTTAAGTTAAAATGTTAAATAATGGACTATTTGAGGCCACCCTAATGATCAGTGAGTGCCTAACACTTATATTCTCATTTTTGTCTGCAGGAGGCTAGCGTTTGATTCTCAAAAGATTGTAAGTGGAGCACTTCAACCCTCAGTTTGAAATGACACTGACATAAATGTTAGACAGTCTACAGAACTATGGAGATGACAGACAGGCTGAGCTGGGCTTGTATCCAGGCAACTTCATGCTGTGATGAAAAGTTTGAAATGATCAGGCAACAGCAACACAGAAATGGAGTTTCCCTTTATTACACTAATACCCAAATTTTCATCTGATCTCATAAGATAAGCTCTACAGGCTTTCTATCACCAGATCAGTGAAGTTTGCAGGCTATTTTGGGGAAGCATGCAGCAGTCAAATCAATTTAATGAACTCTGATGAGATCATTCCTTGGGGTTTTCAAGAAACAGCTGGGAAATTTTCAATAAAAAGGGACTTATTTGATTTCAGCTGGGGGTTTTGTCAAATCTGGAGGTGTGATTTGTAATACTACTCCAGTGCATTTCTGTGCCACATGGATTTCATACCTGATAGATCCTGTTTAGATGTGCCTGTAGGAAGAAAATGTAGTGCATGTAATGGATCCAGAATTTCTCCATGAACTACAGAATCTCTCTGAAGCATTTTCCTCCTCATTACCTCACAACCGTAGCAAGTCACCATGACCTTGCAGAACGAGGCCATGTGGGCAACAGATGTACAAGAATACCAATCAGGTATTCATTGTTTTTGATGGTTTGCACATATAATAAAGAACACAGTATCAAGGATGTAATGGTGGGTAAAAGGATACCTCTTAACCAATGCACTGCCAAAACAAATTTAAATGATGGTAGCAGAATATTCAGAGATAAACGTGATAACATTTCAATATAAAAACTTTTCAATCACTAGCATGAGCAGGATTATGATAGCTGTGATTGAAAATGCTAAACAAACACTTGATCATTCAAGTGCTCATTCTAGCAAATACTTTACAATAAGAAGCAGACAAAGTTTAATTATTGCCTCAAATTGCATGCTTATTTTCGGAATGTTATAATTGGGTTTCTAATGCAGATTTCTTTGACATTTGGGAAAACTCAAGTCAAATCTGAGTCTACTCCACATTACTGGCTGAGTTTCGCTCAGCTAATTACTTGAGATCCGCTGGGCCTTCTGGAAGGAGCTGCTAATTTAGGAGAAATAATCAGTGCAACATAAAACTCGTTGAGGGTGTTTTGCAATGAAACTGCAAAAATCCTCCCACCTGCACCTGATCAATATAACTCCTGAACTGAGATTTAAAAGAATTCACTTCCTCTCAACAACACGCTGCCATCCTGCAGGTTTCTGTTCCTCCCTGGTGGTAACTAGGCAGCGTGTCCCAGTTACACATCACAGACTAAAGCATTAAAAAGTATCCTTCAAGACGGTTAGCATTTAAAAAAAATGTTTCACTAGGTGCCTACAGACACTGATTCATAAGATTTATTGATCTTTTGAACAGCAACTTTGTAAATATAAATCACAAATTTCAATATGAAGGCATCTTATATTGCACATTTTCATGGATTTGTTTTCTTAATCATTTCCTGTGCCGTAGCTAAAGACATGAAAAAATCTTTTTTCTAGCATCTAGAAGGAGGCTTTGGCATATAATTTTCTATTTATAGTATGCAACTGGGACACAGATAATGTCATTCCACTTAGCACCAAGAGTGGTCCATTAGCTCGAGGGAAATACATGTTTGAAGGACACTGACCATTCACTACATGGGGCTTAAGATTGTTAGCTTGCTTCTAATGAAATCAATATTGCAATCCATAGTATTTTACCTGCTCTCCTTCAGTGAAGACGCGCTCACCATAGCTCCAGGTGATAGTAGGAGTTGGATCTCCTAATGCCTCGCAAGTCAGAGTTACCTGCTCCTCCATCTCTGAAGTGGTCTGGTTTACGATGTACGTGATCTTAGGTTTGACTGTAAAGACAAAAACAAGTCATCACAAATGCACTCGCATTACAAGACAGCCAGGTGGTTCTTGGAGCACACGTACAATCAGTAAAAGAGCAAGCACTTGGGATGAGTTCAAAGGGAGGATCAGGATCAGTAGCTTGACAGGAGAGGGGATTCTTATGGCTGCAAGACTGTGTTTAAGCATTTCCAATCCCAGCAGCAGCCACGTTCTGATAACCATGAGTGGAGCCAAACTTAATTCATGTAATAGTTTATTTAGCCTATCTCTACAGAGACAGTCTTCGTTTTTGTTTACATTTGAGAGAGCTGTCACGTTACAGCACACCTAAGCTAACGTGAAAGCACAGCAGGGTGCCAGAAGTGTGACATGAGCAGAGTGTAGCAAATTGAAGTGCTACCTCTGAAGCGTGAGTTTGAGCATCACTCTGTGCTTTCATATTCTCCATTCCACACAGTGAAGGGTGGGTGCATGGATAAAGTACTACATTTGCTAAATGGATGCCTATTTAATATAATACATCTAAATTACATTTATAGCACAAAAAACTGACAAAAAACAAGGCAAACAAGTATTAAACTGCTGTTATCTCAACCAATAACCATCAAATAAACAACGGAACAGCTGTGTTGTCATTTTGTTACTTCTAAATTAAAAATATTTAATCATGCAACATTTTTTATTCACAGTTAGGGGTGTCATAAACCAATCTGCAGTATTGGTATCAGAGTTTATTATGATTTTCTTTTTAATGTATTGCGTTGACATTGATGCATTTTCC
>JAQFJA010000024.1:19218507-19230614 GCA_029874485.1 Naso brachycentron | reverse complement strand
GGGGAATCAATGATAACACATTGTGTATTGCTTCGGTAAACTCCATCCTTGCTTCGAGTGCTGGTCAAAACAGAGCGTTGAGCCCTCCTTCTGTTCGCTGATTGGCCAGCATGATTTTAGGCCGGAGAAAACCAAAGTGTATTGAGAGTTCCCTGACTATGTGGTATAGCTTAAGATAATCAAGCTGACCACCAGTGGGCGCTAGCCTGGCTAGCTGAAAGGAAGAGGGGACCGGAAAAATTTGGATTTTTTTGTTTTGTTTTTTTTGACAGCCTAGTCTTTTTAATGGTAGCCTACTTTTTAAAGGTATAGTAGTAATGACCATAAAGGTATTATTACAATACACATCTCTATATTATTCAGAATGCCCAAAACTGCATGGCAATTGCATTAAGTGGGAATGTATGTAAAGTCTCTCCATACAAATACAGTATAGACCTACAATATCATTAATGTGACCCAAAATGTTTTGGTGTTAGAGACTCAGGTCACCTGGGGGAATGACATGGGCGGTGTTCTTTTAATAACTGGCAAAAATGGCAAACTCAGGAGTGACAACTACTAGTTACATGACACACACTAGTTACATAAAACTTTATGCAAAACTGAAATACCGCAATTTCAAAGTGTGTATTGTACTGTGGATGGCATACCGTACTCTGGCCACTAGGGGGTGCTGCAGCACCCCCCTTCCCCCCAGCAACCCCCCTTCCCATGGCCCTGTGCCTACCCCAGCTTTAAGGGCCACATGATTTACGGAATGTCCACCTGACAACACTTTCTTGCAATGGTTTAACAAATCATTGAAGCAAAAAAATCTATCATGCTCTCATAATGTGTTCACACAGACCTCTGCTGTAAATATGAAATGAAACAGCTGGTCTGATTATTGCCCTTTACCCTAGAAGCCACCCCTTACATAAAACTACTGTAGATCACAGTAACAGAGCCGACGATCTGTTTGTGTCAAAGATAAATTCAAGCCAAAGATTGAAAAACTAAGAGGTATTTTGACAACTCTTACCACTGTTTTGATTAAACTTTCAGATTCCTTAAAGATTCTCTATCAAGTTGGAGGGAATGTATCCCCGCTGGTAAATGAAGAAAATATAGAGATGACTTATCTCCCAAGTTGCAACTCTTTTTTTTAAGCTAGTGAAAAATATTCAAGGCATAGCCCAACTCAGCTTGTACAGTTTGATGTATAACTAAAATGTAATGCTTTATTTTGTAAGTTAATGTAATGTAATTCCAGTCTTATTTTTCATCATTTTCTATCTTTGAGCTATATGTTAAGTCTCATAATGCTGTTAGAAAGCAATGTCATGTTTGCCTTTGAAATTCACAGACTAAGTAGCTGTTTAACTTGGGCTGATAACAACACTCCATTTCCACTTTTTTTTTTTTGCATTGTAACAATTTGTCTCCACTAGGAATGAAACTCACTTGCCATATCCATAATGTAGTGTGTGCTCACCAAGTTTGTACAATGCTAGCAAGGAGATAAGAAAGTTGACACACATTTCCCATAATACTCTGGAGTATTTACAGGCAGTGTGTTCCTATGGAGTCAAATGGGCATCATTAAAAGCATGCCAAATTAGCTATTAGCAGTTTCTGTTTGCAATGTGCCCACTGATGCACAGACAATTGCCAAAGAATTACTTTGATACTACAGAAATACCAAAAAGTTATGATTCATATTTAGGTTCTGCAGTTATAAGATGCACCAAATTTAGATGTTTTCTAAGTAACATGTCTATGTGTTTAGATTTGACAAAGTTTTTTTTACATGTCACAGCATGTATGCACTAGAGATTTAAAGGACCTTAACTGCCTCCATGAGTTGCATCACAGCCACTGCTGCTCCAACTCTATCCATCAGTAGGCCAAATCAGAAGGCCAGACTACAAAATTAACTTATAGAAGTTATGTAACTCCCGCTCCTGAGGAGGTGAATCAACTATTGCAATATGAGTTTATGCAAGAGAATGTGAGACCAATTGTATAACAAAGTGAGCACCAATCGTGACACATCATGACATTTTTGAGCTGCTTGTCCCTTAAAAATTGCATATTTCTATCTATATTGATGTATATATATATATATATTTTTTTAATAATTTATATATTATAATTTAAAATACAGGCAATATGTATATATATTAATGCATATACTGTAATTTCATAACGATTCATAACACACAGAAAAGGACCTCTCAAATGGCAGAATTCTTTTTCGTATATGGCTGTGTGCAAGTTCTTCTACCTTTAGTTCATACAAATTAGCATCAACAAACATCATGTAACATTTTGTTTTGTGCCAATGTTTAGCCAAGAGCCCCAGGACTTGAATTGCTATGAATAATTTTCAGTATTCACTGTTTAGAATAAAAGACCACAATAAATAGAACATAAATGCACACTTCAACCCCTAATTGTCTTTGCTATGCTTGTACATGAGTAGTTATCAGTGCCCAGAGCCAGACAGTATGACTGGCAGCGCCATGAAAGCACAGACTTCTTGTTCATAAATTTTATGATTAATACAGACTGTGTTGTAATCTGGGAAAGCATCCTGGCATGAAGGATGAGGATTATATATTTTTCATCTCAGAAACTAATTGAAAAGGGCCTCGATTGCGCTGTTATCATTCACGTCCCCAGCTGAGTTATGGCCAGGGTGAGATATGACTGACAGAAAAAAGGGAGACTTAATGAACAGCATGGAGCTGTTAAATAGGCAGGTGCTGGATTATAGACCTGGACATGTTTTAATACAGATATCTCATATGAGTCAGTATTTAGCTATTCAGATGAAGTGATAATACCTGCAGTCTGCTGCAAGCACCTTTGTAATGGATCAATGAGCAGGCAAAGTCATTCTTTTTGCTAAAATACATGAAATACAATTCTAGTTCAGTTACAGTTGTAGCACAAGGAAATGTATTCAGTCCTTTTTGAGAAAATTATACATTCATGTTGGAAAACATGTCAATATTCATCATGCATTTAAATATGGTAATGAGGAATATTGTGGTTTAAAGGTGGAGTCAGGAGGAATTTATTAAAAAATAAAATATAGACATATATAAAAGTAATGCTGTTCAGTCATCACTTCTGGGCCTCTGTTTATGTGTGCTGGTGACTGTGTATAGAGACACATCGCCCTCTGCCTATATTTTGATGTTTCGCTGACTCAGGACCTGCTCAGGATGAGAATGGATTGGGAGGGGGTGCTTTTCCCCCGGCCAATGACAGCACGCAGGTGAGGTTGAGGGCACCGCGGGGCACAGCAACTGGACGCCATCCAGACCGGAGAAAGTTATGAATGTGGACAAAGTGCAAAGAAAAGGAAATATTACCCTAGTGAGCAAGCGGATAAACTTGTTCCAGAGTGAGAGTGAGTCTCAGTTTGGCTTTCAGCCATTTTGGAGCACTGAAAAAGAGGCTTGGAAGAGTGTTGCAGAGTTGGGTTACTTTGTGATGGACAGGTAGGTGCTAAACACTGGCTACTTAGGTTGTAAGCTTGCTAGATTATCAGCTTGTCCATTCAACAATTATAATATTCCCATGTAGCTTGCTGTGTAACGTTAGGTAAGCGGTATAGCAGTATATGTAGCACACGCTAAGTTACGATACTTCTGGTGTAATGTGCCGGGAGGAGGGGCCCAGTTTGAATGTTGTGTTCACAAACTCCAACGAACAAATGCTATTGACTTGACCTTTAAGTGGAATTACTTGGGTATTGTGACATTTACTTCAAGGTAGAGGCAGAGGTAGAGGTTCTTCGTTGTGATTTAGAAATACGACATTCAAACTGGGCCCCTCTTCCTGGGCACAACACTACCAGAAGTATTGTAGTGTGTGTATATACACTGCTTACCAACACAGCAAGCTACATAGGAATATTACGTTTATTGTAACAAAAAAGTGGACAATTTAAAAAGCTAGCACAAGCTAACTGCAGGTGTTTGGCCTACACCTACCTGTCTAACAGAAAGCAGGCCAACTCTGCGTCGCTCTTCATCCCCAGCCTCTCCTCCAGTGCTCAAAAACGGGTAAAAGCCAAAAGGAGATTCATTCTCGATCTGGAATGAGTTTTATCTGCTTGTCGTTTCGCCTCACCAGAGCTATAATTCCTTTTTTCTGCCACTACATCTGCATCCACAGTTTTCTCTGGTCTAAATGGTGTTCAGTCGCTGTGTTTTACCCACTTCAGACATCACTTTTGCACTGTAACATTTTTTATGTATCGCCCGTCATTCTACAGTAATGACTAACATCATTTTTTTTATTGGAACTATTAAGTTTACACCGTGAAGCCCTGGATTCGGGTCTCTTCAACAGTAGTCTGGTTGGTTTTTGCACCATATTTGCCCCCATTACGCAAGACAAGGTTAATATTTTGTGAAATAAACACATTTGCTTTGTTTTAACTTTCAGACAAAATGATACCACTCTGTGTTTGTACAGTGAATGTCGGGAAACAAACAAGATATAGCATATTTGTTAGTGAGCTTAAGGGTTGTTGCCGGGCAGATTTAGTTAACATTGGATGGATTCAGGCTGGCTCTCTCCCCTTGTGACCAGTCTTTATGCTAATCTAAGCAAAATGGTTGGCTGGTTTTAGCTCCATATTTACCATACAAACTGATCAGAGTGGAGTGAACACACTTACCAGGAAATGTTCTTCCAAACAGTCAAACCATTTTCTCATAATGAAGCAATATTTATTTGTTATTTCACACATGTTGAGACCTAAGTATGGAGATGAGCCATAAAAAGTTTAATGAAAAGGGGATTTTTTTCTTCATTTTTTAAAAGGATTTTTCATTGCCTGTGGGGGTGAAAGAATCTAAAAAAAGGCCAAAAAATGAGAGAAAATCAAAAGAAATAAACATAATTATGTGTAACAGAAATTCTTTTTTTTCTCCCTCTATTCACTTCTTGTTACCCTCAGGTTTATCTTGGGACTTGACCTCTGGTTTGGGAAACACAGAAATATCAAAGCTTTCTTGGTCTAGTTGATTGAAGCAGTGTGAAGTATCCCATGAAACTCTGCCCACTCAGCGCAGCCTGAGTTGTAAAGTAATTTGGAGTATCTTTGAGCACAGTGTAAGGATAAAAGATACTTTTGAGAGCTTGAGAGCTTTTGTACTGTGTCTTAGGAGGAATATAAATCATTTCTGGATAATAATGTGGGATTTGTGACCAACAATTTTGCAAAGTGTAGTCTGGCATTTTAGATATTCTATGAAGCTGACTGAACAGGAGGCCACTTAGGGCTGAATCTCCAGCCTGCTGCTGAGACCACTGATACTTACCAGTAGTTACAGTGACTTAGACACAGCAGTATTTAAAGGAAAGGCTCTGAGGCAGATGTTAAGTAATTGGCATATCAGTCTTTCATGAACCAAGACAGATGAGTAGACATTTCAGCCGAAAATAAAATACATAAGTTGGCTTCATCATTATTTCTCACAGTGACCTGTTATCTCACACAGAGGGTATATAAAGCAGAATGCATCCCCAGCTGAACGTTCATTGACGGCTTGTGAGCTACACTGATGGGTTTTATTAAGTTCCATTGAAGAGGGAAGAGCATATTTAATTTAATTCAATTTTCTCACTTAGTCTAGATTAAAACAGGTTAGCTCATTTTCTCTCCTTCAGATCCAAAGGTAGACACATAAACCCTATAAAGAATTGATTTTAAATAATATACGAAACAGAGCTTACAAAGAAGAAACTAAGAATTGTCACAGTTTTGTTTTTAAGACGTGCTAGCACTGTGGGTTCTATGGAAGACAATGTTATTCTGCTGGCTGGTCCCACATTTTGGTCATTCGTGGTCCCCAGAGGATGAACCCTCATAACAAGTGATCATTGCTTCCTTCATGTCAAAGATGTCACTTAATTGGTAAAAGATTTAAACATCTGCGGGATGGATAGGTACAAAATTTCATATGACATTCATGTTTCCCAGATGATTAATCTTTCTGATGATGGTGATCTCCTGACCCTTTGCTCTGGTGCCACCATGAGGCTGAGATGTGCAGTTAAGAGTAAAATGAGGTAGATTTCCACGGAATTTGGTAGAAATGCATGTTCCTCTCAAGAATCCTTTTTAATTTGTTGAGCACCTTGTTTGTTGACCAAAATATCCGCAAAGCTGATGGTATTCTCATCAGTCTCAGCTGTGCTTTTTGCTCAGCACTAATTATAGAATGTTAGCATGTAAACAAAGATGTTGAAAATGGTAATCATACCTGCTCAAGACCAGTGTGTTAGCACTGCTATTGTGAGCATTTTAGCATGATTATTTCAGTATAAGCTCTAAGCACTGCTGTGCCTATGCATAGTCTCTCAGAACTGCTAGCATGGCTTTAGACCCTTACAGCTCTATTTTTGTACCAGCACAAAGTTGGTCTAGGCGCAGGTCCAGGCATAGTGGTAATTTGGTACAGCAGGAGTGGCTTTTTTTTACGCCTGTGCTAAGTTGCTATTTTCGTGGACCACCATGAACCTGAGTGTACAGACCTGGGTGGAACGGAGCAACAAAGGATGGGCTGGTAAAGATGTGCTGGTGCATTGCAATTTTGGTGTCAATTTTGAGGTGAACTTGAGGTGCACCTACGCCAGCTCAGACCAAGTCAAAGTGCAGTGTAGCTGGCAGAGGACCATTTTCATGGCTTTAGTGGACAAGAGTGAACATGAACAAACCCATCCGAAATTCCACAGGCAGGTTTGGTGGATGTCCCTCACATTTCATCCCACCTACATAAATAATTAAAGCAATCAGTGCCAGTCTGCCATTACAATTTACATTGTGGTCAAAGGTGGTACTAGGTGTCTATTTCACTCTTATTTAAGTCCCGTTAAAATCGGGGACATTTCTGCAGACAGCTTTAGCCGGGGACAGGTCACCCAAAACAGGGACTGTCGTCCCACCTGAAACGGTTCTTTCAGCTGCCTCAGGGAACAAACAAACAGCCCTATACGGGTCATATGCTGTTGTTTATCTTTGTGTTTTAGTGTCAGAACATCAGCGGGACATAACTGAACATACGGTGAATTTCTTGGCTTTTAAAACAAGTGTTTTAAAAGATTGTCGGAGTGCCTATGCACCACTGCTGATTTCAGTTAGCGGTGACGTCAACAACAAGCTCCATCTCTGAGGACTGTGCCGTTCGTCATAATAATGATATAGAGCATTGTATATGGTCATAAATATCCCTATTATAAGGCTTTATGTGCAAAAAACAAACTTCTCCTTTAATCATATAAAATTGTAAGCTGACTCGTCTATTGAATTGGATGTGAATCCGGCTGTTGACGTGTGTTGTGACATAGCAGCCACTCTTTGCCAGTTGAATCCTATTAGATACCTCCTCCCAAGCCAGTTTGCCTTCGTCAGCCCATGGAGGCTTACAGATATAAAAAATTAGTGAGGGTATATATATATATGAATACATATGACCACACTAAGACCGCTATCAAAACAATATTAACAATAGAATATAATTAATACACTTAGATATACAGCATGCAGCATGTGATAACTTCTAATATGCCCTTTTTGTCCTTTTTTAAATACAGTGGCAGTCTTCATTCATATTTAAATATGACCAGTGGTGGACTTGAGATTATGGTGGTTTATCATGATCTTTACTAAAACAGCACAGTGGAGGTGTGTATCTTTGCCCCTCATCAGCATGAATGTACTTAAACGTTTGATCAGGTCTAGGAATGTGAAAAAAAGTACTTAATGGAAAAATTGTACCCCATCTTACCATTGCATGTAGGGCCTAAGAAGATACAGTTTTCAAAGCTGTGTCAAAGTTAATTCATGTCCAGCAGCAGCAGTAGCATCCACTACTTTATCTCACCTTTAAAACCTGCCACTGGGCATCCTGAAGACATCAAACCAAAGGTCAGGTCGAGGATGAGTAAAGCAGTACTATCTGGAGGCCAGATGAGAGCAGGGAAGAGAGCTGAGCAGAGGCCAGCTTGCATCACTCTGACAGTGACAATGCAGATGGTCTCTCCTTATGTTTGCTCAAGTTTTTATTTTTTTCATTTTTCTGAGGGAAATATTTTGGAAAATAAAATATTAACCATGAACACAGTAAAACACCATTAAGTATTTAGGACAACAAGTAAGCGTTTTGAGACTAAAACTAAATATAGTGCAATTTTAAGGAGTCAGAGGTTTGTGTGTAGGATGTTTTAAAAGCAGCATTTTAGAAGATTTAAAACACCTTTTCCTGCTTTTAGTCTTGTAGTTACACCTAATTAAGTGAGTCATAATGGCTGATCAAAACAGCAACAACAGACATAGTTTCTAAGTGGCTTGGGATCATGGGAGATGTTGATTGATTCATGCAGAAATCCCATTAACAGATGAGGGAATGTGCTGTAAGTTTTATTGTGAGTTTGGTTCAAGTCATGTTTATATGTTTAACGACTTCGTGCCTTAATCTCTGATCAAATCCCTTTTTTCTACAGAAGTTAAAGCAACTGGAGGGTGTAGAGTGGATATGATGTCACTGACTGGGGACTGATCTCAATGCGCCTTGAGCAGCGCTACAGATTTCTCAGAATTTCAAGATGGTTGAAAACATTTTGCACATAGTCTGGATGATTTGAGACATTTTAATGCAATTTTTTAAACCTTTAAATTATTATTTTTTTATAACATTCATGCAACATAGAAAAAAGGAGTAGTTTTGTTGCCTGTAGTAATATTGTAGGTAACCACACACAGAAAAAAGAATGGGTGGGCTGAAATGTTTGATCCACATTTCTTAATTTTGATTTTTTCTGTCATCTTTTAAATAAATGCATACGTGTTTTTGTAGCAAAACCATACCTTTAAACAAAATAGTAACAGTTAAATAAAATGATTTTGTTAATATTGTGCAGTGAGATGTCTCATTCAGCTAGTTGCAGATCATTACATCATAATTTTAGATGAGTGGACTTGGGTCAATGCTTTCATGTATTCTCCTACACTCACATTATGCATGAGTGTGTGTGTCTTCGGGTTAGAAAAGCAAGAAGGGAAGATATTCTTAAGACATTTAAAATATTACAAACTCCATGTCTTCATTATGGCATCATGATGTCTAGATGTCCACTGGGGGATTATGAGCAGCATGCTGAGTTTTGGGAATACTGAAAAATTTGTGAACACAATTTAAAACGCATAATTAGTGTGTTGTAATGATGTTATTCTGACAGGCCTCACAAGTGTTTATCTTAGCGACATGACAAACATTATGAGGCCAACATTCCAGGACAGTGCATGTTGCTAATGAAGTATTTTGATAATTAGGGTCACTGTGTAAACACAAGCCATCAGTCTCCCCTGCTCGGGATTTGAATAATTTGGTGTGCAAATTAGTTAATAAAACCAAACGCATTAACTCATCATACGCATTGGATCTCATCAACTGATGCTTGATTTGCTGTCTGGTTCACTGCATGGTGTGTAGCATTGTCCTTTTAATATGAGTAAGTTATTGTGTGTCGACATGATCCAGTTCTCCTGCACAGAGGCCTGATGGAACTCCCTCTGCACGCTGAATATTTGCTCATAAGTCATATTAGCATGAGCCCATTCACCTGTGGAAGCTACCCACAGTTCACAGTACAAAATGACAACATCAACACTGCTGTACTGTCTAAGGGGACTGACTCATTCAATACATTTGCAGCTTTTATTTTGGGGTGGCTGCTGATGTGGAGCCTCTTTGCTTGCAGTATGTGCCACCTGCCTCTTTGCAGTGCATACAGGCTTAATGACACACACGACTGCTGGGCTCTGCCTACGGAGAGACAGCTGCAGCGCTATGACTAGTCTTTTAGAAGTGTTCTCCCTGTTTGGAGCTTTACAGCAGGGACAGCAAAAGCAGCATGGCAGCAGCTCAAACATGCATCACCACTTGGTTGAAACCTTTTCTATAGTTATTTTCTATAGTTATAAAGCAGCGTCGAAGCTGCTACAATATTGAAAAATAAATGATTTTTCATTTTAATAACCTGATTCACATTAACTGTAGCCTATTTCTCTCCAGTTGCATCAATCTGTGTTGCGGATTTATCTTTGAAATGAATTGACTTGATTTTAATTGGGAAAAAACATCAGCTTCAGTTGAATATGTTTCATCTTTTGTGGACATCCATGAAAAAGATTCAACATTTGGTAACACTTCACTAAAAGCATCCATCTATGACGCATTGTGAACATACTTATAATGCATTATAATGTGCCTATAGTGCTGTATAATCATATTTATAAGCAAGGCTAGGGTTAACCCTGACCCTAGACCCACAAGTCAGTCTCTAGACGCTCCGCTAAACAAGAGACTGATGACATGCCCCCAGCTTTCGTTGCTGAACTGGATGGAGACAGTTACAGAGTTTTTAAAAAACCCTTGCATTGCAGAGCCAATCCTAAGTCTTTAGGGTAGTCCTCCATATTGGGGGAGGTGACTTGCTGAAGTCTTGTGCTTCTAATCCTAACCCTAACCACATATAATGCATTATAAGTGTCTTCATTATGTGTGGTAATGTGTTATATATGCTTATAATGTGCTGTAATGCATGATAGAGACAGGCTTCACAGAAAGTGTTACTTAACACAGTAAAAGACATTAGAGAAAAACATCATAAACATTTTCAAAAATATAATTTATTGAAAATGTTCATGTTGAAAAATTATGCTGTACTGATGACAGAAACTCCTGCAAGGGTCTGTCCTCAGTGAAAAAGATGAGTCCTGTGATTATGAAACCACCATTTTCTGTGCGACGCTGCTCGGCTGTGAAAAACATCGATTGGTTGGACACAAACGCTGTGTTTGAGCATCTGCAGGAGCAAACACAATGCAAAGTGAGTAGCAGTTTTCTCAGTGCCTTTAAGTTGTAGATTGTAAACCTTGTAACAGTGACGTCTGTGGCACAAATCTTGCACAGACTTTTTGTTGCCCCAAAACACCCTGAGGTCAGTTTGAAGTCCACTCAAAGCCTGTTTGATTTAAATGAGTAAATCTGTTTCATATACAAAGAGAAGTGTTGGCATTAAGTCTTGCTCTTGTTCAGTGGAGATTAAAGTATTTTCCTGAGCGCCATTCTGCTTTATCAAGGTCACCCCAAACTGCACTCAACCACAACAAATATTTTCAGCCCTCCCAAACTACAGTGAGTCATGTTAAAATACAGAAACGGGTTAAATGATTTAGCTTGTACACCAGAATCACCTGTATTTCAAAACATTTACACTTTTGTGATTTTTTTTTGGTAATTAATTTAATTAAAACACAGAATTTTAATTGGACACATTTTTGCCAAGAATGTTTTCACCAACTCATTTTTTTCCCCCACAGATAAAAACACTAAAATTAAAACACACAAAACAAAAGTTTCATTAAATGTTAAAATTGCTTTCACAAATAATTAGTTTAAATCAAGATTTATAAACATGTTAATATAACTGATTTATTGTTTAAGTTATGAACGATGCATTAAAAATTCTTTCCTAAAGCCACACTCATGCTAACTGACAAGCCCAATCAAAACCAGTGTGATAACTGACAGTGGCAGAAATTTTATTAAATCAACAATTAAACTAAAAATGCAATATTCCATCAATGTGAGTGACGTGCAAGCATTTTATTGTTGTGTTAAATACTTCTTATTCTGATGACATGACTAGGAAAAGGACATACCTGTTTGTGATCACAGCCTTGTACTTTTGGATGAGATTTTCTAAAGAAAGAATAAAAACGTCAGCATGGTAGTAGAAACCACACATGGTAGTAGAATAAGGGAGGGAGAGAAAAAACAAAAATAAGGGACCCAATTAAGCTCGGCTAAAACACTTATTTTCACACCTGATGAAATCCTGTCTGTTTTCATAACCGCCTTCGAACTGCAGCTCCCATTCATTTATTAAATAAAGCAACTTTTTAAACACAGGGGAGGAAAAGTAATCTGTAATGGCTAGACTGCTGCTCGATGAGCTGTGTCCTCCACTCTAAGGAACTGTTTAAAAAGTGAATAACAGTGGCCTTACAGAATGGAATGAATTATAGAAACTGG
>JAQFJA010000024.1:19205069-19216905 GCA_029874485.1 Naso brachycentron | reverse complement strand
TTTTGGCTTTTTTTGGGGTTAAGATTTATGTGACAATAAATTAATGAAGAAAAAAAACAGATCAAGACTCTTGATCTTAAATCTCAGGGAAGTTTTGAATTATGAACACCACCTTGTGGGACTTGAACTCTTGGTGACATGGGCTTGAACCTACAAATTATATGTCTCTGGAATAAAACTGTGTGTAGTTGTAGCAGTTTTGCATATGTGTCAAATTATTCCTCCGGATTTAAGGAGATATATGCTTTGTTTGTGGGATTCACTTTCCTAATTAATATGCAAATGTGTCCTAATCCTCAAGCTATTTAATGCTATTTGGAGGAAATGCTGTAATGTCCTCAAACTGACTCTATCTAATAAAATTCATATCTGTTTTAGTTCTTTAAAGCATCATTATTGCAGTATCACACCCCAGGTTTGAAATAGGTGTTGCTATTGTTCCCTTTGTTGGATATTAATGGTTCTGTTCATGTGTATTAATATGGCGTTGTTACTGCTATTATATCATTGATTTCACTCTCAATCTAATGTTGAAAATTATAGGCATGATGTTCTTCATTAACAGCAGGTGGTCGCCAGTGGTTTGGCTCCCAGCAAAAATAGTCGTGGACAGTTTGATGCTAATGACTCTGGCCCTGCATTTATGCTGTTCACTCTACTGTATGTAGGCTGGATATTTTCAGCCAGGCGTTCCAGCTGTGCTAATAATTCCAGTAATGGGGAGCTTGCAATACATCATGGTTGCTATGCCAGTACATAGAGCTTTGATCAGGTTTATTTTTTATTTCACATGCTTGTGTACTAGTTTGAAGAAAGCATTGTAGCCTTTGCAGGACACAGTGGTGATTGTTGTAGCCTGTAACACTTTCATGTAGTTCTTCATTGTCATCATTCAACAGAGCACCTGTAAACAACTCTTTATGCATATGCAATAAGCCTTCTGATGGCCTTAAGTGATTTTGGGCCTACTTTTAGGTTGCCACATGGGATGCCTGCAGATTCCAGAGGGAAATATTGTTGCAGAATTAATTTGTAAACAACCACAGTTGCAATTGAAAAAGTACAAAAACTAGCAAATTGACAAAACAGATAAAATAATAGGGGAATGGCTTAAACAGATAAAGTAGGTAAATAATAAATGCTCAAAATAATTATATTTGAGTTACACTTAAAATAATTAGCTAAATAATAATAACAATAAATGAATAAACTATCATATAGCTCATAACAGTCTAGTGGTTGAAATAATCAGCTTAAAGTAATAAATAAACTTGTCAAATAGTTAATCAAATGGTAAAATGGATTTATGGATAAATGGTCAATTAAATTACCCTAAAGCAATGGATAAAAAGCTCAAAGTCAGTGGTTGATATAATAGCTTAAAATTATTAATACACTGTTAAACTAATGAATAAATGTTTGAACTAATCAGTTTTAGTGGATAAATAATTTAAATAATTAGCTAATTTTTCAGAAACGAAATGGCACTCTAGAGCCATTTCCTGAATCTGTCATGTGAATATCAGATTAAGATATTGAGCTAGCAGAAAAATACGAGCAGCAAACATCAGGTGCAGACATTAAATTTGTAGGCCTGCTGTATCTTGTATGTTTCACATGCTCAAGCTGTAGTTTATCAGTAAAGAGTTACTGTTGGAAATGACCAAGCTTTGTGCAGCAGTGGGCTGTAATAGCAGGAACAGGTTATCAGTCATTAATTTTCCAAATGATGCAGACAGGTGAGCAATAAATTACCTATAATATTACCTGCTGCCACATTTGACATTTCACAACACCTCCAAATGAGGTGGAGGGACAGGGGTGTGTGCGAGACCATCGTGCCCACAGACCCAAAGTCTAACATTTCAAACCATTTGCATAGCTTGTAATGCGTTATCCAGCTTTGTATAGGGAATCTTTGATTAAATTCCTGGTACAATTTCTATAGTGCAAACTTAAACAATCAAATGCAGACCTCTCGATTAAATAATAACAAAAAAGGTAACAATATGTGTAATTCACATAACTGACAATGAGTTTGAACGGTCAGGAAATATTGCTTTTGGTGCATTTGAGTGGATCTGACTGTGTGAAGGCTGTCGGGCACATCAGACAGAAAAGATGCCCTAAGTTATATATGTTGGATTATATAGACCACTTACAGCAGATGAAAAGGTGAAAATGGGTCAGTACCGTCCTTTCAAGCTCTGAAAAGGTTTGAAGTGGTCCAAAAAAAATGCAGAGTGTGAGTCTGAGTGTTTGAGTTCAGACTAATATAAATGGGAGGACTGAAACAATATTTCTCTTTCACATATATTGAGAGAAGAAAGGAACACTCAGGCCCATCCAGCCACCTTGACATACACTATGCCCTGACAAATTTATTACCATTAAGCCTCTGTAAGGTACCATGTGACTCATGATTTATTACAATCACGCAGTGTAGGCCTATGTCTTTGTGTTTAGTTGGATGTAAAACTGCCTGTGCGTGCACGGGCTGATAAAATGTGTCTGACAATTAAGTGTTTACGTGACTCCTGTAGGGGAAGTGACAGAGAATGATGGAGATCATTACTGTATCCATTTACATACGTTTGTTGAGATTTGAAAACACTGAAGACTGAAAAAAATACAGCATGTATTTGTGCAAGTTTGTTGGCTTTCTTCAACAAACACGTAGGCTGAATTCACCCAAATATACCCCAATGGTTATTTATCATTAACTCAATGTGAAAAAATATTTAATAATTCAACAAATATTGCAAAAATATTCCAAAGCATCAAGATATACCTACAATACTCCATGACACCTTACCTTTAGCAAACAGGACTTCCACTCTAAAACACACACAATGTGGAATACAAGCAGCTACATGTATGTAAGTGTGACATAAAAAGAGGCAGGAAACGAATTGAGTGCACCTTTCATCCCTCAGAGGCATAAAGAATTGATGACCTGTGGTGATATATTTGGAATATCATTTCCTGTATAATTTGCTACAGGGGGAAAGAGAGACGGAAATGTGCGGTATTACTTTACAAATGCTGTTGTGCTAAAATAAGTTTAATAAAACGTGAATATGACTTTGAGGGGATGCATGGACAGCGCGGCGGCTTGCATACACGCATTTCCGCATACATGATTACAGTCCATTATTCTGGCCTCGGTCCCATCCTGCCGTTACGTATCATACACATGTGAATCTATGTACATATTATGTGTACCAAATTAAATTTCACATACCCCTGCTTGCTCACTTATGTGGTCTAAGCATGAGAAAATCTGCATTTCATTTCAATACGCCTTGTTCTTGCTCAGCCATTGGGGGTCACTTACAAGGGTCCGATTCAATTATTCTTCTGTTCACAACAGGGGGAAAACATTTTCATGGTGAATGGTTTGCTTAAATAGATTACCATCTCAAATAATTCAATTTCCCTTAATTTGATTGATTTCATACCAAGGGGGGAAAGAAATCTTAATTTAAAACCATTGCATTTCTAATCAAACATTAACTGAGAAAGAGGCCTGGGCGAAAACCCTTTTATTACCAGTTTCCCCACTAATTTAAATAGAAAACGCTGATGGCTGCCCTAATAAATAGCAGCAGCAGTGTTCAGTGTGTGACTAGCTCATACGCAAAATAAACTGCTCAACCATTTGCCAGCTGCATAACCGTTCCTCATATGATGCACAGATTGAGCTCACATAATCATACACTACCATACATAAAGGGAATCTATGACTGGGCAATACTACAGAGGATCCAGATGAAGCAGTTCAGTCATCTGATCCTCTCCCATCCATTATTCATCCCACTCGGGGAGACAGAGATGCTGGGCTTCTCTTCTCAGAGAGACCCAGGAACCCCATCTATTCTCATGAGCAAAGGAAATGCCATGCAGCATAGTGGAGTGAATCACCGGGGAGTGAAAACACAAGTTGGGAACGTGAGTGTAGAAGAGCTGAAATTAACCATCAGGCGCACTGCAAATAAAATTATTATGAAGGAAAAAAAAAAGTTACAAATGTGAAAAACAGAAACACAAAATGTGAAAACTTTCTCTACCAGGTGCAGACTGATGCCCACCAGTGCTACACTGCTGGAAAATAAAGCAGGCTGGCCGATGCTGTGAGAAGAAAACACCTTGCGGAGACATTGTGTGAGTGGCAGGCAGAACTGGCAAGCTGCCACAGATAATAACATCTGAAATAAATTTGATGTGTGGAATTCAATCTGTAGCGATAGGGACGGCTGCAGCATTAGAGTGAAGCTCTAAATGCTATCTACTCATCCATGGAATGAGGACTGACACGCAGTCTCAGAGAATAGATTGCGCAATTAGCAGCCTTTGTGCTGTTTTGACACAATGAAAAAGGGAAATGAGATTCAACGTTGTCATGCACGCTCCTCTGTAGCCCTGTGATTCTCATAAGATATTCCAGATGTACTTCTTTAGCTGCGAATAAGTTTAAAGGGGGAGCTGAAACATTAGGCCTACAAGATATAATGAAGCACAGACAGAGAGAAGAAGAGAGGGTTCACTGGGTCACACTTATTAATAATCTCCAGTGTGTCATTGCCATTCAGACAGTGTGACTTTAAAATGGGAAGTTCTGATTTTTTTTTCCCTTTCAATTTTGAGGAGCATGCCACCTCTCCAGCACCAAGTGTCAGCCACAATTAGAAGATGCAATGCAGCCTTCAAAGAAAAGGGGGCGCTCTTTGAGAAGGCATTGAACTGAATGGTTTGAGGAATGGAGTTTCACCAAACTTTACTCATTATTTCTGCCCTTGTACCCTCCTAGGAGTGCATGGAGGACCGACATATCACGTTTTTTTGTTTTGTTTTTGATGTGTTCCTCCAGTTTTTCCTTCCTTTTTTGTTTTCATTAAAATGTTTTCAGAATGGGGAGGAGAGAAACCCAGGAGATATGGATCAAGGATTGGGGGAGAGTGTGATACAAGGGTCCATAAATGACCACAATAAATAAATAAATAAATAAATAAATTTTAAAAAGTCAAGGAGAGGATGAGGGTTAATTAAATAGATCTGTATATAATGTAGCATCCGCAGAATGCCCTGATGCCTCACTGAACACGTTTTCAACTCAACGTTACAATAAAACTTTTAATTGTTTTGTAAAAAGTGGCGTTTCCTCTCTCAAAATGGGCATAATTTCTTTATCTGCAAGTGTCCTAAAACAGACTCGAATACACAGTTCGTTTACCAAGACAATATTGTCTAATAAACACAGAGTAAGTGCTGTTTAAGCTCAGCATTATTTGTGCTTCAGTGCAGCCACTTCAGCAGGTTGGTCTCACCCACATGAACTAACAGACTATAACAGTAAAAGGAAATTACTATAATATTCCTATAAAGTATCTGCGGTTCTCGGTGGTGAGTTTATGGTTACCTCACCGCGCTCCATTGTACTTTACACTTCCCATGGCATCACTGTAATATTCCCTCAATATTCCTATTGGGAATTACAGTGCGTCTGTTCAGTGTCTTCACGAACTGTTGGCCTGTTCCAGTTTTTACTTTTGCTTTAAAAAAATTTCTCCTGTTGTATCTGTGTAATATTCCTATACTATTTCATAGGCCTAGATGTCATTGCAACATAATGCAGCCCAATATGATAACAGGCTCCCTGCTTGAGCCCTCCCTCCGCCTCTCATGTGTCTACATTTTCATCCCATGGCCGTCTCTAGGTGATTTAGCGCCGCCAGTCTCAAGCAGGTGTCCAACATGGCGATCACGGGGAGCGGATCTCTCGCTATTTCTCTCTGTGTTTTCGTGATTTCAGCGGCGTTTCTCCCGAAAGGTAAGTTTTTTTTTCTCCTTTTGTCGTGTCTGTGTGCGTCTGTGATGCAGAAATTCTCCCTTCCACAGTCAAAGCCAGAGAGAGGAGTACCGGGGAGAAGTTGTGGTGCGTTTGCGCGCTAGATGCGCACAGGCTTTCCCTGAAATCTCAGCATCACTTTCTATTGCTCTTGGTACCGCTGTCAACTCCAAAATACCCGCTAGGTTACTTGAGATTGTTGGAATACTAACTCCGGATTTCAGCGCTGATTGATGGGGTGTTGTCCTGAGTTGTAGTATACAGCGATAGGCTGCAGAGCGCTATAAAAAGTAATGTTACTGCTGCACAAATGCAAAAGGCAAAGTATCGGCAGTGATGATGATGGAGTGAAATGTTTGTACTGTAGCCTCTTTTAGATGAAGGCTGTGCTTACTGAAACGTGTCTCTTTCACCATCAAATCAGACCGATTCTCCGGCCACGAGCGAACACGGCGCACACGCACTTGTATCCTTTAGTCATACCGCATAAGCCTTCATAGTCCCAACTCATCCCACTGTCTTCAAATCTCTCCAGTCTGCGCTTCAGGTGCGCTTTGGAGGAAAAACACGCATTGCAGCTCTAGTCTCGCACATTGTCCTCTGGCCGCACAACTGCAGCCTGTGATGCCAGTGTGTGTGTGTTCCTGTCCGCAGTCTTCACTTCTCCTCCTGTCAGTGAGGCTGGGGATGTAAATCAGCCATGTCGCTGCTCGGCTTTAACGTGCAACTGCATGAACCAGGGGCGCCCTAAATGTGCACGACCATTGCAGTCCCCAGTCCCCCGATCATTTCCCCCGTTATCCCACCGCGGTTGCATCAGAGTTGCATGCGTCAGTGTGAGTGTATGAATGTGTGTGTGTGTGTGTGTGTATGTGTGAGCGTGTGTGTATGTGTGAGTGTGTTTTCCTGGAAAACGTATATCCGCCGACAATTGCCCACTGACGCATGTGAATCCGTTAAAATGTCACTTTGCAGCCGCTTTAAATCCCTCCCAGCTGGTAGGATGGACATGTTGTTGTGCTGTCAATCCCCGGCTTGTTAAAATGGCAAGCAACAGTTGCAATGACAGGTTTACACTTGTAGACAACTCCAGAGACTTCCTAGTGATTTAATCCCTGTTTTAGATATTGTTATTAGTGGCTACTTATGTACAGCAGTGGTATCTGCATCTCCCATCAACAGGTTTGCAGGAACTTGTCAAAGCCTGTGTGTGTGTGTGTGTGTGTGGGGTCAGATTGACAACCCGCTCCCAAATTGAGGAAACTAGTCATAGGGATTGTTTTTACACTGGGTTTTTATTTTCTTTTACGGCTCACTGCTTACAAGGCTTTCATTTCACAGTTGTTGGATTTATTATGGCTTGTGTCGAATAGCAGTTGAATGACATTTACAGCATTGTCTAGCGCCTCCTTGTCACATTAAGTTAATTAACCTCTCAGTCAAATAAAATAACGCATCGTGAATNNNATGCACAATAACCTCGAGCTCAGTGCACCGAGGGGCTGTAGCGTGAGGAAACTGATGCGGTCGCTCGGTTCAGGTAAAATCCCAAGCCAGAGATAGTCAGATCTGACCTCAGGCTTTTCATTTGTTTGATTGTCTTTGTGCCAGCTGCTGGGAGCAAAAACAGGGACTGAGCTCCTGTGAAGTGCTGACAGTCTGCGTTTCTGACAGCTTCCAGTTTTTCTTTAATAATCCAGAATCGGTAGATATGAACTTTGTCTCTTCTTGTATATCCGCTGAGAGGAAAACAGTCCCACTCACTGGGTTGCTGCTTGTCACAAAAGGTGCTCAGTTTATTACAAAGATAAGGAAATAGGGCTAATTAAAGTCAGACAGAGGGAACAAGAGAGACGGCTGATCCTGGACATCAAAAGAGAAACTTGTCTTACAGTACACTACACAGTGACTCATAAAGCTAAAGAGCCTCCTCTGCTGAGCATCCTGTTACGAAACACCCAGACTTTGCATTATAACAATGAATCTGTTTAGCAGCATTTGTCTCCCTGCGTCTCCTGGGGCTCGGCCCGTTGTAGCATATCAGATGGTCTAATTTCTGAAGGTTGCATAATCTCACTTATTGCCAGCTTAAAGTCATTCGTCAGGGCTGAGTGATGGTGAAGTGGATCAATATGAGCTGTCATGAGGCCTCAGGGCGCTGCTGAGGGACAGGAGCTGAGAGAAACCAAAGGAAACATACAGTTGTTACGGTGCTCTGGGTTGCCAGTCGGCACGTGACAGGATGAGTAATTGAAGATGTCTGTCTCTTGCTGCTTATGGTGGGGTTTTGGCTTTGAAACAGATACTGCCAAAAAATCTGCTAGCAACGAGCGGCTCTGCCCTCAGTGTGTGTTTGCTTACTCTGTGTGTGTGTGTGTGTGTGTGTGTGTGTTGGTGGTGTTGATCTCTCTGGGTCAGTGGTTCATATTGGGGCTGACAGGATGTACATGCATACCTGTATATGCATCCTTCGGTTGAGTGCTAAAGATAAGGTCACAGCTGTAGTAGAAGATTCTTACCTCAAGTACAAGAAGCAAAAAAAATACTGTAAAAATACTTGATTAGAGCTTAAACTGAGTACTTTCAAAATTAAACTAATCATCAGGCAGAAAAAAAGTCTCTTGTGAGTAGTTTTTTTCTAATTCTACAGTAAATATTTAACTGGATTAGTTTTACTGATGCATTAATAGTAATAATAGTTTGTAAGCACAATTTGGATGTTATAGTTGGTGACGGTGTGGCTAAAAGAAACTAAACCATCAAATCTATACAAATGCAGCTAATTTTTCCAACCTTTCGTTGGTTTTGTATGTTTTTTCCACAAACTTAATGGTAAGTACAGCTGTCAAATAAAAAAAGCAGAGTAAAAAGTAAAATATTTGTCTCTCAAATGTTATAAAGTGGGACTACATAGCAACATAAAACCAAAATAGTCAAGTGCAACCTCATAAAAATTGCACTTATGTACTGCACTACATTCCACCACCGACTAGGATAGAAGTGATACTGATGATTATTGCCGTCACACATTACAGGCTGAGGTGACGGCTTCAAAGTGCCTGCTTCGTCTGATCAACAGTGAAAACTTGAGCACTTTATACTGTCACATGAAATCATGAAAAGAACATATGCTCACGAAACCACAAAATGTTTGGCATTTTTGCTCCAATAATAGCTCAGACAATTGATCATTTGTTTCAGCTCCATACGCGGTACGTCACTGCTATCTCTGCAGCAATCTGAAGTGTTCTTCTCTCTCCGCTATCTGTATAAAATAGCACTTATACAGCACCGTGTTTCAGGATACATTTAATACCGCACTTAATGGCCCATTGATATGTGCCTGCTTGTGAAGTATTTCATTGCCTGCACATTGAAACCACCACAGTACATCATTTGTAAGAATAATAAACCCGTCTATTTAAAGAAATAGAATTTATTGCTCATTAAATTTACATTAAACTCTGCCTAATAAGCCTCACACTAATTGCTAGATAATGCATGGCACTACTTTATGCAGTGGCAGCTAATCATCTCGTTGAAAAGGGAGGGGCTGGCAGAGAATTGGCAGCTGATGTGTGGAGGGAGTTTAGCCACTGGTTCGGTATCAGATGTAACAACCTAAGTGATGCGGGCCTCGCTGTTATCATTTCACAGAGGACATCACACCTCCAGGCTGTGTTTTCTGCTCTCATGTTCTGCTGCTGCGTCCCTGTGTGGAGGCACAAGGTCTTACTTGTAAATCAAAATGTATTTAAACCATTATTACCTTGTCTGAGCACGACAGAGTGTGAATGTGCGTCCAAGATCAAACCTCGCACTCTTAGAGATGGCTTATACAATGGATACAAGGCTGAGGGTCCTTGTGGCTCAGAGTGAATAGGGAGATTTCACTTCGGTTTGTCCTTCCAAGTCAGAGGTTGTAGCAACTCAGTTGGTTTACTCTCAAAGAACCTCGATATGGAGGTTCATGCTGTAAAAAAAAAAAAGAAAATCTCTCTCTATCCTTGACTTTTTATTCATTTTGGTCTCTGAAAGAGTCCAATCTCTCCTTAAGAACATCACCTTGGGTGCTGGGTACAAGAGTTTTTTGTCCACACACTTTATTGTAAGACCTTCAAGGAAATACTGTATCTGGTTGTTTTGTCAAGGTCACGGGAGTGCTGCTGCAGTTGTGCTATCACTTTGAGTCATATACTAAATGTATAAAGAAGAAGAAACTGGGGAGTGAGGGATTTGCACTGCGGAGCCAAACTGAATGACAAACTGAGGACGATCAAAAATGTGTCTGTCTGTCTGTGTTGAAATGTAGTAAACAGTCAATTAGGAGAAACAGACAGATGACAGGTCCTTTCATGATTGTGGGGACAGAAGCTTCCATTCATGACTGTGCTGTGGTAATGAGGAGGAGAGCTGATGTCTCTGCTTATGAATATGACATTGTTCTCTCTGTTCCTGGATCTGAGAGACCTCACTCTATTGGCTGCGATGCTTAGACGGTGACAATCGGGCTCACAATGAGAAAAAAAAAAAAGGAAATGCAATGTTTTTGTTTTGAAAAGGGCGTAGAGTGCACATTAGTATGGGTGATGGAGCAATTACAAGTCACCATTAAGGCTGTGGAGCCTTTCAAAGCGCAGAAGATTCTAAATGAACAACTCCACCAGGCAAATTTTCCTCCATAACTTGCATGGTGCCATAATTCAAACAAAAATTCTAACAAATGAGAATCCAGTTCAATATAAATGACTAAAAGCGCCCCCCTCCTCCCCCGTCGGTGCGGTGATGCCGGGGGAGGTTTTGCAGATCATCCTCCGTCTGACCGTTCATCTGTCTCTCACACAGAACAACACAGATGCCAGTAATTGTGCTTTTACTGAGGCTGGATGAGATTCAAACTTTGATACCTTTAAACCTTCCCTAAATTTTACTACAGTGTGCTGCCGTGCCAAATAAATTTGACATAAAGTTGTACAGGGACTGGAGGGAGAATCCATCTGCCGTGTGCTGTCACTGCTGCGAGCTCTCCTGCTACATGATTTCACCGAGCCTTTTCAGAAATGTGCAACAAGACGTTTGATGGCAAACTGGTGGCCAGAGGATAAACCCTGATGACTTTGATGACGCTTTGACTTCTCCTCTAGCGCCACCTTGAGTTTGACATTTTTAATCCTTAGTGAACTATGCAAACAACAAGGGGTTTTGACTACTGTTTAAAAAAAATAAAAAGTGAAATATGGATATTGTGTTAATAAAGCATATGATACTATTCTATAAATTATATAACACCTCTTCAATCATTTATGTTTCTTCATGTCTTGCTTTGTCAAGTAGGTGACAGTAATGCACCTTAATGCTGGCTGCCACTTGTCATTAAACCAAATGCTTTTTTTTTTTGTTGTGGTTTGTGCAATTATGGTTACAAACTCTCTTTATCTCCCTTCACTCATATTTTGAGTGTAATTTATTCGCAAGATGAGAGACATAACACACAGTAAACAAAGTTCAAATTTTCGTATTTGTCATGAAAATATTGTTATTGAAAAAAATTTTGAGCCACAATGCGTTTAGTGAAAATCAGCTCTGTGTAAAATGTTGTGATATTTGATGCAAACATGTTGCTTTCAGAATAAATTCAAATAATTTTTCATCTAGCACCACCATCAGGTCAAGATTTTATTTTTAGATGTGCCCTGCAGCTCCATAGGTCGTTCTGTCAGCTGGTTGGTCCACAAAAATTCTCCACTCTTTGGCGGCCAAAGTTGTGTGCAAGTGTGTGTGTGTGAGGTTGTGTGTTCATGCCACTTGGTTAAAAGAGGGCGTGGCAATGAGAGTGGCCTATTGCAAAAAGGCGCATAACTTCCAAAATCGATTCACAGACTTGCACAAGATTTTGTGGAAATGTTGGTCATGAACCAAATGACAGCTGATTAACTGTTTGGGACAACTGGCAAAGAAGAAGTTTGAAAATGGGAGTGGCCTGTAACA
>JAQFJA010000024.1:19076356-19095681 GCA_029874485.1 Naso brachycentron | reverse complement strand
ATATATGAGAGAGAGAGAGAGAGAGGGAGAATATCTATATATCTATATCTATATAAATATACATATATATATATATACATGTATGTATGTATGTGCTCCCTCACCTAAACACTCAGGCTGCCGTGTATCTTGTCCTCAGGATGAAATGATATTCAGGACAATTCTGTGCTCCCTTGTTGTGGACGGCTTGCATACACTCATTTACTGTTGTCCTCTCTGCCCCTGGTGGCTGTTAGAGGTATAGTCTACTAAACACAGAGGCAGAATCATAACCTGTTTCCGTTTATTGAAGTTCATAATTGTTTCCTTAAATCAAATTATATCAATGCACATTAACAAGTAGTAAATATGACTGCATTAAAAAACCCATCTTGTATTAACTACACACCTGTAATGGGCTGCAGTTTGTACTTTTTGGACATAATCTGTGTCTGTTTTTACCTATTACCTTCCTTTTGTCCTGAACCAGATCCCTGGCAGCAGAGTGGAATGAAATAGGCAGTTCATTGCATCAGACAGGTCTGAGGAGCTTTTTCTCCACAGGAGGTTAATTTCTTATTGCTTGCCGCATTCACAGAGTTCATTTTGAATCATGTTAGTTTGGCTGTCTATTCCCATTATCACTATCTGAAAATGCAGCCAGGTGTTTTTTTCTCCTCCACTTTGTAAATGTCAGAAAGCAATAGAGGTGTCTGACAACTCGGGCATGCAAATGTGCTTTTGATGTTTTCTTGGGGCTGTGGCTGAGAGTGTTGTTCCTCCGCCAGTGTGAATCTGAGGCATTAAAACGTATTCTCCATACTCCTTATGCTTTTTTGGCTCCTGCAGATAAATATAGCACAAGGTGACTTTTGATTCTCTTCCTTTTTTCTCTTGGAAGATGCGACGGAAACAAAGCCGGGCGTTTTGTGTTGGGGTTCTGATGTGGGGTGTAAGTTACGACGACAAGGTCCGGGGTCTGTTTGTGGCGGCAATGCCCGTGTACAGAGAGTGACTCAGATGCTTACAGCGCGTTTATTCCTAGAGATTACAGAACAGAACAGCTGAGCACACGGAGCGCACATTGGTCACATGGAGCCTCAGATGGAGGGCTCTGATAAAGCTCAGCCATAAACAGCATCCAGCCCGGCTCATCTCTCTCTTCCTCTGTTTAGTTCTCCCTCTCTTCCTCCCCTCCTCCACCCTGCCCATATCTACCACTTGCCACTTTCTTACGCTCTTTCTTTGTCTCTTTTTTCTTCCTACCCTCTCCTCTCTCCCTACCTTCGTGGGCAGCAGAGCTTACAGCCCATCTGGCACTGACTCACAGGGCCCACTCTGAGCTGGGGGAGATCAATAGTGACAAACATTGCACATGGCTCTTATATTAAAAGGATTAGACATGGCTGCAAACAGACAATCTATGCAGCCTATTCACGTATTTTTACACTGTGCATGTGTTTACATGGAGTCCCTGTTGTGAGAAAAACAAATATTTGATAGGCCGTAAATATCCAGTCTCCCATCTGAAATGTAATTTTTCCCATCTGTATTTTTTGTCTGTGCTGTGAAGTTGAAGGTCAGAACCTGGCGACTGACAATGTGTCGGTGATTGAAGGGGAAATGGCCACCATCAGCTGCAGAGTGAAGAACAACGACGACTCCGTCATTCAGCTGCTCAACCCCAACAGACAGACCATCTACTTTAAAGATGTCAGACGTAAGTCTCTGTGCCTCCGACACAATGTTTACCGTCTCTCTTGCAATCCTGTGAAGTGAGCATGAAATATGCAAACACGACGCTTCCGTACAAAAACCTGTTTTCAGGGATTACTTGTCTGAAAAAGAAAAAGCATAACAAGGAAAATTCTGTTTTTATGCTGCTTTTGTAGTTGTGGACATTGTTCCAGTTCGATGACATGTATTTTTATTTAAAGTTATTGCGACACAAAATATGAAATACGGATTTAAATGTCAATTTGACCTTGTAGAACACCTTTGTCACAAAACTTACTACAGGTATGCATCGGAGGTGTCATCTTTTAAAAAATCATGTCAAACTAATAACCCATATAACCTATAATTTATTTGTTCAGATTAATTTAAATGCAGCCCACATACAGTAGCCTTACCTGCAGTATGTCTATCACAAGTGACCTGCAACAACTGGCAACCCTGCTCTGCTGCTTTTAGCAGCAACAAATACTTCCTAAAGTAGCCTGACTGACAAGTCAAGGCATCAAGGGAGGAATATTATATTTTTCCACCCAATATCGAAGAACAGTCATTGTCAGAAAGGTGTAAAATACAACCACTAAAGGGTTAAATAATAAAGGAGCAGTGATGGCATACTGAAAACACAGACAGTCTGTTTTGAGATGAAAAAACAAAACATACATGAATAAACAAAATGATGGCAGAGAGCAGATGTTTGCAGGTAACTTATTCCAATCAGGAGCCAGAAAGAGAAAAGCTTTTCTTTATTTCTTTTTTTTAAAACCAACTTTCTAAAGAGTTTACTCCTCACGTACTAGGATCTGTTATTTTTAAAGATTGTGCTAATTTCATTAATTATGTTTTGGATGGTGTTACATAAAAACCAGCTGCCACTTTTTTATTTTGAAGGATGCTTTTGTGTTAGTTTCACGTTTCAGGGCATCCTGGACTGAAGGGATCTCTCACGTTGTGACATTACAGTGACAGTGTCAGATATCACAACAAGATCACCTCCAGCTTTAGGTTAGATTTTCTGTGAGAACGTGATTTAATCTGTCCTTGACGTTTTGGCTCTTTTACAAAAGTCATTAAGCTCAGAAAGCGTCAAGATTAATATGAGATAATACACAGAGCTACCATAATGGGAATACTTCTGTGTCCTTGTCACTGTTCGATTTTACGATAATCTCTTAGATTAGGATATTGAGCATTATGATTATGCATGAGCATATGGGCTACTTCCACTTGGAGCCGAGTTTTTTTGTCTCTGCTTTTTTACTTGTTTGCATCTGGGATCCGAGCCAGGATTCAAGGTGAACGAGAAACACCCTTCATTTCAGTCTATATTGCATCCCAGCTGTTATTTCACAAGTCTAGGTAGTGAGACGTGTGTTCCATTTTCTCACTTGCTAAGAGCATCAAGGGAGTTTGAGTACACATCTTCGTCATATTTGAACAAAACACCCAAAGCTGCCTGAGAATATGGCTGAGAAGAATGAATTCACGTAAAGCATAGGTCATGTTGTGCTCTACATCTTGAAAATATTTATTCTGACACCAAGGAGTGGATAGAGACTGGGATCATGTCAGTGCAGAACTGCAACAATGAATTCTTGGCTCCTTGTAACAGTCAATCTTAGCACTTTTCACAAGGTTAAAACACCCGTTTCTCCTCATTCTTTATTAATCTGCTCCACGTGGGCTTTTAAGCATTCCATCCTTTCTGCCCTAGTCAATGCGGATCAGTTGTCAGTGACAAAACTCTAAAGGTTTTTGTTGATCAGCAATTAGATGCGAGTATAATTTAAGATTTCTGCTGGGTGGCTAAAGTGTTATTGGGCTGCAGGCTAGCGAACCCCATGGCAGCGCTATTCTCAGCTCTGCTCCTAAAGGACTGCTGGTTCTGTGGGGACCCCCCTCAGCCAGTGGCATTGTTACCTGTCAACAGGGCCGCTCGGCACAGTGGCAGATCTTTGTGTACAAGGAAGTAAACAGCAGCGACATAGAGACACACAAGGAGCTACAAGAGCAGCAGCTACAAACACCGAAACAATAACAGCTTTTACAGTACCAGAGAAGGCCAAATAAACAAATTTCTATTGCAATAAATAAAGATGAATTATGTGGTAGGTCTCGAGGCTGAGCGAGTGTTGTTGCGACGAGCCATTTATTCTGCCAGATATATGCGAAATGACATGCAATTTGGCAGAGTTGTCATCAGAAATGGGAAAAATGAGCTTTTATCAGCAGAGGTGGACCTCTATGGAAGGTGATGCAATATCACACCATTATTTATTCACTGCGTCTTTCCTCAGGAGTTGTCTGACTTTGTGTTACAATGGTTTTATGTTTAAAGTGATACTCTGCCAAAAAGACTTTCCCTTTAGCATCAAATACAGCTGTACTCCCTGTAGGGTAGGAAGCTCGTGGAAATCTGGCTCCAAATCTGAAGTATTTCTTTTTAACATCTTTAACTTTAAAGTTAAAGTTTGAAACAAAAAACAGCTTAAGATTTTATTTATCCGGAGTTCAACACTCAGTTAATCTGCTTCATCAAGACTTTGAAGGTGACGTTTAAGGAGATTTGATTGACAGTAGCCCTGTGATATTAGGAAACAACCTTTATAACTGTCATCACATTTGACTCGCATGTTTTCATATTGTGATACTGTGTGCACATGGAAATATGTGTAACAATCATGTAAATCAAGAAATCTCTCATGAAGTAAACCCAAACTGTTTTAAATTAATAGCAGGAGTCTCATGTATTTCCCCATACTTGCTTTTGTGGATAAAGTAAAAAGCTACATTGTGAAATATTGTGGCTGTGGTGCATAAATTCATGTCACAGTTTATTAGCTTTGTTTTTAGTTTCCACTAACTACTGAGAGAAATTTCTGACTGCTTAGCTGCTAAGCCCAAAGTAGCAGGTAGTCATTAATTTATGCTATTTGACACTATGAAAGGTGTTAGAGTGAGAGTGAATGTTATGACAGGTGTCCTGTGGAGGAATAGGTGTGATTGTCATGATAAGATGAGCAGGGTCCTACTTCACACAAGGGGGCGTTGCTGTGTTGTGGCTGTAAATCATTTAAACAAGTTTGGTTTTTTGCTCATTAAGCCTCACAATAAGAATATTTCCAATCATATATAATGTTCCACGGCATTACTGGACGAACATTGAAGTCTCGAAAGCTGGAGTTCGTTGCTGGCGTCACCACTAGCTGAAAACAATGGCCGTGAAGGAGCATTTCAAGCGCTTTGACAGTCCTCGACAAAGGTTGTTTTAAAAGTCAAGACAATTGTCAAATGTTTATGGTGTCCTCTTATGTACCGATGCTAGAACACAAAGTTGAACAACAGTTTTTAACCTGGAAACAGTAGTTTCAGCTGCTTCAGGAAACACACAAACAGCCGTTTGCGGCTTATTAGCCGCTGTTTAACTTATTGTTTTAACGTCTGTACATAAGAGGACACCAATAAACATTTGGAGATTGTCTCATCTCTTAAAACGACCATTTTGGAGGACTGTCGAAGCACTTGATACGCATATTCACCTTCGTTGTTTTAAAGTAGCGGTGACATGAGCAAGGAGCTCCAGCTCTCGTGGCTACACCGTTTTTTACAATAATGCTTTAGAACATTGTATATGATCGTAAATATCCTTATTTTAAGGCTTAATGTGCAAAAAAAATGAACTTCTTCAAGATGACAGTTTACTCTGACTGAGGAGAGGAGGGAAGAAGAAGGACTTGCAGGTTGAGGACTGGCTAAAACACAGGAGAACACACTGCAGAACACCCTCGAAACCCAAGGAGACTGTTAAACACAGCTTTGTTTTACCCACCAAACCAAATTGTATTCACTTTAAAAAAAAAGGAACAGCTAACCGACAGAAACAGCTAGCTAGTCATGAGAAAGTCAAACCAAGACTTGACTAAGCTTTAGGTTGCCAGCCTCAGTATCAGAACTATTCTGAAGCCAGCTCAGCTAGCTAGCTAACAGAGAACCAAAACAGGAAACTTTTTGGCCACAAACAAAATGATGTGAACAAAAGTCCTAGTCTGACTACTTATTCATATAAAAATATTAATTTTAGCCATGTTAAAAATTGCTTCATTGAAATAAAACTAAGTTTCAAGGACTGCAATTGCACAAAACTTGCTGAAATATTCATCAATAAAAATGTTTTAATTAGTTAATTGTTTTCCTCATTTTGCAAACAAAAACCACCAAAGATTTTAGAGTTTAGTCTCACGTATTTGAATATTAGTAAACTGAATCTGACAAAGCAAACAAGCTGAATTAATGAAGTTGGGCACTTAGAAACTGTGAGGGGTTATTAACAGACCAAATGATTATCCGAGAATGTATTTATTCTCTAATGAAAATAAGTGTTTGTTGCTACCCTAATATGTGGACACATTTGGTGAAATTATCCCTGAACACTGACGAATGAACACTAGATACTGAGAAGCCTCCGTGCTCTTATGTAAGCAGTCAGCCCGTTACGAAACTGCCTTGTATAAACTATACTCGATGTCTCAGAAGTGAAGGGTTTCCCTCCCTAGCAGGTGCTTTGGCACTCAAAGTGCATCAGTGTCATTGTTTCCCTTTGAGGAGAAACTTCCTAAGAGCTCTCAAATTATAACAGGGGGATGCGGTTTCATGTTGACACTGCCCCGAGACCTTGGGTAATGATCATGATGCTAAGTGTAAAGCCTGAAGGGAATAACAAACTCCTCGTACTTTAAACTGGGGCTGAATGGAGTTCGTTAGCTTGACAGATGCGGAGAGGACTTGATAAAGAAGGCAGGTCGAAAACATCAAAAGGGCTCCCAATCAAATCAACTAAAGCTGTTTATGTAAAAGAGTGCTCAGGGATGAGGGCTGACCCAAATGAAAAGCCGAGTGAAAACTTTGAGGAAGATTGCTAACCTAGTTTGACGACATTAAAAGAAAATCCAGCCAATCTATAACGGCATTAGTATACAGATTCCTGGCTACTTTTGATTTGGAGTTTCAGGCGGCCAGCCCTTTCTACCTCTGCTCTGTGATTTAATTCATTATGTATGTTTGAATGCCTCTCCCTTTTCTGGAATATGTGAGTTTGATGCATCCGTCCATGACCAGCAGCAGTCCATTTTAAGAGTTCCTAGCTTGTTAGGAGTCCTCATGAGCACTCTTCACACTTTCCTGTCTTTGCGAGTGCTCTGTGGACTGTAAAGCTACTTTATAAATCAACTTGTATGAATCATATTGAAGCTCACTTTTCTTTTACTCAATTAAGGAGAAAGCCCGCAAAAGGGCAGCACTTTCTCCCCTCTGTTCCCCTCCTATCTCTGCCTCATTCTCTCCTCGCATCTCCTTTATCTTCCTCTATCCCCCTCTCTCTCATTCTCACCCCTCCCCTCTTCCTATTTTCCCCCTCTTCCCCTCATGTCTCACGTTTGTGTCCTTGTACTCTGTATCCTCACTGTCTCTGTCTCACATGTATCTCCACAGCTCTGAAGGACAGCCGGTTCCAGCTGGTGAATTTCTCTGACAACGAACTGCGGGTGTCTCTGTCCAATGTGTCACTCTCCGATGAGGGACGCTATGTGTGCCAGCTCTACACAGATCCTCCTCAGGAAGCCTACGCAGACATCACTGTCCTGGGTAGGTGTGAGGGTGCATGTGTGAACCTCACACACATATCACACCCCTCCTCACACATGCGCACACACTTACACACACATACATGCTGTAATTGTATTTCCCTGCGTTATAGATAGTGAATATGAAATAATAGTAATCTTTGATCCTGTTATCTTTAGAAACTGAAACAAAATGTCAGCCAATTAGACTCTTGCAGTGCTCAACAGCATAACGAAAAGGAGCAGATGCTGAAACTGATGGCTCAGACCACGTTGGTTTTGGCAGCTGTGTTGACTCTGTGAATCCCGGTGAATGTTGACTTGGCTGCTCCGAACGATTCCCTATTGAGAGTCAGCTGTGCCACACTTTGATGCTTCGGAGTGAAATTACTCTAGTTAAGCTTTATTATACATGCAGACATCCTGGGGGATTGAAAGGAATTAAAAGCACTTTAAAGTAATTACTTTAGTTGTACAATTGAAACCTAGCTGCAGTATTTCTGAACCAAGGGTTGCATTGAAGAGTCCTTGAAATAAACACCCCGCTGACTTTTTGCTTTCAAGTAACTGGAGTTTAGCAAGTTTTCTGCAATGATTAATGTAAAGGACAACTGTGCTCTATTTTGTGTACAGTATAGCTGTGAAACGATAGGATAATCACATATATGACTGGGTATAGGATATGAAACACATGCTTATGTATGTGTCTAATTCATGACTCATGATGATTTGATGCATGAATTACAGGATGTGGGAGCATTTCAAGTTACAAGTATTGACTGTTAACTGTGATATTTAAATAAAATGTTCATATCATGTTAATAATACACATATGTTTGTGTTGTGTAAAAAAATCAGCCCCCTTTAAATTATTTCTGTTTCTCACTGTTCTCTCTCTGTAGGTAACGTTAATGCTTATAGTTACAGACTTTTCTTACACTTGTATTTTAATCTTAATTCATTCATCAAAAAAGAAACAAAATACATTATGAACAAATTAGAAAATAATAAATAGCTTCTTTGTTTTTCAAATTTTCTATAAATACTGCAGTAACAACTTAAAGCCATTATAATCTTGCAGCAAAAAGCTGACATTGTGACGACCCTAACACGACGCATCAGAAACACCTTTTGCATACCTACAAGAAATGCATAAATGGCTTTGAGTTCATGTGATTGATGATCTGCTGTTACACCACTTTGGTCCAAACTGAAATATTTCAATAACTGTTTGATGATTTGCCATGAAATGCTTTACAGATTAGTGTGATCCTCTGACTTTTCAAAGCCACCATGAGGTCAACATCTCAAAATGTTGGACAGTTTATGAACAAAAACCTGTAAAACTAATGTCATTCATGTCAGTTTCAGCTGTACTTCATGCAAACTAACATGCTAAACTAAGATGGTGAACATTTTACCGGCTTAAACGGAAATGTATCACTAAATCCAACTAACATGTACGCTCGCGTTAACATTATCAATTCATTTTGGCCCCATAGCGTTGATTACAACAGAAGTTATTGACTTTGCCTGAGAAAATCCGTAAAATTGTCCTCTAGACTGGAAAATTCTGTGAAACATCTCGGATGTTGTCATGGGACATCCTGGAGGGGAGAGGGGATTTGTATCATTTGTGAATGGTCGTGTCCAGTCTATACCAGGGTGTTAAGCTGCTCTTTAACATCAGCATGTTTCCATGTTAGAATGCTAACATTGCGTTTAGCACAAAGCAAAGTAAGTTCATCCTCACAAAAACGCCTGTGTGGCTATAGACTGACAGTTACTTCATAGATGAAGTTACGCCACCAAATATGCTAAAATCCAGTTGTGGCCTATAGCAAAGAGCATTTCAGACTCATACATTTGATCTCTTTAAAAGCAGAACAGCAAATTTGATTTTAAACCATCAGCATTCTTTGTTTATGTCTTATTTACACATTTCAACAACATGCAGCAGGTGCCAGTTCACTGAGTCTGAGTAAAATGGACAGATTTGTTGAAGCTAACAGAAGGGCCTCCAATTACCCAACAAATTCACTACCTAGCATAAATAAGACACGCAAAATGTTTGTCATTACTTTAATGTTATTTCACACATGAAATCACCATTTATAAAAATGGGCTTTTTTGACTGTGTTTATTGACGTGCGTGGTCCTCTATATTGAGAGCATGACTCATTGATTACACGTTGAGACTTGTCTCAACAACCTGCCCTCACATTAAAGTAGCTGTGGTCGGCTCTGCTTCCACTTAAACTTTGTGCTTGCACTGTTTTATTTTGCTTTTAGAGATTTTCTGTGCACCAGTTTCATCTTTTCTCATCACTCCGCTGCTTCAGTGCATTCATGAAACCTCTACTCTTTTTGTTCTTTTTTTTTGGCATCATCACTGTCAAAATTTTCTAACCAGCAGAATGCCTGTTGTAGTGTTGACCAATGGCCCCTGCCTTGTTGGGGGTGCTTATGCTTTACTTCACCGAAGGCTGGAGTGACTGAACCCAATTAAAGATTAACTGCATGTAAGTGACAGTAAAGCGAACGTGTCCACGTTCCTGAGTGCACAGAAGCTGCCTGAGTGTGAGGAAAAGGGCTAAAGCTGAAGTGCAGGAAATTTGTGCAAGGAACAATATATTTGAGTGCAAACACACAATTTAAGCTAAAGCAGAGAAAATCAAAGGACAAGAAACAGCTATCTGAGAGCGAGGGAAAGCATTACGAAATCTGAACGTGAAATCAATGAGTCATGCTCTTAAATTAAATGAAATACTGTTGAATAAAGATTGGGAAGAAGGCCTGATGCTAATTAGTAAATGATTACTTGTATTATTCACTTATTACTTATTCACCAAAAGGGAGTATAAATAGGTTCTGCCTTCGAAGAGGCTGATTGAATGCAAAAAAAAAAAAAAAAAAATTTAACCAGATTCTACCTAGTTTGGGGCAACGTTAAAGTTGAAATGAAATAAGGTAACTGAGTTACTCGTAAGAGTTTACGTAACGCACGCATCTTTAATGCATTATAACACATAATGAACATATATTACACATTCTAACAAACTATTAACACACTTCTAATGTATTATAGGCGGTTATGGTTAGGGTTAACCCTGCTTATAAATATGATTATACAGCACTATTGGTGCATTATGAATATGTTCATAATGTAATATAGATGCATGCTTTAAGTGAAGTGTTTCTGAGTTATTAACTGATAATAACTCAGGAGGCCACGGTATGTTGTGATCATATTATGTCTGTGTGAGCACATTTGTGTTTAAATGTTGCCGTGCTGGTGTCCCTCTGACCGTTGCCGTTTCTGTGGGTCAGTCCCGCCAGGCAACCCAATCATCGAGAGCCGGGAGGATGTGGTCAGCGAGGGAAACGAAACAGAGCTTACCTGCACAGCCATCGGCAGCAAGCCAGCTGCCTCCATCAGATGGATGAAAGGGGAGGAAGAACTGACAGGTCGGTAGAATAACAGCCTCCCCCAGTTTGCTTCACATGCTGCAGGCCTGTCCACTTCCCTACAAGTCCCGGTCTCTCTGGAGGCGCGTCCTCTGTGTAACAAATGTAGTACTCCTCTAAAACATAAATGTGTGATGTACTCATTAAACTATGTTACTGACATGTATAGGAAGTATCACAGAACATAATGGTGCTGGCACATGCAGCAGGGGGAGAGCTGCTCCTTCTTTCTCTCCTCTCCTTTGTGTAAAATCCCGTGTCCGTACTCTGGGGCTGCTTGCTCAGCTACAGCATATAATGATCAAGCTTTGCATTCACATCTGCAGGAGCTGCATTCCAGGCTCATGCTAAGTTTCACATTACAAAACATTTGCCTTGGAGGCATTTTTTTTACCCTGTAATTTTCATTTCCAAGATGCTTGTTTAGATTTAAAATAGCTTGAATATTTCCTGTGAATATTAGGTTTATGCTGATGGAATTTTAACGTTTTAAGACAAGACAACCCTAAATGTTTTTCATGTACTTTAAACCATCTATACATAGTAATGAACTCATATCCGCATGTTTTATCTTCCTGTCAGTGCCTTCAGACAGCTGTAGGCTGTTGCAGACAGGGGTATATAAGCTTGAGAAGGGAAAAATCCTTATTGCCTCTTAGTTATTATTAAGGGTCATCAATTATTCATTACATACTTATTGTACAGCAAGGAGGGATATTCATTTTGGTCATATCGTATTTACACAGAGTGGGTATCTCTGGGCTTGTTGTCATATTATATATGTATTAGAATGGAGAGGATTCATTTGGCTTGTTGAGAGATGAAATATTTAGACAAGAGCGAATCTGAAGCTAAATGCCATCTGTGCCTCCAGTGTTCCCTACAGGAGTCGAAGTCAATTTCTGTTTATGAGTTGTCAAGTGTTGTGTAGGGGAGGGCAGAGACAACAGGATGGTCGGATCAGCAAAATGCCACTGACATGCTGAGCGAGGCTAATCCATAGTGGCAGTGGATACATAAAGAGAGCCAGAGAGTCACGTCCTCCTGTACCCCAGGAAACACAAATCACTGCTCATTATGGAAGTGCTAAACAATTCATTAGCTCCTCTACATATTGAGATTAAAAGGCGCTCATCACATTGGGTTTTAGAGAATCTCTATGATCATGTTTGTCTTATGTGAGTCTGCGGGCAAAGCAACCGTAATGGCGAGAAAGAAATCCGGCGGCTTATTTAAACACATTTTCAAATTGGCCGAATTGGCTTTGCAGCCATTTATCATGCAGGCAGGTAGGGGAGTGACAGGAGAGACTCGACTCACGAGGTGGCAAAATGCTTGTTAGCATAAACGACAGCTGCAATATTATTTAAATGTGGTGGAGCCAGTGCTCTGCTAAAGTACATGAGGAGACCAGACAGATGGTTTTAAATGATGTGTTTCAAAATTTGTTCACAATTTTATGTGAAACTGACTGCAGGAGATTCGATCAGGATTTTAGAAAAGTTAGTTTGAAAGTATTGTTCATATTTAGTTTTAATTTGGTGGAAAACAGCTTAAAATTTGATGCTTTTTGAACCAATTTTTAAAAAATGCACTCCAGCTGCCATTTTAAATTCAGTTTTGAAACATTGTGGATTTGCAGCAATCAATACAGAGTGAAAATTATTTAGGGAATCTCTTATCAGACCAAATATGAGCTTTATTTACTTTTTTACTCTTACTTTTGGTTTGTTTGAATTTTATTAGAGCTTGGGCTTAGTTTCTTGACCTTGGTCTCATGTTTGTGAAGAAATACTTAAAACTTTAGTCTCATTCACTCCTGTTTTCCTGAGCTTTTGACCGTATCCCACACTCCTCTTCAGTGCACAGCTGAACTTTCTGACATCTGGTCTATTCAGTGAAGTGGTTGTGGGATAAAAGTGGAAAACTACAAGACAAATTCACACAATTGATGAGCGAACATTTTCTTATGAATATTTCAGTGAGGTCTCTTTTTTAAAGGTAAGATTGGTACCATTTTTCTGATAAGACATCTTTTAAAAAGGATTAATAAACTGTAGACATGCTTTAAAAAATCTGTTATATGATCTTTTGAAGGTAAAACAATACAACAAAAGACAGCTAAATGACATCATGAAGTATCCTGGGATCATGGGATTTGTTATTTCCTTTTTTTAATCAGCCACCATTTTAAATAAAAATCTATCTGACTCACTCAGGCAGAAGTATTCATAGAAGAACTAATGTAATAAAGCTCGTTACCTTGATGTTGTTGGAAATGTTTGGAATAATGTAATTTAGCAACTCAACAAAATGTGTCACAAAGAGAAAGTCATTTTCAGACATTTAAATGTGCAAATGTTAAAATTTGTAAGCTGAATTCTTTCAGACTTTCCTGAAACTATGAACCTCAAAAATGATTCTCGTTAATGTTTTATAGCAGATCTCAAAAAGATTAGTAAATGCTTTATTAACTGTTACTAAATTCATTATTTACTGCCCTCTTTAAAGGGTGCCTTGTTAATTAAAATTTACCTCTAATGGTACAGCTGTTGTTCCTTACTGATGTAGCATGTGAAGGGAGTTAAACATCAACGTTAGCTTAATTGTAGCATGCTTTACTGATGGTAATACCAGTGCTACACCACCGTCGAAGCCACGTCCAAACAGCTTGATGACTGGCTGCTTTTCAGCGTGTTGGCAGGCAGAAGACTCGGGTTAGAAGCTGACTGAAAGAAAATGTCACCCTGAGAAGAGGCTATGCTTGATTGCGCTGGGATTGATCAGTGGTTGATGCTCACAAGAGCGTTTGATTTGACATCTCTGCTGCAACACTCAAATCTCCTCCGCATTCAAATTCAGTCCTTCCTCGACCTGATCCACAGTTGTTTTCCTCATCTGGGTTTGGATGACACTGATAATTGACAAGCGCTGGTTGGCCTGCGTGATGATAATGGCTCTGTCTCCATGAGTCTGATCTTCAAAACATGACTCAAAACTTTCAAAAGTTTGCCAACTGTTCTTCATATTCACATTATTTTGTGGGAAGAATCGTGGTCAGAAATAATTGCTGCTAGAAGTCAAATTAAGGACTTTTTTTTTTTTTTTTTGACAGTGCTGAGAAGAGTGCATGCAAAGCCATTTCCCTGACCTTGAAATGTGTTTTGCCTGTCCCTTTGGTATTTTGCATGATGCAGAGGTCGAATGAGAGGCAAAACATCGAGGGACTTTCATACAGATGACGAAGTACAAGAAAGAATGGTGCTAATTATGTCAAATACACTCTCTGACATAGAAGCAGCTCTGCTAGAGGGGAAGACAGGTCACACAAAACATAATCAAATCAAATCCAATCTCATGTAAGATTTAGGGGTTTTTTTTACTTTCATTATGCAAATGTATGCAAGTAAAACATTTCAGTAACTCCAAAAACATAATTTAAAAGTCACATATGCACCCCTCCTGCCCTCACCATGCAGCTCTGCACTGAGCAAAGCACATTCCCATACAGGTTAAAGACAACAGATTTGGTATTTTTCTTTTAAAAGGAATTGTGAAACTGTGGAAACGGTGTTGGACAATAAATGCAGCAAATGTGATTACAGATCAGAAAATTCTGAGATTCCATCAACAAGAGTTGGACCAAATGTATTTTAATAATAATAAGTAAGCAGTAAACTAGATTCACAAATTAGTGACATTGTGCCTAATGTGAAAGAAAGAAAATATAATCAAAGATCATCATTAAATTCTCAAGTACAATATATCGCTTAATTTAGCTCAAATACTCATTAAAGCTGAGGTAGGCCTGGAAATCAAGCTAACTGCATGAGACTCTTTAGAAAGCAGCTCCACTGCTCCCTCCCCTCCCTTTTTTAAAATTTTGGCTTGTTTTTTTGGGGTTTTTTTGTAGCTCACTCTTTTAAGTCCAGTTTGCACCAAAGACTTGCGATGAGTTTAAACGATTGCAGGGAAAGTTGCAGCAGAGTAAACTGGCCACTCTCAGCTCAACTGGTGTCGCCTGCAACTCAGCCTGCCAAATCGCCAGATGCCAGTTTTTGAACATAAGGCATGTCACTTGTTTCAACAGCTAATCAGCTTCTAGCGTCGTCGCCTGTTGATTAGAGGGGCAGCGTAGAGCGGCCAATAGGAACACACGCTCTCTGAAATAACCCGTGATTGGCTGAAAACTGTCTGTCACAGTCTTCATTTTCGAAAGACTTAATACAAAGCCAAGGAGATATGCAGAGGTCAGACTAGCTGAATTACAATACTCTGAAAGGTTATTATGGAATTTTTACCCAGTCACACCAAAAATAAACATCCTACCCCAACTTTAAAGACACTCATGTACTTTTTTGAGCCAGGAATCTACTTTTCAATACACTACATTTTACATTTAACATCGTAACTAGTCTGTTTTTAATGCAGGGATGAGTGTTTGACTTTGTGGGGAGTATGCACGGGGCATCGCTACTGCAAATGACAAGTTCCCAGCTGCTTGGAAAAAAAAAAAAAAAAAAAAAAGAATCAGCGGTCTTTTAACTGCAATGTGATGATGACAGGGCAAAACAAAGCAAAACAAAAGGCAGCATCCAGTGACATCCCTGGCCACATCTGGCCACATGTTTTACACCAGCATCTAAAAAAGACAACTGTCACATGATATATTGCTCGTTGTGCCTCCTAAAACACACTCAAGATCTCCTGTAACTTGTGCAAGAAACACACTGAAGTAAGTTGCACATACTGTGTGTGAAAATCTAACCAGCTAACATTAGCTATCTTAACTTTAAAGCATAAAGTTAATCTTCAGTCTTATGCTAATGGAATTAACTAATCTTGTAGCCATAGTTGTCTTCTTGAATATAGATTTTAATACTCTATCCACCACCGTGAGCAACATGTCAAGTGTTGAGGCAGTAAGAAACTATTTGTATTATTATAACTGATTTCTACATTTCATCCAACACTACAGGTTTTTCTCCATGCCTTTTTTTTTCAGAGCTATTTTAGTTATGCAGCACTGTGATTAGTATGAGACAATTATTGTGACTGACTGAGAGGATAATGACTCATCATCACGCCCCTTCAATTTAAACTCCACTTAACCAAACTCTTTGGAAACGCCCTCATTGACTTTACAAGTGTGACCTGACGCGGCACTTCAGTCTTTGTGATTGCATGATGACAATAGAGCTGTTAATGTGAAAAACCTGTTGTTGTTTGCCGGTGAACAAGGTGGTATTGTTCTGTAAGTGTTACAACAGATCACAGCTCTCTACTCTAACTAAAGATGGTTGGGATTAATTAATTTGCCGTGTGCCACGTTAATGCTTGCGGAGCTTTATAGAGTGAAGTCAGATCACTTAGATTTAAAATGTAGTTAACATCTCACTGGGGGAAAAGATGTATATAACGTTATATCTACATCCTGTAATGTATTTACTCACTTCTGGCTTCCGCATATTTAAATGTTAATTAATGAACTGTTTGCCAGTCATTGCTGTTCCCCATCTAATTAATTCTGGAGCAAAATAGCAAAATAATCACAGCTTCTAAATAAAAGCCATTTGTTTTCAATGCCGTCTCACAACACCGTCACACATTTTATTCCTGCTGTTATTATTATTATGTTCTTGTTATTACATACTTGCTCGTCTTTAATGGTCAGTGTGCTTTTCAGTCAGCCTGTTCTCTCACAGCAGTTGGCAAAGTGGCCAAATTTAATGCCCTCCAGCGCACTGACCGCTCATCGATCCCAGTACTTTAAATTTTATGTACGGGGGTCTTAGGTGGGTGGGTGTGTGTTACACGGGGTTAAAATCCATCAAGAGGCCACATATGTGTGTGTTGGTGATCATCAACTATGGAACAACAGTGTTTTGCCCTCCCAGAGTCCAGCCAGGCTCCCCTGTGACAAGGCTGAAATGGAAGTGTGCTGCAGGTCAGAGTGGGGCTGTAATTATTTCCTCACTTCATTAAGTGCGAGTAAACCATCACACTCAGCACTGCAGCTAATGCGATGCCCCTGTGGCATTGTAATGCTCTCTAAATGAATGCCCCTCTGACAGCATAGGGCCTTGTGGGCAGCAGATTACTGCAGGGTTAGCCCCAACAATGCTCAACCCTCAAGCTGCGGAAGCATTCATTATCAGACTTATATGAACCAGCAGCTCCTCACTGCTCTCGTCTGAATCCAAGGCCGCAGGTCCGTCTGAATCCTCCCGTCCGGGCACCACATCACTGAGTCGTAAATTAAATGTAAATGCCATTTGAGAGCTCTCCACTCTTGACAGGTAATGTGCGCTCAACAGCTAGGACCATTTGCTCGTTATGGTCACTGCAGGTTGGCGCGGCTGCAGGAATTGAGATTTGTTTTTGAGCCATTAACTTCTCCTCTCTTATGCTTGTAATGTTTTTCTAGGTGAGGCAAGAGTTGAGGAGATGTATGACAGGATGTTTACTGTCACCAGCCGGGTAAGATTTTCTGTCACCAAAGAGGATGACGGAGTGCCAGTGGACTGCATCATTGACCACCCAGCTGCAAAGGACCTCCTGGCTCAAAGACACTTGGAAGTTCTATGTGAGTGACCTAAAGCTGCACTTTTTCAAGCCCAGAACCACAGCACGGCCACACAGACGGTGCCAGAGATTCTCTCTTGCTTGAGCTGGCCGGGGGCTGAACTACATGGCATGTTGTTGGTATCATACCTACAAAAGATTTATAAAGCACCACCCACTAACAATAACAATGACAGCTCTTTTCATGGTAAAAATATATTTAAAAATTTAGACAAGAGTCAACTGAGGATAGCAAACCAAACTGCAAACAGTCACTAGAAGCACGTTTTTGGTTTAAATGAAAGGAATCAGTGAAGATAGTAAAAGGGATAAAAGGGATTTTGGAAAAGATTATATGGAACATTAAGAAATAAAAACTCATAAGTGATAATAAGGGAAATAAAATCTATTTGATAATGTTGAAATATTAATTTGATATGGTGATTTAAACCATAAAGAAAAATCCCACTATATTTTGACTTTGTATATGCTACCATTTGGAAATTCTTTTTATTGCGATGGTTGTCTTCTTTTTCTCAGTATTGTCAGCTTTAACAAAGGTTAAAACAATATGATTTGGACATTATATGTATTATTTACTTTTAAAATAGTATCCGCACCTTAAAGAGGGATAATTAAAAGATTAAAATTTCCATATACAGTAGTTAATGTCCCCACACTGTTGTGTGACAGAAGGAAAAAATATAGTTGTAACCATTTGCCTCCAAATACCCTTAAATTTTAAATTTGTTTTCTTGGCTAGAAAAGTGTAAGTGACCCGAGATCATTATTAAACCACAAGCATCAGGGCTCAGTGTGAGGTCAAGTAGGTTTAGACTGTGATTTGCCAGCCTATAGTATGTTGAGCCGATCCTGTTCCAGTTCTGAGAGTTCATGTACCTGTTTAAGTTTGCACTTTTTTTTTTTTTTTGGTATTTTAATAGTAGGCTCCTTTCACCAATGCCTGGTGATTCTGTTACATTGTAAATTAACTGGTGCTTAGAGGTATATTTATTTCTTCTTGCCCTTTCAGTTGTACAGTGTTTTTGTCTGTTTGTATAAAACATTTTAGTGGCACATGGATTTGTCACATCTGTGGTAGAGATTTAGATTTTTAAAAAAAGCATTTAAGATTTTAAATGAGTCATTTCAAAAGCTTGTCTCTGAGTCTGACCAAAAAGTAAACACAGTAAGTAGCCACCTTAATCGGACACTGCACAGGGATCTACAATGGATGGTTGGTGAAAACCCATGAAGCCGCAGTGACCACATTTCTAGGAAATACAGCAAGTTGGAACAAACCAGAATTTTCCTTCAGCACTAGAGTAGATTTTAAAAGAAGGAAAACATTGGTATTTATAAGGTGAATGATACCACACATAGCGTCACAGCTGGGTGTAGTCAGGTGTAGTGTACTTTTGACTCCAACCAGCTGTGATGTAGAGCAGACAACTGGTGTGCAACCAGCATCGCACAAGGTACAAATACTCTTGAAGATGCTCAGGTGACGTGTGTCCCAGGTAGACACTCGTGTTTCCTCTGACTGTTGGATCATAGATGTGCTGTATGTTTTTCACTGAGTGTGTGTGACCTGCATGGCATTCTAGTCCCACAGCTTTCCAGTGTTTTGGCCCATGTGATACAGTCACTGCAAAGGGGGAAAAAAAAAACTTCTGTTTGTGTGTCAAATGGTGTTTAGGTGTTCTTTAAATGCTGCATTGATTGAAGGGGTAATACTGACTGCCTACACTGTTGGATGTACCCTTTTGTATTCTGTGTAGAATATTAATTTTTTTGCAGTTAGACAACAGGTTCGTCTGACCTTTTAGGGAAAAAAAAGAAAGCTTGACTGGAACCGCTTGACATTTTGGTAATCTATGGCTAGCATTGATAAGAAGAAAAAATAATAATTTTGCTCTAAGTTACTGTAGAATGACTGAACATCTATTGAGCATGTAAGAT
>JAQFJA010000024.1:19026535-19051949 GCA_029874485.1 Naso brachycentron | reverse complement strand
AATGAGCACAACGGTAATATTTATTGAATGTGAGACCATGTTGTTGCAGCCCTCCCCTGTAATAAATACAGAACTGACAAACGGAAAACCAGTGTTCAGCAGTGTACTTAATGTAGGCAACATGATATGCAACCAACCATAACTGTTGATACTGTAGGTGTTATGGGATTTTTAGTCTCTTTGACATTTTTTTGATAGAGTCCCGATGCTTACTCTAGGCGAATTTTTCTACCTGTTAAATAAAACTCTCCCTCGCTGTGCAGAGGCGGCCGAGACCCTGCGTGTTTCCTTGTGGATGTGTCAAGCAGGAGACAGTGGGGAGCGAGGTGAGGGCAGGAAGGTGTTGAACGGGGGAGGAGACAGGAGTATGCACAAGCCATTTAGTGGGTGAATGTTCATTAGCATGGAGCAGAGGCCATTCCCTCTCCGCGGGGGAATGAGCTGCACTATCTGACATCCCCGATACAGTAAACAAACTGTGCCTTGCTCACGCCTGCTTCACACACACCGACGCACGAGGCCGGCTCGCTCCGTGCAGACGAGTCCATTTTAAGAGAGCGCTCGAGTAAGACAAAACTTTTCTCATTAATTTGTTTCATTGCGGCTCTTCTTCCAAAACCAAACCTGAGTGAGGTGTTGTTTTCAGGTTGAGATGTGAATGTGTCACATGCCCTGGACCCCTCGACTCAACTTATTACACCCTCACAGTGCTGAGAAATTTCTGCACCCTCCGCTCGTCTTTTTATCAAAATCATTCAAGTTCAGAGCATGACTAGTGAGATTGATGGAAAATTGAGCTGCTCTCTCATGCAGCAAAGAACAGTGCAGCCATTCCCTCGCCTGCCACTCCTCCATCAGTCCAAACGTGCACAGATATAGACTATTGATAAACGCCTGTGAACTATTCTGAGCCTGGAAATTTAAAGGCTTCAGATTTTACCTTGTTCTTCTGTAGTGCACGGATAAATCTGGCTAAATGCTAGAAAGTGATACTCTTGACACCTGAGGCGGCCACATATTTCTCTGCATGGGGACACTGGGCGCCAATTTATCTCCAGACTTGTGTCTATTTCTGATGATTGAGCTCTATAACTTCCAGAAATGGCCTCTTAAATCACAATGTATTTTACAGTGTGTGAACTCTCGGTGAAATTGCAGACGGTGTCTACTGTTTCATGGTGAAATAACTGTCTAAAAACATTTTCAACATCCCTCACTCAAGGGGCTCGGGCAGTCATTTCAGGTATATGAAGAGCTGAAAACGTCATATAACGAGCTTGGTTCAACAGTCTAACATCACTAATGTGCAGTTTATAACTTAGAGAGACACTGGACTTTATTTTAAACATGTTCAACTAATAGATACAGTTTCTGTTAATGGAAAGAATATTTCTTCCTCTCAAATTCACGTTCTTGCAAAGAACTGTTTTTACTTTCATGTCAGTACAGCACATGTGACAGGGTAATTAGCTTAGTTTAGCAGAAACAGTGAAAACAAAAGTCACTGCGTCTGACTAAGAAATAATCTGGCATGTAATCCCTGCTAAATTACAATGTGCCATTTTGATTCTTTGCTTCATAAAGATTACACAAACAAGATAATGTATATGTGCACTGTAGAGGTGCTGGTCACGAGATTTCTTTTTCTCTTTAGGACAGAGTCATGTCGGCTGTCCTGTCCTGTTTTCAGGCTTTATGCTAAGCTAGACGATAGAGTTGGGTGTTTATCTTCTCATTTAACTCTCTGCAGAAAGTGTATTTTCCAAAAAACAACAGTGATCACTTTGAATGTAATATGCAAAAAGATTTAGTAGTTTTGAATTCTAATTGTTTCACAGAAAGTCAGACAGAAACAATGTCCATGAAAACAGAAAGAAAGTAAGAGAGGAAGAACTGAATAAGTTTAAACATTTAAAACAGTAAAAAGTCCTATTTTGGATACTCTAAAGCTAGGTTATTATCATCATCGTTTTGCAGGATTTTTCAGTAAGTAAGAACTACATGGTATAATAGCCTATTTAGGGGGTGTTAGTTCCAAATTGTGAGCCATTTACCGTCCTCCATGGACCACCCTGTGCAATGGTATCATCTCATTTTAAATGGTAAACAACATAAGCTGGTATTTTTCTCAAGAGTCTTTTCAAATGTGTCCTCTGCGGTTGGGTCATGCTAAAATGCTTTGAGAGAAAACAAACCAATTTAGTTTATTTTTGCAGTCTAATGATTTAATGGCCAAAGCTTCCAGTGTGGTCCACATCTGTCTGATGGTATTAGCTTTGTGACTGGCTGAGAGGGTTTACTGATCATGAAATTATTTACGGTTATTGTCCCGTTTTCAGACTCCAGAGCCGGCGAGGGGGCACCGCAGAAAATTGACCATGCTGTCATCGGAGGAGTGGTTGCCGTGGTGATGTTTGCCATCCTCTGTGCACTCATTGTTCTTGGTCGATACTTTGCCAGACACAAAGGTAAAGCACCGGCAGTGCAATCATACTTGATCATGAACACATCGTAGAGTTCAAGTGGGTTTTTTTTTTGTGGCAAGTGGAGTGTAATAGGATTGAAGTGCACGAGAGGATGAGGAGAGGGTGTGTGGCTAATTTGTGTGCTCATTTTTTTGCAGGGACTTACTTTACACACGAAGCCAAAGGGGCGGACGATGCAGCCGATGCAGATACGGCCATCATCAATGCGGAGGGGGGACACAACAACACAGACGAGAAGAAGGAGTACTATATCTAAACTGGACAGGCCAGGAGAGACGGGTGGGGATGCCAGCGGTGGTGGTGCTGTAGGAGCTTTATGTCTAACTCCAATTGGTTACGAGAAGGCTTGTGGGCGGGGAGGGCGAGAGTTAAAGAGGAAGAGAAGAAAGTGGAAAGTAGGACTTGCATGGCCAAGTGGTAAGAAGAGGTGTTGCTGCGTGTCCTATCCGACCCTTCCTGGACTGCTGGGGCCTATTCTGTACAGTTCAATTATTTTACAGACAATTTTGTGCCTTGTTCTATTTCTTTTGTTTCTTTTGTTGTTCTTCCCCCCTCACATGCTTGTTGGATTTTTTTTTTTTTTTTTTTATGTACTCCACCTGATCCTTTGTTGCTTTTGGCTTTCGGAGGAGATTAGATGGGCCTGGTGTTTGTCTATGTGTGCTGCAGCTAGCTTTTAGCTCATGTACCCAGATCTGAGGAGCCAGCTCTTTCACGCTTCTCTCCCTTTTTTTTTTTTAATCTTTTTTTTCTTTCTAGAGTTCAGTAACTGGAACACGGTGTCAACACATTTCTCCCTGCTGGCTGGGTCAAAACCCAACAGTCCCCCGCAAATCATTACATTCCCCCATGCATGCAGGTCTCACTCACCCCTTTCGAGGTCAGGTTCACTGTGCTGATTTCTAATGTAACAGTTGTGAGTAATCTCGCTCATCATAGAATGTATTTGTTCCTGAAAGTGAAGTAGGAGTTAAGTATCATTTCACACCAAATTGCAGAGTGCAAATTGTCCTTTGTTGGTGTCAAGAAAACATCTGACTATTAGTAGATGTGAGGTCAGTTTAGCATTTGATTAGGGTATTGTGGAGTCCAGTCTAAGACAGCTGTAATGTGCCATGATATAGAGTTAAAGTTTCTATAGAGAAAATCTGAACCACTTTTTTTTTTTTTAAACTCTGTATCAGATTTTCTGCTGATTGTGAGAACAATGGGAATCAAGATTAGCAGATAATATGTCATCTAATTTCTTTCTTTTCTGTTGTTAGTAGCTGAATGTTTGTTTTAGAAAAATATCTTAAAGGAATAGTTCGGTTTTTTGGAGATACATGTATTTACGTTCTCCGCCGAGTAAGATGAGAAGATTGAAACCAAAGATGCTCCAAAACGAAAGTTGATGATTTACAATCTGCAGCATCCAGGGTTGGGAAGGTTACTTTGGAAATGTAATAGGTTACAGATTACTAGTTACCATATTTAAAATGTAATAAGTAATGCTAGTTTTTCAATTACTTTATCAAAGTAATGTAACTTATTACATTTGATTACTTTTTCATTACTTTTCTAAATTTCTGACAAATGTTTTCCACTATTAAGCATTTTCAAATGTCTTAACCAGGCAGTGTTAATGGCAGACGTGGGGCGCTGCAAAGTCAGACAAGAGAACCAATCAAAAGCATCGGAACAACATCAAACTTTACTAAACAACCTTGACTGGAAATGGCAAAATTAGACACTGGTCACATCAAAAAAATGTAAAGCAACAAAATGGTTATTATTTAACATAGAGCCATAGCTTTTTACAGAAAATATTCAGATGTACCCCCTTTGTAATCATGAAGATTTTCATAAGTAACTGTAATTTAATTGCACATTCTTTCTCACTAACTGTCCCTGATTATAGCCTAGTTACATTTATTTTGTAATCAGATTATGCAGTTTCATTACATGTAACTAGTTGCTTCCCAATACTGGTGGCTTGTTCTGAAATCGCATACACTTCCTGCATCCTCTGTGGGCATGGTTGCCAGTTTCGCCAGTTTTGGTTTTGCCGCAAAATTAGGCCTCTTTTGAAGTGTTCCCACGAGTTCAATCCCACAGGTTGGGTAGATTTATTTTGCATTAAATTACATGAATAAAATGAATTGATAAAAATCTACAAATGAAATAATTTATTCATACCAAAGTCCACATGGACGAAGGTCACGTTACATGTTAACGTAGACGGACGCCCACATACACACCCTGTGCTCTGCCGCTTTTATTCAGTCCACAACGGCAGCACATTTAGAGATGTGTATTTTATTGATGATAATATGCTGTATCAGTTTACACAAAGGATATTAGGTGAAAGAACTGTTTTTAGAAAACATGCTTTTAACGCTGGCACTCTAAACATTTATGGTGTTACTTTGTAGATATTAGAGCACATTTGGCACCAGTAGCAGTGCTGTTTGTCTTTAAAAACAGTGTATATGGTCTAGTAGGTTCTTGTTTTAAGTTCAGTTTTTGTACAGGTTTTCATGCTGATTTTCTGGCCGTTGGGCTGATTTTGTCACACAGACCTGGCAACCATGTCAGTCACCTTTTCCTCAAATCTCCATTAGGCATTTCTAACCCTTAAATTACCAAAGGAACATTGCTTGTCACTATCACAACAACACAACACTAGATGCATTACAAATTTAATGTCTGCATCTCAGTTTGTTGTTGTTAAATGCTAGCCTAATATGCATGTTCCAGAACTCTTGGGAGAGTGTTGCTGAGACAGAAACAGGCCTTTAACAGAATGTCTGGAAGATGGGCTATTCAGCTTGTGAAAAATGGATCCAATGTTTACTTTGGTGACAATAAGAATCCGTCATCGTCTGTACTGACGCACTTTTCCCATTGGACTAAAACGAGTGAGGATGTGCCTCTAGTCTCCTAAAGGAGTAGGTTAGTGATGCAGATACAGGCAATGCGCAGTAAATAATTTCTGTTGCTAGAGGTCTCTCAATCAACATAACAGGAACCATCCCAAATTAAATAACATAACACCCCAAATTAACCCTTTTTTTTACACTACACTTTTGTTACCTTTGAGCCAGGCTAGTTGTTTCTCCGTCTCCAGGTCTTTGTGCTAAGCTAATTTAAATGTCTGCTAACTGTAGTTTTATGTTTACTGTGCAGAATGGTATTGATCTTCTCATTAAATCTCAGCAAGAAAGCAAATAAGCATATAGGTTTCCAAAACGTCCAGCTACTCCTATAGAGCATTGTGTCTAGAATGATTTCAGGCACTAGCCTATTTTTGTCAGTCTCTTTTTTTTAATCATTTGTGTGAGGTGGACAACAGGGGCAGTGGTGCTGCAACTTTAAAAAACATGCCAAAAGACCAAACAAAAGCAAATTATAAAAACATCCACTTCACTTTGAAAATGCATCCGCTGCATTTAGGAGCCCATTGCAAATAAACATGCGTTGTAAGCCAAGGAAAGAAAGCCCTGCACTGAATACAGAAAAAGGCATGAAGTGTTTTCAAAGGACACTTGAGCTAAACACGGCACGGACATGCTTGTTCTGTGTTTGCAGCGCTTTTCTGACATGTGCTGTGTGTGTTTGCAGCACATTTTCCAAATGCTAAAAATGTTTCAAGTTGATGTAGATGCTTCCGGAATTTGCCTGTTTTGTGTGATTGCCTGTTTTCAGAAGTTGTAGCATGTTTGCCTTTGTATTCGTGTGATGAACGGACCAAAATCATGGCAGAAAACGTTGCTCTCGTATTTACAGGGCCGATGACATCCTGTCTGTTGGTTTTAGGGTCCCACTTTAACTGAGAACTTTAAATGTAAATCCTGAAGTATGTAAAGAGCGACTGGTCCAGTCATCGTAAAATTTTATTGAAATGTATTATTTGTTAGATATTAGTACAACTACTGTGTGTGCTTTTGATTTAGACATAAAATTCTTCACACTGTCAAGGCACCAACACGGCCAACCCTGGACCAAATACAATAAATATGTGAGTGTGCATTTACACAGTGAGAGAGTCCATTGCGCAGAGTGCTCCTCTCTAAGTATTTTTTTTTTCTTGTAATACGGTGACCATTTAACTGGAAATGTCACAAGGACATTGGTTATTTTATTTGTCAAGGTTTTAATCTTTTTATTTAATTGTAATGCGCCAGAGAAAGCAAGAATGTTCCGCTCTCAATGCGAAGTTTGTACAAGATATCAAAGTTCGTCCATGTGAAAACCCATAGCAAGAGAAAAATACATTTTCCCTGCTAATTTCCGGGCTTAGAAATCCTTGCCACCCATTTTTCGTCCTTGCACATACAAGAGTAAAAAGACATTCAATCGCTGCACACATGAATCAGTTATATTTCCTTGCTGTCTGTAAAGACATTTTTACCTTTGGGCTGTCTTTGATAACTTGTAAAGGCTCTTGGCCTCACAAGTTATCAAAGATTTGTGCAGAGCTTCAGACTTAGTTTGGAAAAAGATCATTTTTTCACCGTCCGTGCAGCCTCAAACCTTCACAGAGGAGCCGTCTACTGTTACAAATGTTTTTTTTTTTTAACAACACAAATCAGAAGCCCCTACGCTGGCAGACAGAGACGCAGTGTGCACACCAAGCATGCTTCACGCCTCTCATGCAGCTCAAGGCAAAAGAATAAACCCTGCTTGGTAATTAGTGAGTGATTTCATTGTGTTGCCTGAGTTAGAGAAAAAAACCTGTAAATGTATTATGAAAAAGGATAACCACTGCCTTAAACCCACCTCTTGATACTTATCATTATAAAGGAAAAGACTGAAGGACTTAATTTAGTGCCTTCTTTGATTTTGAGGCATATGGTTAGCATCGTACGGTATCCTCATGTACACTCTTGCAGTATATCTTGTATATTTCTGTCCTTTCTAACTTACAGGGCCAATACTGATACACGTTGTCTGTATTTACGCACCATACACTTGCATCACGATTACAACCTGGAGCATTTAAAAAAAAAAAAAAGAAACAGCTAAAATGAGTTTAATGTTTTTAAAAAAAAGTGTTTCTTTGTTTATCAGGGTTGTGCGGCAGCTTCCACTGACTAGAATGTTTATGCCAGGATGTAGTATTTATTGTCTTAATTAATGATGGCAAAACAACTTCAATTTGGTCATAATTATTTTCTCTGCCTCACTTCATTTGTTATTTATTTGGATATCTTCAAGGACCAGGCTTAGTAGTAATATCAAAGAAGAATACAATATTCAAAGTTATAATAAGACGCAAAAATATGACATTTTTCTAGATGTAGAGTTTGGGTGTCATGACAACAGTAACACGCATGACAGTTTCTATTTTGAGGGTTGATATTTGTCTTAATGGTTATACAGTGACTGCTGCTTTTAATCGATTCACCTAAAAAGATCGTCGGAAGCGTCATTCTAATCCAGATTCTGATTTATTTTAAATACTTGATATTTACTATGTTTGTTTTCACTCTCTCAGGTTCATGAGTGTTAATAGTTGTGTTTTTTTGCATCTCAGGTAGAATGCAAATTTAAGGCCCCAAGTATATACTGTAGTACCACAGCTATTCAAGAAGTGAAGAAAAATCACAAGATGTACATGTTTTTTCTCATTTGTACATGTTTATGTGTTCTAAATATGGTGCACTGTTACAGTAAACGTTAAATATTATTTTGCATAGACCTAGTTCACAAAGAAAGAAAACTAGATTTGTTAAGCGGAGGAAAAATTATGTACAGTCAGTGTCAACAAAGTCACAATGATGTTCATGAAACTTCTTCTTCTTCTTCTTCTTCTTCTTCCACCGTAACACTTTGCTTATACAGTATCTGTTATTTAGTAATTATAGGATGTGACACAGAAAGTCAATCAAGCATCTGTTTGCATTCAGTCCATTCATGCATACATTTTCACAGATGAAAAGATGGTGTATTTACTGTGACATGAAGTTTTATGAATGATGTGTAACATGTCTTGGATATTTGGATGAAACTCATGTTTAAAGCCTGGGGAGGGAGGGAAGAAGAGGGAAGGGGGTTTGGTTGTTTTATTAATCCGAACAGGCTGTTTTTGTTGTTGAATCTTAGATTTCTCTCTGTACCCAGGTGACATTTTTTCTTTGTGTAGTGAAGAGGATGTTTCTCATATGACCATGCATATTTTGTATTGGTTCACACCAACATTTTTACAAAAGAAAAAAAAAATCAGAAGAGTACTTGTCTTAATAAAAAGATATCAATGTTTAAAGTGGCGTGCTGTTGTGACTTCATCAAAAACCGCGGCTAGACTTTGTAGTCCTGTCCTGCTCGCAGACGCACACGGCAGAATTTATTAAATCGTGTTTGTTGTCATATTCCCTCCGCCTGTTCGACGCGCTGAATACATTAGCTGGAGCGAACCTGTTCACTTCATCCTGAGCTGCTGATACTTGTCAAACTTCCAAAGACGAAACATCTTGAGCTGAGGTGGGGGGAGGGAAAATACTGTACAGATGTAGATTTGATGCGGGTGAGCAGCAGCAGCGGCGGCGGAGGCAGCAATCTGAGCTTCCATCAGTGAGTGACACATACAGAGAAAGGCGAAAGCGTTTTAAATGACACGATGACTGACACCGACGGGCTCGGGGGGGCCCCTGTTAAGGTTTCCGGCTGAACACGTGGATGTTAGTGATTTGACAAATTGATAGGCATTTTGAGGAACAAGACCCAGTTCATAACCATAAGCAATTCTGTCATCATAATTCTGTCAGTGCCAACACTTCCCATTACTTTAAGTGATCCATTTCAGGTAAAGGTCAATAACATTATTCAAACTTTAATAGGAATAGTTTAGCCTTAGAAACCAGCCACTTTTCTCCTTCACTCATACAATCACTGAAATATAAAGCTTCCCCTCAAGGAGCATGAAATACCTGCCTTTCACTGTACATTGTGTATATGTGACCAATAAAGTATCTTTACCGTTTGATTTATTGTTAAAAAAAATTCTAGGATTTTCTTTCTGTTCATATTTGTTCCTTTGAGGTTAAAATCGTGAAAACATCTAAAATAAACGCAGGTAAAAGCTTTTGCCACTCAGTCGTACCAGCTGTTACCGCACTGTCAGTGCGTCGTGACTGCATGAATGTAGAAGGGTGATGTTTCAGTTAGATGCTACTAATCCCATTTAAATGTTCAATTTTAATTTAGAATGACATGTTTAAGTGTAATTAGCACAATGGGGAAATTGAGAGTGAACGAATGTCTGAGCATGGCTTGTTTAGTTGGCTAATTGATTGATTGAGATTGATGGCATGTAGCACTTGGCTTGGCTGAGGTATAATTAAATGATGTGGGAATAAATAGTGGGTGAACTGAACAAAGGCAAACGCAACAGGCTCTGTCTGCACACTTATCTCCTTCTATGCTGCTCCTGTTTAGCACAAACTCTAAAGGACTTGCATAATTCTTCTTTATTTATTTATCGGCAGATTTAGTTGTTAACAAGAGGACAAATCCCTCTAGTGTGGCGCTTTTTAAATTACATCTTTATTCTTTACAGCTCAAGGGCTTTTTCTGCCGCTATTTATTACTTCAGAAGATTTACTCCATTTTACATATGAGATTTTTAAAAAAGACTACCTGAAATTAAAAAATGCATTAAGAGCGATAACAGAGGAACAGTTTATACAGTTTCACAATCACTTTGGCTTAATAATGCAAAAATCTGAACACACTAAAAAAAATGTACTCTGTGCTTTGGCCCCATAGCAAACACATGAAAACATCACAGCATCACATATATTTTTAACACTGAATTTTAAGCATGGTGCATTCTTATATAAAATTGTCAATTATACAGCAAATGCTGCTGTCCGACAGTCATTTCTTGGACAGATCCCCTGTGAAATGAATTCAAGAACCTTTATTTAACATCCCTGCACCTTCCAATTGATTTTAAACTGTTATTTATACTAACACTATGGATTAAATAAGAGGATATTGTTACTGTTGACCTGTCTGTTCTTAGCTCACTTTGATCAATTCTGCATTTGTATTTCTAACACAAGCTAAATGTGTCGACCATTTCTTCCATTACTTACAGCTAATTACACATAAATACCTCAGGTGGTTGCTACGAAGCACTCATGTAAAAGAAATTACTTTAGAAAATAAAATTTAATTACATAATGAATATGCTCTATTACTGTAAATATGGATGGTGCAGTCTTGTGTACAGTATGACTTTAGCTAGAGTAAATGCTGCATTTATGAACAAAATGATGACCGTGGCTGTATTTTACTGCTGAAGGAGAGTGATTGTATGCTCATTGTAGGTGCAAGGCTACAGGATAACAGCATCAATGAAAGAAGAGTACTGCCTGCACGCTTATCAGGACACAAAATTTTCATTAGTATTAAATGGCATCTTTTCAATCTGACTTGAATCTTTATTACAATAGAATTAGTTTAACCTTTTAAACTGTAAAAAAAAAAAAAAAAACGTATTAAAAAAAATTATAAGTGGATTGTATTTTTCCTTCCTTGTTTTTCCTCTTGGTATAGTGAACATTTTCCTATGTAGGTGATGCCCAGTTTAGTATAATGAGTAAATTCGGATTTTTGGATGTTTTACTTTAGTGTTTTTTGTGTGCTTTTTTCCTGTGTGTTTTTATGGAAGTTTTAATCGTATTTCTAGATATTTATTGGCAGTTTTGTCAGATTAAACTCACATGCCTTCATAAAGCTTGTTAGCCCGCTGAGGAGTTATTTCATTACACCATAGTTTTTGTTCTATATTAACTACTGTTATTCAAGTCACTTTAAATATTTCCATCACTTTCCATCAGTTCTGCTGTGAATTACTGTGATGCCTTACAGCAGTGGGTCTCAATCTGGCATCCTTGGTGCAAACTGCAAGGGGTCCATGAAATAATAAAATATATATTTTAAGAAGGCACGATGACCTGACAGATTATTCTTCAAATAGTGACTGGGAACTTTATTTCCCACAACTGCAAAAAATTCCTCTGATATGTAGAATATTGGTCATGTTTTAGTACGAAGCCTCATTTTGATCCCCTCCCATCTTCCTTTTAAAGTTACTGCATTACGCTGAGAATACAACTTTAACATCTCCTGTAATCTTTTCTAATTTAGAGCCCTCTAACATTTCAGTGGACAGACACCATTATCTCTTAAAAAGGCTTTTATTGTTAAAAGTTTGCAAGAATGTGTCACTGAAAACTCATTGAATTGCAAAATTCAGCATGAAATTGAAATTAAGTTGCAAGCAAACACACAAACGCTAAGAAGAAGATGACATTTAACATTATTCAAAGAAGAAGAAAAAGACGAAGAAGAACTGCTCTGCAAAGCAGCACTAACAGCTTGGAGACATGGCTTAAATGACTGTCTGTTTCAGACACAACAAACAGACTCTGACCCATGGGAGGAAAAAAAAAAGGTCAGGGGTCCTCAGGATTTCAGAAAATATGCAGGGGGTCCACTACCCCAAACAGGTTGAGAACCAATGCTTTAAAGTGTTTTACACAAATGTAACAGTCAAAGCATTGCAACAATTTGACATTTATTACAACAAACACACTTATGTTGCAATGGTTTTCAGTGGGAACGGTTACAACCTGCAGAAATGCTAACCCGAACACATAATTATACGTGTGCTTACTAATACACACTGACACTAACATGAGGTGACTGAGCATGTGAGTTATTGTTTTGTACTTTGCATCCAAGGACAGGTAGGCTAAGGTGAGATTTAAATCAGTTTTGATGTTTACACATGATGAAAACTGAGCAAAAGCAACTGTAAAACACTGTAAAAGAAGTTTATTTGGTGCAGGAAGAAAAGCCTGAAAACTAATCCCAATCTGCCAAACCCAAGCCGTGCCGAGCTAAATATGTGTGTGGAAAACATCATCTGACTTCTTTTGAAGCTTTAAAGTGTTTTCTATATATAACTGCGAACGTTAGGGTGGGTTGCCAAGTCATTTTTCATGAAACAGATGAGCTAGTTGTTTCAAACAATGATGAAGGACAAGCACCTGAAGCCTGTGATAACCACAACACAATTATCTCCGACTGCTACAGTATGACCCTGAGAAATCTGCATTAATTAAAACACAGACAACCAGCCTGTTAATCCTGAAAGTGTCAGGCAGAAGAGACTTGTGTTTGTGAGGTGATTAACTCCAAACCTGAAAGATGCTGTGAACAGCACTATGGGCTCGAATGTCAGCGATGTTGCTGCTTGATGCTTAATACTCTGATACTTAATCAGAGATTGATGTTTGCCAGAGGGAGGAAATGTGCTGGATGTTGATGTGGAAGTTTTAGGTGCGATTAATTAGAAAAAAGCTACGAAAAATGCGTTCGTCTTAGCCTTCTCTACCCAAAAAAGGTTAAGTGTTTCAGACAGGAAATCTGTAATTATCTGCTGAGCCTAAGCTTCAAGCAGCATCCTCTGAAGTTCCCTCAACCAAATCTCAAGGTGACTCTTCTCTGCAGAATCAAAAGGGAAGTTTTCTTTCGCCAAATTTACATTGATGTTCCGCTTCATAGCCACCACCCCGATACAATAAGCAAGGCAAACAGTTTGCAATCTCCTCCTCTTATCTTCTATTCTGCTACTGCATGTTATCTTTCTATCATATTTAGCATTGTTGACGCATAATTAATTTTCATTTTAAGTAGATTTTTAATTGGGAACATTTGATGCCTGTTGGTGATTATCTTTTTGGGACAGCCGTAAAAATGCTATTGTTGCATTACAAGTTTATTTAGTCATCCAGTTTCCTTGTGATACACTGCAACGTCTCCATGGATGTTTTCTCACTCATATTTTGGAAGTGTGTTTCTGTTTTCTGCATATGAAAGTGTTCTATTTATGTGGAACAGCCTGTTACAGTCTTAAAATGTCTGTACACAGCCTTGAAGTCAGTCACAGAGAACCTTATTGAGTCGGTGAGTTGCTGCAGGAACATTGCCACCCCAATAATTTATCACTCTGAGTCTATTTTCACTTATTAAATTAATCAGTTAGGTAATTAAAAGTTACATGTTTTAATTAAATAGGCATTGAATTTAAACACAGGGAAAGAAAGGCATCATGGGATGAAGTTCATCAGCTTGAATGAGCTTGAACTTAATTTCATTTCCATTTAGGGAGATGTGGATAAGTTAAAAAAAATTATCTGTTTCGTGCTCCGTAACCATTGCAGTCACTCTCTTTTGAAATAAGAGTTGGAGATAATAACACAATGCAGCACAAAGACAAAGACAGAGAGCAGTGACTACAGAAACATTCACTTGATTAAAGAAAAGGTTTGAAGGCTCTTAGCCAAACTGTATAACAGATATATAAGTTATAAAACCATAGCCTGTAAAAAAAGGTAATAATATTTGTGACTGATCTAACATAAAGCCTGAGTGCACTCTTTGTTTAGATGATTTCAAGGTTGCAGGAAAACGGCAACAGCTGAAGTGTGACCTTGTTTCTTCTTTAACTCTTCATGCAATTGTACTGGAAGGCAAGTTAAATGCTTTTTTGGAAAAACTTTACTTGAAACATCCATCCGTAATGCATTATAAACATACTTAAAATGTGTAGTAATGTGGCTTTAGTGCTGTATAATTATAGTTACAAGCATGTTTGTTTTAACCCCAACCTTAACAGCATATAATTATTTACAAGTGTGTTCATAATGCATTATAATCTATTATGTATATTCATAATGTGTTATGGTGCATAATAGAGACAGGCTTCATAGAAAGTTTTACCTTTTTTTAAAAAAATTTAAGTAATTACATTATGTTGAAGGGGTTTTTTTTGTCTTTTTATTTTTGCACAGTTAAAAGACATGCACATAAAAAACATTAAAAATACATAATAACACAGTGCAGGAAGAGGCAGAGAGTCCACCTTGATAAAATAAAAACAAAAAAGTTTAAAATAAGACACACACATAGATAAAAAAGATACACACACACACAAAAACAAAAGAAGAAAAAATGGGTTTAAAAAAATATAACAAAATAAATGATCATAACAACAAACAACAATCACCATACAAATAACATGAAAAAAAAAAAAGCCTGCGTTAGGGGTAGTGTGCATCAATAACCAAAATAAATTTAGTAAGACACAGATTTTAGGTAGTTTTACCACATAAACCAACTAAATTCCATGGGAACCACTTTTGTCACTTTTCTAAATACAAGATTTAGCTTCAGAAATGCATCCATTTTGTTTTGGCCATTTTTTATTTATTAATTTTAATCTTCTTATCATGAGTGGTAGAAGTGGTAGTGTAGCAGTGGTGGTAGCAGTATTATAAGGTTACATGAGCCTGTAATGTGATGTGTTTCAAAGCAATTTATTTAAATGGAAGGTTAAGTAGGTTTCACATACAAACAGCTGTAGGATAGCAAATTGCTATGGCAACGCCTTTTATTCAGATATTTTGAGACACTTGATGTTCCCAAGTGTGCAGCGATGCATTATCAGCTGCTCTCAAGTTTTCTATTACATGAATACAAAACTAATTTAAAAAAATTCACAGAGTGCGATGGCAAACTGACATCTTCTTCATTTGGTTTGCAAAGTGAATATTTGAAATGAAATTGCAAAAACTGAGAAGAGAACTAAATACCTAAACTATGAAGAAACCCTAAAATGATAAGTAGATGATGGACTCTGGATTGGAGATGTCAGTCAACCGATCACATTGGAACAGATTGCTTCCAAATTATAGCCTATGTTACTCAGCTACTAGTGATGAAAACAGAGAAAAAAAAAGGATTTATGAAAGAATTGAAATTCTTACTACCTATGATTCAAAACTACAAAAAAAAAAAAAAGGAATTATCTTGAAACACTTTCAGCTTTGCAAGCATTTTTGGATTTCATGACTTTTAAGTATATTTTCAACTCTGCACGTCATCACTTAGAGACTAACATTAACACCTTCGACATTTTTAACTCAGTGAAGTACAGAAAGAGGCTCAGCACTGTCCGTTACACCTCAAAAACCATTCACCTGCTCTTCCTCTTCATAAACAACGTCTTTCCTCAGAGCTGTCCTTGCAGCAGAGAGTCTAATGCTGCTGGAGATGCAACATGAATAACACAGCAGGCAGGCAGGACACTGGAAGATGCTTTCAAATTAATTAATTTATTAATTAATGCAGTTGGCTTTTTAAATGAAAAGACTGCAGATCATTTATCTTCGCTGTCAGGTATGTGTCATGTTATGTTTCAGAATGAAGCACCAGAGCGGTTTGGCACACAGTACTTGGAGCAAGAGACTAGAAATAATATCCCATCTTCTGTACAAACAATTGTGGTGCAGAAAAATCAGTTAATACCATGCTGGAGCGTTGTCACATGGTTTATTGTCAAAAAACTTAAAAAAAAAAAAAAAACACTCTAAACTTGAAGCGCTACTGTACTTTGCTGAGACTCCCAAGGTGCAAACAGTGAAGATTCTTTACAAAACCAACAAAACCAACAAAATAGAAAAACAAGAAATTAAATGTTCTCTGTACACAAGATAAAAAAAGAAGTTCTTACGTAATATAAATTCTTCAACAACAGTCAATCCACCACTTCAGTGTGTTACCTCCTGTGTAACCGTTTCCAGATTGACTTAACCAGAGCCAAGCCAGCCTTTAGATACCAGAAGCCCCTCCCACTAGGCTTGATTAAAACAAAATAAATGACACTGACCACCAATGAACACCACCTGACCCTGAGAGGAGTTATTTGTGCGCACATTGCACAAAGTCAATGCAAACACGCAAACAGATGGAAACTCAACGCGGATGATGCAACGAGAATTTGCATCGTTCAGAAATTTAGACGGGAGAAAATAATTCTCTTGAAGCTGTGTAATGAAAACCAATCAGCTTTGAGATTGTCCTGACATCTCTGACATCCCTACGTCCTGATGGCACCGGCGTCTTGACGTCCAGATGTTGAATCAGACATGGCGGTCAGAATAACTATAGCTGTGTTTGAATACAAGGAGCTGTATGACATGACTTCGAACTCACACACGACAATTTTAAGTTTTTCAGTGTTTTTGGGACCTCCATAGCTGATACAGTGCAGCAATGTTGATTATTGTCGGCCATTGTTAACAGAAAGACAGAAAGAAATGGCAAATGACAATGCTGGCGAGTTGTGTATTCGCTTCTCCAGTGTTTTACCTCCTCTACCACTGCACAGAAATAGGCACTTCTTTTTCCTTTGTTTTGGGCGCAAAAAGTTACTACATTGATTTTTAGTCACTGAATCAAATCATATTGTATCACTCTAAATGAGCTCATATCGTTCATGTATCGTAATGCCAACCATGTATCATAATACACATCATATCGTTGTTAAAACGTATTGTGACACCCTTATTAACCACACGCCAGGCTTGGCTGTTCTACTGATATTTGAAGCAATAAGAAGGAACTTCACAGATGAATACAACATGTGATAATGGCACAAACCACCACCTAAAGCAGTTTTGAGGCAAATTGTGACCCTTCTGGCTTTCCATAGAAAAGCCACTTTGTCACAAGCAGAAAAATTATGAAAAAAAATTACAGGAAACAAGGAACAGTTAAGTATTCTGCCATACTTAACAACCAAAATATTTGTTGTAAAAATCTATTTTTTTTTTTTTTTCTGATAATGAACAGTTCTCACCAAAAGCATCCATTGCACACAGTAATCTTCTAACAAAATGTGGTCTTTATTTCCCAAACTATTTCATAACTCTAGGTTTATAGTTATTCTTAAATTACATAGACCAAAAATATGTGATTTAAAGATAACAGTGAAATTTTTTGTAACACTTCACTTTAAGCATCCATCTATTATGCATTATAAATATACCGTAGAATGCCTTATAATGTGCCTATAGGGCTGTATAATCATAGTTATAAGCAAGGATAAAATTCATTCTTCTTCTGCAATAATTAAATGAGCCTATTTCAATGTTTTAGCTATTTTATTATTGTTGTTGTTGCTGTGTTTATTTGTTTTAGCCTAACGTTTCATGACTTGTAATATATTTTGACTTTTTGATCTTCTAATAAAACAATTTTGTAAATAGCCAGCAATCTGTTTCCGTCCTGCAGCGAAACTAACACAACAACTTTTACCCCAGTTTGGTTTTTTTTTAAGCTTTTGCTTGATGGTCATCTGATATGATTATTAAATTATTTAAATTAGCTAATACTTGACAGAAGAAAACTTTAATTTACAGGATTAATTCATTTTAGAATTGCTTTAGGCTTTTGCATTATTATTGTTTGTTGTAGTGTGCAGTTTATTGATGAATTTTGAAACCAAGTTGACAACCTGATCCGTAGCCTAAATGCAATAGCCTAAAGCAATTTGAAAATTAATTAATCCTATAACTTAAAATATTAAGGTTTTTTTGTCAAGTATTAGCTATTTATTTAAAAAAAAAACAACAACAACATGAAAATAAACAACTTTACTGCTACGAGACAATACATTTTTGCAACTGCAGACGCTGTGGAGGCGGGGGTAAAAATTCCCCCTCGGCGGTTCTAGTGTTAAGCAAGTTCCTAATGTGTTATATGTGTTCATAATTTATGAGTTATAATGCATTATAGAGACAGGCTTCACAGAAAGTGTTACTAAATTTACGGCCTAAAAACAGGTGTAAATGACTTTTCAAATCAATTTAGGATCTCAGAGCTTAAAAACAAATCCTCAGCTTCTTCGGTTGTTTTGGAGATTGCTGCAATGCTGTTTTGCTATAAAGCTTCACCTAACTTTCCATCAGAATGGGTGTGAGTAGCTGAGCAGGTGACTGATTTTTTTATATTTGAGTGAACTGTTCCTTTAAGAAAGACTGGACGTAGATGTTTACAGACAAATACAGTGGAATGTTTGGTATTCATTCATTTGCTAAACTGAGCAGAGCTGTTTATACAGTTTGTCTGTGTTATTGAGCATTAATTGCAGGGTGTTTGTGCATCGCACTCTTTGAAAAGTCACCTGTCAATCAAGCTGTGTGTGCAATGCTACATTGTCTTCCTCATCATTAGATTTTCTGTTGGTGGAAACTTCCTTTTGACAACTTCAGCAGCCACTCAATCATCTCCTCTAAGCTCTTACAAGCAGCAACGTTCTGTATAAGGTAGACAAAAAGTTAAAGCTTCATACATCAAGTTTTTGTTAATGCAGGGCAGAAGAACTCTAAAGAAAAAGATGTCAGACAATATAGGGAGTGGACACAGACCACGTTAAAGTGCCTACGAAGAACTTTTAACTGGTTATAAAGTCTAAATACTGATGCCTCACATCTTACCTTCATCAATAAATGAAATCAGTGAGGAGATTGCAGATATATCCTGTGATATACAATACCTTTCCGCTCCAGTCCGCTCAATCACTGGAAATTCTACGAAATGCTTTGTAGCACACTGACTGAAGAGATGATTGGTTTACGAGCATAACTGATCCGCTGCTCTCTTTATTTTTTACTATCTATGGTTAGAAGCAGGGCCGGCCCAAACCTTTATGAGGCCCCAGGCAAAATTTGATTTGGGGGGCCCCCACCTCCACCGATAATACTGACTATTGTCTGTTGGCTATTCGCACACCAACTGTAAATAAATGTATATATTTTATTAGCTACTATTAGATATTATTAACACTTGCTGAACTAGTGGTGAGCACCTAGTGTTGTAGCTAGATTTTCATCCACAGGGGGACTTTAATTAAGAAGTGGACTTGGTAGCAGACAGTAGTTTTGCAAACTTGGAGAGCAGGAGATCTCTCAATAATTATTTGGCAAAGTCAGCAGTTTCCCCTGATTCTGCACAGTTGTAGCTGTGCTGCTTACATCACACCATCGTCAGCCTGGCATGTTTTTACCCTTCGATGTTTTCCTTTTTAAATAGTAGCAAATTCAGTTAAGTTTAGTTCAGTGGTCTGGTGTTGATTTTTGCTTTAATATTCAAAGTGATACAGTACAAAGTGGCATACTGAACGTGATGTAGGTCTTTTGCATGATAACATATCATTAAAGTAAAGAGATTACTACATCACCAAACAACAGAATAAAAAGAAGTGCTGTCAATTGATTAAAATATTTAATTGCAAGATTCCCATAGTCAACTGTTTCCATAGTTAACTGTGAATTTTTAAATTGTCAATTCTAAATGTACCTTTAAGGGATATTTTTCAAGTTTTTACTCTAACATGAGAGTAGAGAAATATGCTTGCTTTATGCAAACAAATGTTTATTATTATTGCAGCAATCCAAATCAACGAAAAATACTTATATATATTTGACTGAGCACTCTGGGCTCAGAATGTTTAGTAGCTTATATGCAAATTAGCCATATACGCTGCATGATGACTGTGAACAGAAACGCTACAAGGCCAGTCAGAGATCATCATTACTGGATGGGAATATTAATGATGTTGGTGAGCAAACAAACTATTATAATTATTTAGCTTGCTGACTGTTGTGTTGGTGAAGCTGAACCTGCAGGACAAACTGCGATGGAGAAACGATGGAGAAGGAGTAACGTTAAGTAGGTCAAAGTCACTAACTGTCTGTCTGCCTTTTGTTGCCAACAGGGAATGTAAAAATTATCAAAGCTTGTAACATAGTTGCTGCTGCTCCTTGAATCTCCAGGGCTGTTAGGATCCTTGAGACTTAACCATAGAAAGTAAATGCAATGGGAAAAAAACAAAACAATGAGCCAACATACAAACTTTCTGTCTGTTTCTACATGTGAGAAAAAACGGAATTTAGTCTTAATTAAATATCTCTGTTAGCTACCCTCATGCACCCGAATTACTCCTCTGTCCTCCCCCCTCCTCCTCACCCTCCTGCCTCCTCCATCCCCTCCCATAATAGAGTATTCATTACTGTAGACAGCCTAAATGTCATCCTGCCTGGCTGCACTGTGCACGTCCATGTGTAACTGAATATAACTTATTTATTTTCATAAGTCATCACCACTTAATTATAAATGATGCCGACTGCTCCCCAAGAGGGTCCCTTGGCATGCTGGGATATGTCCTCCCCACCACTGCTAGTTGCTGCTTACTGGAGTAACAAGGGTGTGTGTGTGTGTGTGTGTGTGTGTGTATGTGTATGTGTATGTGTATTTATGTCATTGTGAGAACGAAGACAAGGTTTTTTAACCATAAGAGTGTGGACATTTACAGGAAGGGAGGACATTTTGGCTGCTCCTCAAAGAGGCATTTGAAGGTTCAGACTTGGTTTTAAGAGTTAGGCTAGAATAAAAAAGTGTAGGTATGTGCTGAAGCATTCACTTGTGATGGAGAAGGTTACGTTAGCGAGGGTCCTCACAAGTATGAGACCTGCAAGTACGAGTGTAAATGTATGTATTTGCATGCAACCAAGCATTTATGATGCTTTGATTTTTTCTTTACTTTCCTTTTCGTTTTTGGTTACTTTTGTTGTTTGTTTTGTTTGTTTTCCCTTGTGGTTTGGTCAGTTTTTGTGTTTTCCTCAGTTTTCCTCCCCCCTGTTAGCTCAGGCAGTAAATGGGGCTGTCTGCATGCTGCCAGTCCCCTCGTCCCCTTAATCAGAGACCTGGCAACTCCCTTAAGTGAATGATGGATTATTCCATATTAACCCTTTCACCCTCTGTCTCAGAGATGGATAGGCAACATTTACATTTGACATTTAATGTTTCTCAATTTTTGGAAAAGCTAGATGAAATTTCTAAATTTTGATTTTCTCTTAAATATTGTACATATAGTGTCTCCATTGGTAATAAAAAGATAGTACAATTGCAGAGGAAGAAGAAAAAAAAAGGAGCATAGCCTGACATGTGTGGATAACCATCTAAAAACATTGTTTTATCAGCTGTGTTGGATATGGTGTGACAGTCGGAGTGGCTCAGTTTTTCCCGGTGGCCAACTGCAGGACAGAAGCAAAAAAAAAATCCCCCTCAGCACAGACATTTTCAGCACTGTTGTATAAGACACATCTGTAAAATGTTTTCACTAATCATGTAACCCCCGTTAAAGCACATTGTGCTGTTTTTACACTTTGTTTTTTTTGCATAGCTTAAACAAATATTACATTTATGATGTCAATAACTGAACTTTAGAGTTCCAGTTCAGCAGATTTTGTTACCTCTGTACAGAGCTGTTCGTTTTTATTTCTAGACTTTGTGGTGAGCTAAGCTAACAGCTGCTGGTGGTAGTTTCATATTTATATCACACAGATATGGCAGATAATGGTACTATACTCAATACAAGACTGTATCCCAAAATGTAGACAGGTTGCTTAAATGTATGTAAACCTTTCCTAGAGAGATTCGTTCTACCCAACAGCAATAAAGAATACATGCTACCTCCACGTGTACTTTTAGCAACAGATGGCAATCCATCTTTATTGCTTTGCAGTTTCTTTATCAAGGATTTATGTTTTTCTAATGTGTCCATAGTGTCAGTGGAGTAAGAGTGACACAACAGGGCAAGGCTAGGTTTAATTTAGTGTTACTAAATCAAAAACGATTCTCCTGGAAATGCTCTTAAGTTTTGTCTTTCATCTGTGGGAGATGTAGTCCCAGTTGTGTGAATGTGTATGAATATAAATCAGTTCAAGTACTTCCTTCCACCTTCCTGCATAAATAAGAATTAAGAAAATGTAGAGGGGGGCTTGTGCTCTGTCAGCTGGAGTGTTTCTTCTCCCCAGTGATGTTTTATTAGCTTAGTGCTGCCCTGCTCTCTTTGTTAAAGCTAGATGACGTAATCAACAAAGAGCTCAAGGGGGACTTTGCATTTGGATACATAAGAAACACGTGAGCATAACAATTATGACAAGATCACAGAGTTCTGATGTGCACCAAAGATGCCTGTTGTTAGTCTGATTACTGTTAACCTTAGTTTTCTTGGAGGGAAAATAGATTGAATGAACGAGATCTTTTCTTCCCTGCTTTCTATTCGTACATTCATGTCCTCACATCACATCACAGTCTTTCACTGACTCTACCAAATTGCTACTATGCATTCACTACTTTCCCTAATGCAGCCAGCAGAACATTTCTGTCTTTACAGGTGGTCACATTGTCAGTAGGTTTGCTGGCTGTCAGGCAGTCTGGGCCAAAGAAGTACTCCAGGGATCCTATCTGTTTGACTAGACCATTTCATTTTCATTTTCATATGATGTGGTCTCATTCAGGCGTTACACTGAACCAGTACTTTTCAAAAAAGACAAGCAACCATCAAGTTATCCACAAAAACATGAGCGGTTATTAATTTTATTGTTTTTTTTCCCTTTGTTCAAAGAATACTTTGAAGTAGAGCCTGACCGATATGAGATGCAATATTAGGAAGCAATTGTGGGGGCGTGGTTACGGGTGGGCTGGGATGGGCACTGCCCACCCAGAGATAAGCTCTGCCCGTCTGATGAAAACTGGAGATAAAAAAATCATGCATACTGTTGAATGGTCTAAAATGTGGTTAAGCAGTAGCTTGATGGACAATTGCGGTAATTCGACATCGAGCATAGATGGCAGATACTTTTATCCAAAGCGACATATAGAATAAATGAATATTAATAAAACTAAAAAATAATGGACATATAAATAAAAGAAATTCTTACAATAACTTCAATAATTCTAATTAAAAAACAAAGGAAGAATACCATAAGGCAGGCTCTGGTAAACCTCGCTGGTCTGCCTATCAAAAGTCTGTATTTCTGTTTCTTGGAGATATATCATTTGTGTCCATGTAGCAATAGTTTTACGTTGCCCCCCCAGCATCTATGACACAATGTGACTTGAATTTCAAAGAAATGTGATTTAGAAGGTTGTATTTTTGGTTGGGGTTAGATTAAAAAAAGAAAAATCCACATCAAATCCCTTTGGGTAAGGTTTTTAACTATTTTAATTATCAACAGTTTTTATTTAAGGGCATTACCTCAAATGTCAATGTTATAGAACTATAATTAAGTTTAACTAAATTGTTTACCTTCACTACTGCCTGAATTTTGCAGACTGCATTTTGCTAAGGAGAGTTGCAAAATAAAGTCATCAATTCCTTTAGACTTCATTAAGACTCACAGAGCACTCAATGAATGCAGGTACCTTACCATCCTGAAATGGCATTCAAATTATAAACTGCATATTGGTGCCTTGATGTATTCATTTATGCAGCCAAATGATCACGTCTCTCACATCATCTTAACCCCAAATCCAATGCACTGCCCTCAGCTCTGCTTGCCCCCCTTCAAAAGAGAGTGGTTGTAAATTTGAGAGCAGAGACGCACAGTGACACACAAATACACACCGACACTACACAGGCTCCTTCAGTCATACGTACATTGGGCACATTTTTCATGTGAGGAGTGGCTGCTTGAGGCAGGTAATCAAGCAAGGATTACGTGGTTGGTGGCTTTAACCTCCTCAATTTATGCTGATTATACTGAACACTGAGTTCTGACAGGAGGAAAAAAAGGCGAAAGTGAACGTGTGTGCTGACAATAAGTTGGTAGCAGCAGCTCTGCACTAGCGAAGTCGTTCACCCAGCTGCATTCTTGACAGCTGAAGACAGCTAATCATAGCACTGCTAACAGCACAAGCTAATCTAGCTAACAACTAATATTACACTCGCGCTGAGCTGCTGCGACCTGTTTTTGATCACTTAGCTGTTGTGAATATTGACTGCATATGTTATTACTGTTATTGCTCTGACGCTCTAACCTCTTTTATCCACGAGTATTGAAAATTATTTTGCATTGCAGACAGATCTGGCACAGCACTCGATTTTTGTTTCAGAGTCATGTAAACACACACACACACACACACACACACACACACTCTTGCTCTTTTAGGAGGACATGCAATTAACTTAGTTATTTCTTTTTACTTTTGGAGACTTAAAAAAAAAACACGAAACGTGGCCATTAGTAATTTCTTTATTAATTTAATTTTGCAATTGTTAATATTTTTTTTCATCATTCAGAATGATGCATATACGTGCTCTCTGATTTGACACCCCTACTGCAGAATGAGATCATTTGTCACCGCATTGAAAAGTTTTTCAATGTCACTATGGTTCCAAGAAAAGACGTCCAGGAAAAAGAGAGAGTGATTATCTTTGCATCAGTTGATCTCTATAGAATAACCACATGTACCATATGTAGCTTTTTTATATGACTGAATATGACTATATTAAGCTAAGATCACTGCTGAAAAGGGACCAGGGTCATGACAAAGAAGGGAAAGGGTCATTGTGGTCCTCTGTACAGCCATCAGAGAGTGATGAGAAAATGTAATGAGACTCTGAAGTGGCTTTTTCTTGGAATAAAATATTCCTTTTTTCAGCACTTTCACAGTTAATAGTGACAGTTTGCAAATGAGCATTATTACAAGGTACACACGGTAGAGATATTTGTGTCCAATTGTTCATTTCTATTCTTTTTTGTCTTTGCCCTCCTAATTTTGCCTTGGTTTAATAGCAGAATAAAAACTAATTCCTTAATTTTCCCATACTTGTCAATGTGAATGCACTTAGCGCACTCAAAATAGTAAGTGTTTAGCACAGAAGTATGCAATTTGAGACACACTGCAGAGGTAAAAAGCACCAAATTGATGTTTCTTTTACCTGTGAAATGAAGTCAGCATCACCTACAATAATCAGCTGGTTGATTTGTCAAAATGAGTGTGGCACTTGCAAAGACAGATCTGCATGTTTGTTTATCTTATTTTGTATCGGCAAAGACATCATTATTGTTTCAGGACTCTGTTTGAAGAGAAATGATTCAGGTGTCGATTGCCTTAGATGCCACTTGCACTTAATCAGTTCTGTCTAGAAGTTCTTTGTAGCCGACTGATTGGTGATGTAAAAGAAAAATGGGCTAAAATTAGCATAAGCTCTATTTTTTATGCTTTTATTCTGCAGC
>JAQFJA010000024.1:18701985-18714041 GCA_029874485.1 Naso brachycentron | reverse complement strand
CATCAGTTAAATTTCATTTTTCAAAACCACGGGTCACAGTCAAAGTTACGTAGTGTTGCTTTAAGGTCTGGTAAGTTAAGCACAAAAACCATCACCACAAAAAAGCTAAATATCTAAAGAAAGATATCTTCCTGCTCCTAACCATAGATAGCAAAATAGAGAACAGCAGATCAATCATGCATGCAAACAACAAATCATCTCTTCTGGTCTGTGTGCTTTAAAGCATTTCGTAACGTTTCCGCTTACATCCATGGCTGACTGAGCGGATCGAGTGAAAGCTTTATAAAAGACAGGATAGTAATCTCCAGTCTCCTCATCTCACATGGTCTTATTTGCTCATGCAGGTAAGTGTGAGGCATCAGTTTTAAACTTAGACTGCTTCATAACCAGTTAAAAGTTCCTTGTAGGGACTTAAAACACAACACTGTCACTAGATTTTGCAGCTCAGTCACCAGAGTAAAATGTTGCCATTGTACTCATTTGTGATTCGCAGAACAGTATAATGCCAACAGTTGTACTGGTGATTGTGTTGGATGTTCTGCAGCTGTAATGTTTGCCATGCTTACTCTTTTGTTTTAGCATGTCAGCGTGCTAACATTAGGTAAACGGCTAACAAAAATAAGCACAGCTGAAGCTAATGTGAATATAATTTTGCAAGTAAGAGTCCATATGCCGAAAACTGAATGACCCGTTTAAGCAAGCTTTTACCTTGTCGGTGAACTCACCCACAGTGCTTCGAGGCAAACTCAGCTCTTCCTGCCTCATTGCTGATCCCACACTGTGTTCTCTGTCTGAATCCTGAACGCTGCCTGTGTGCAGGACGACAGCGCCATCATCTAATTCATCCCTCTTCAGTAAAATTACTCTGTCAGGGGACGCATCACTCTTTTTGGAGGTGGCTGGTCTGAAATTGTGCAGGTTGTGAGTTTCAGCAGAACAGTAAGAGGGTTTAATTGATATTTTTGGGTGAGAGTCAAATAAATCATCCACTGACCTGTCTCTTGTAAGGGAAGGTGGGTTTCTTTCTGTTCTGTCTCTCTCCAATCTAGAATTAGATGAAACCTGAGATACATCACATGGTGGCAGCTGGGAGTTTTCATCTAGAGACTTAGATGGCTGAGCAGACTGAGATACTTTGTCAGAAACTACACTTTGCTGAGGTGTTTCATCTTGGCCTTTCAGGTAGGACTGGATAGAGCTCCCACTGGATCCTCCCTGGTGGCTCCGTCTTGGGGCAGGGACAACCTTCACCGATCCTCCCTGAGCATCTGTCCCCAGGCTGCTGCTTCCTGACTGGGTGGAGGAACGTCTGGAGAGAAACGTCCTTCTCTTGGGCACAGGCCTGAACCCCGCAGAGGAGGCCTCAGATGTGACGGAGCCTCCCGAAGTCTTGCTGGCGTCTCCTGCTGGGGGGCTCTTTAGTGGGGGTATCGGCTCTGAGGGAATAAAAGAAAAAAAACACCCCTGTCATGTCTATTTCACAGTCTGAAGATGTGTTTGTCTGATTTTAAGTTCAGTTCAACCTGTCTCAGGTGTCTCCTGGTCTCGACTGGTTGATGTGTCATTGTTACTTTCAGGAGGCTCAACAACAATAAGGGAAGCACGGTTGAAAGGGTTGTGCCTTGGCTTAAAGAAAAATGACTTGAATTAATCTTGTTAAATTGTAATATCTGTAATATATCTGTAAGAATATTTCATCAAAGAAAGGAAAAACAATAAATCAGATTTTGTAACATCTGCATACCGTTCTAGGAGAGCGGACTCCCAAATTGAGATTCTCTTTTTCTGCGTCACTGAGACAAAAACAGTTGAAATGCTCTGTTAGAAAAAAATAACAAGCACTGTAAAGAGTCACATGAGGTTACACAGATGAGCTGCATTTTGACATGACGGACATGCTCAGCAGCAGAGTCTGTGTTTTTAATCACAAGAATGCTTCAGTGTGCATGACTGGGGCTTTCTGACGCGTAGCTAACGCCAATATCAAAGGGGAAGATGTCTATCCAGCCCAATCAACCACAATATGAATGGAAACCAAAAAATGTGAGAGAACACTTGATGAAATAAACTCATAATATCTGGACTTCTGTGGCAGAAAAAGAGGATTCATGTTACAGGAAAGCACCTCTTTAGCTGATAAACTGATTGCATTTAGATGCATGTGATGCTGTAATAAAGTTCTGGACCTGCACTTCATATCTCGCTACGTATCTGCATTATCAGATGTCAAATAGAGTTTATGCCATTACATTCCTGGGTCTTAACTTGTAGCTGTATGCATAAAGTACAGAAGCTTGGCCAAAGCAAATATTGACACAACTTGGTGGAATGGCATTAATGTATTTCACATATGATGCAAGGTTACTTAAAGGGGTAGTTCACCCAAAAATGAGAAGTCAGTCATTTTCAACTCACCTTCATGCTGGTGGAAGGTCAGATGAAGTTTTTTAAATCACAAAACACTGCTGGAGTTTTACAGGGAAAAAGGCGTTGCAGTCATCTCCCAAACAACTGAAGTAAATGGTGACCAAGTTTTTAAACGCAAGAAAAACATAATAAAACCATAAAATGCCTCCATACTGCTTGTCCGAGGTATTCCAAGTGTCCTAAAGCCTTGATATGCCAAGTTGTTTAAAAAACAACATCACTGACGCCATGTTTTTAGCCTCACTGTTCGCTGAAGCCTGGAGCTACTAAGAAGGGAGTCGCACTCACGAACACGCGCCTGCACACAACCTCTTATGCCAAGGTCAGACTACACGAAATCAGTATATCAATGAGCATTAGGCGTGATAATCGATCGTTTCATCTCACACAGTGTGTCAGAATTGATGTCAACCGGTGTTGCATCTATTATGCCTCATGACAAAAAGACTTGCAAGTTTGATTTTTTGTTTACCTCTCAGTCAGTGGCGAGCACTTCCTTGCCGGTGACGTTACTGCAAAGAACGAGTGAAGAACTTAGTCTGTCATGTGTCTCAACCAGGACACGGCAAGAATTTATGACTCTATAATCACCTAATCTGACACACTGAACACTAAAACAAACAAAAATATCTTGTAGTCTGACCTCAGCATAAAACGCATAGACGGTGTGTGCAAATTTTTTTGTATTTGAAAACTGGTCACCATTCACAGTAACTGTTCGACAGATTACTGTAACACCTTTTTCCTGTGAAACTCCAGCAGTGATCCGTGGACTAAAAAACTTTATTCGACCTTCCACTGGCAAGAGGGTGAGTAGATAATGATTGAATTTTCTATTTTTTGGCAGTTGACTCTCTCCTAACCAGTTTAAATGTCATTCAATTTGGAATAAGCATTTTTTTTTTCTTTTAACAAAAATCAATGATGCTGATGATGTGAAGCCTTAAAGAGCTTGTCTTTTTGATTTCAGTTTAGTTTATCATCACATTCTGTATGGTATATGTTTCACACAACATCCCAACTTGTTTGATATCATGTATGTATTTTCTATTGCTTGCTTAAGTGACTGTAAATGTAAATGTAAGTTGCACACTGTGAAAGTATTCAGGATGTAATGAAAAAAGGCTAAAATATATTATTTTAGGTGAGAAACTACTGGTATTTCACAGGAACAACAGGAGAATAACATCCCTTTGGGTCACACAGTCACTTGTAACTTTGAGCAATTATGCCGAGAGCTCTATTGAGTTAAACCCTTATTGCTGCTAAGCTGTCAGTGTTTCCCCTTAATACATCAGATCACATCCTGCACTGTTGTGAGCAGTTAGCTGCTGCTGGGCTATTAAATTGTCATGTTCCCAGCTGGAACCACCTATGTTTACACAGGTTGAGTCACACACACACACGCACGAGAGAGAGGAGCTAAAATATGATTTCAAAATTGTAATGGGACTTTGCACCTTGTTGCAGCATTTTTAAGCAACACGTAGAAGAAAACTTTCTTTAGTCTTTACACAATATGTTTGATTTTGATAAGTCAACCTTTACTATGAGACTTAAGAGTGGAAACACCCATGCAAGAGTCAGCAATGAGTGATGAGATATGTGTCAAACAAATCAATGAGATGTTTACATAAAGACTTGATTCGCCACCTCGAAATCTCCAAATCTTCTAGACAACTGTGTCATATCAGCAAACCGTTTCTCATACAGCACTGAGCACATGAAGATAAGACAGAGATGAGGTCAGAGACAGCAGCATTGTTTAAATGTTTGGATATAAAAGGACTGTGTACTTGATCTCCTGTGGCTGCAGAAATTCCAAAAGTCGGGCAGGTTTTGGTGGAGGGACGAGGTCTGAGCCTTGACTGCTCATCGTCTCGGATCTTTTAGTTCTAAGAGGTCCGTCTGCAGCAGAAAAGAGGAAATTATTTGACAACATTTTGAAAAAGCCGCCCTACTTGGACTTGAGATGAAACTCTTTACCCTGAAATTTTTCACACTTTTGAGTTTAAATCCAAATGTTATGTTTTCACCTCTTATTCAGCAGATGCTATTTCTTTGAACCCACAGTTGTCACTGCTCTGCCCCAAAGGATAAAATGTTTGCCTAAGTTAACACTACTTTTTAATTTAACATTTTCATCTGCTTTGCGCTGATCTTCTGCTGCGCTGTAACATATGCTCACTGTGCGGGCACCGGCAGTGGCCGGCGTCGTCTGTGAAAATGTTGCATTTCAACTTTGGTTTCACCTGCGGCAAATATCTTATCCCTCCAGGCAGACTGACCCCATGTGAGAGAGCTTGAAAACACCTCTGAAGATGTAACCTGCAGCTGCCGTGCGCAAGCTGTGCTTAAACAAACCTTTAGTCAACAGTGCAGAGTGAACACACCTGAACCAGCTTTCCTCTGTTTCATGGAGGCCAGGATGATTTCTGAGCCGTGGATCTTGTCCATATGCCTGCGAGACTTGGCCTCGTAAAACCACTCGCCGGTCAGGTACTTCCGTCTGGCATCCGCCTGTGAGCTGCTGCTCAGTGCTTTCTCCAGTTTGCTGGAGGGAAACATGTTTGAGTCAAGAGGTTTTCCTGTATACTCATTCACTGTCTTTTTGTGCATTCATGTTAATCCCAGCTGAAGTTATTAAAAACACACAGGATATTGTACCTGTGCAGCCCAGTGGCTATAGGGACAAAAACATTCTCTTGTGAATGAACACACGCAACACAACGCGTCCTTTAAGCTGCACTGAATGGAGAATCTGACACCGTCTGAATTCTCTTTAAGCAGCACTAATCTCTTAATATGAGCAGAATGTAAAGCCGAAGGCAGACAAAGAGGAAGCAGACAACAGGAGGGTGTTTTGAAGTCATCATATCACAAGTTTGAATTCATTTCTGTGTAACTGGAGACTACTGGGCTTCAGATTTGAGTTGGAAAAAACTAAACATGCTCAATTAAAATGAGCAAAATGCAATTAATCTGAGATTTCAAAGCCGAGAGGTTTTGATAAAATGTACGAGTACATGAGGAGGTTTTGTATTGCAGCTTAAATCTGTGTATAATTTTTTGGTTCAGTTTTATTTTATTTTACTCCACAGGGCTTGACATAAACTTTTTCAGCCACTTACCCGTATTTTTTACTCGCCCAATAGCAAAATTTAGTTGCCCGAACACGGACTTTACTTTACAAGCAGACAAGCAATAATGTCGAGCCCTGCTCCACAGGCACATCGCTTGAAAATACTAACAATCCTTTAAATTGTACTTTACTCTGTAAAATACCATCTATTTTTCCTTCTTCATCACCACTCCTACTTTTCACTGCTTCATCATCAGTCGCACATGATCCATCTAAAGAAAGGAATTTGGAAAACATTTCCATCAGGTTAAAATTGAATCAAAGTCATTGAAAAAAGAGCCCTCCAACCCATCTTTCCCTGGTCATGTGAAGAAAGGGTAGCACATTATTACAGGCTCTGTTGGCTTAATCCTTTTACACCAGACTGGTGGAGACACAGCAAGCATTCAGCCTCCTGCTGATGAAAAACTTGTCCGGCCAATTCCATTAAACTTGATGAAGAGCACATTGTTTCAGGACATTCGGGACTCGTATAAACAAAATGATACACATCTTCAAGTAGGTGCATTCAGAGGGTTTTTTAAGTTGACACGCATGGCTGCATTTGACGGGGGAACGAAGAAGTTTCTCCTTCTGTTTCACAAGATGGGAGAGGTCATAAAAGAGATGAGGCCCTCTGTTTGTCTTAGCAAGCCTTGAATGTACACTCGGAGGATTGTTCGACCCTTCCCAGAAGTTCGACAGAGTTCAGAAGGGCGGATTTTAAGCCTGAGCTGCTATTTTTAATATTTTTCTATAATTTGAAGCTGAAAAGAGGCAGTTTTAGGATTCACACCATGTGGTCGTCAGATTCTTCACAGGTGAGGTGTCTCATCATCGAGGCCTCTAAGGGTTTCTATTCCTGTCCGTCAGAGCAGCCTGATCCCCTCCCATGTGTGGGACTGGCTTTAATCTAATTGCACATCTCACATTGAGACTTCTCAGCGGTGGAGGCAACGTCTGTGTCCAGCCAAGCTGTTATTGTGTTATTCTATTATGAGCAGACATGTATTATTTTGACTGGCATGTTTACTGTCCCACAAAGGCCTCTCCTCACAAGACAGGCAATAGAAGGATTTATTGAATCAATAAAACAACATTAGCTGAATGACGTGAGATTAGCTTAAACAGTCTAAACATTTATGCTTATGGAAAACAGCCCGAGCAGGATGCTGTTTACCACCTTCAAAATTATTTCCTTTGGCTGCCTTCTACCTGATTCTCTCCTCCTCAGCCTTCTTCAGTTCGAGGTCCCTCCTCAGCACCGTCATTATGGCTCCCTGCTCCTCCTCTGTCAGGTGGCTCAGGTCAATCATGGTTCCTCCTCCAGCTTCTGTCAGCGGGCAGGTGTGGAAATGGGCCACCAGCCGGCTCTGTCGCTGTCAGACAAATCATGTGACAAAAAACTTATACAAAGATTAAAAAAAACCTGTCACATCCAGAGAAGTTTTTGCTCACTGTTCCCTTATTTTACAGCCTTGTTAACACCGAGAAGAAGTGAAGTGCCTGGAAGAAATTCCTCAGCTGCAAAGTAAACATTCACGTGGTGGGAAACGAACATACAGTTTTTGATTGTTGTTTGGTGAGTTGTTTCTGTCGTTTCCATAACAGACTTCTGATTACGGCCAGTCAGTCCAGTGAAGCCATTAGATCCATGTCAGACTCACTGACAGTAGATTGAAGAAATAACTCTGCTCAAACTGTAAAGTAATATCAAAATTAGATTCTGGGGTACTTAACTTAGAAATATGAACAATTCATGTGAAATTTACTCAATTTGGTGGAGTTTTACTACTTATTGTTGTCCTGAATACCATGTTTTGGACTTCAAAGCTTCACCATTAATCAATAGCTATCAATCAAATCTTCCAAATCAATCAAAATCAACAAACAAACAAACAAACAAACGAAACAGTATGTATTGGCCAATATTGAAATACAGTGCAAATGAATGTATGTCAAACCCTTTTCTTATGCACTTTTTGTGAAATATTAACAGCTTTTTTGTAGCTCAGCCTAAGTTTAGGTAAAAAAATCATCAGCAGAAAACAGCAGAAAAACAACCAACCAACCAAACAAAAAGAATATCCAAATCCCCAAATTAAAATCAAATACCAAATCAACAAACACATTTTCAAACACTCGACTATTTGGGACCAACTCTAGTATCAATGCACTTGATATACTGGTTATTTACTTTATACTAACATAAATCCATGTCAAACAATGCCGAGGACATATTGTACTTTTACTCCACTACATACTTGTTACATTATAGATTATGTTTTTCTCAAAAAGTATGACAAACTTATAAAGTACAATTCATTTTTAAAAATTAAACAAGTGGTTTCCAACCTATTTGATGTGTGACCTCCTTTATAAAATTAACATCTGGTTGATTCAGTTATGAACAGTTCCACCAAGAGCAGGGTCCGCCCCCCACATTAAAAACCAGTACAACAGCTTGTACTTTTAATACAGAACAAGTATTTTTTTTTCCTTTGGATGATTTAAGTATATTTTCAGTGATAAGACTTGTGTACTTTTACCAAAGTAGGATTTTGAATGCTGTCCATGGGAGTATGTGTACTTTCATGTAAATGAAGGATTTGAGTACTTCTTCCAGCACTGGTTTGGCAGTATAAACGTGAAATGTATCTTTTATATGTTTATTTAGAGAACTGGTTGTTGACACAACAAGTGTGACAGCTCTACAGGCAAACATACTCCCTGTGTGAGTGTTTATGGTTTGAAAGCTCTGTGACTTTGTTCTACAGTGCTTGACAGCAACATGATACAGTGTCTTGTGTCTTGTCACACAGCGTCTTTGCGGCGCTGCAGATTCAGAGATAAAAGGGAACAAATGGCTGAAAATGTCTCCTTGTCTACAGTTTGTTGTCGTCTGATATTATTTGATTTCATGTATTTGCTGGTAAAGTTCTCTAGAGTTAAATCTGGATTTACATGCAGCAAACGTGGCTTCTTTTATCCAAAATGCAAGATCGACTTTGTCACAAATCAAATCTTAATCCACAGTTATAAGAACAGTCAACTTTCTGTGTGAATGAATAATTTGACAGAAAATAAGTTTACTTAGGCACTAAGTACAACTCTGGGGAACTTGCTCTTCCATTTTCAGACAGTTTATTCTGTTACTCCACCACCTTTTAGAGGAAACCATTGTAATTTTTACTCTAGTTGATAACTTCAGTAGCTTGTAACTTTGCAGATCCAGACTAATAATGGCCGACAAAAGACGTCAAGAAATAAATTATGATGCTATATTATAGATTAGAACAAAATGTTATTATCTTTAAATAACTTTAAGTCACAGAGCAAGTAAGTTATGTAAAGTAGGCTGGTTAAAATGGGCTCCACCTTTACATCCACAACATTACAGTGATAATGCAACAATTATTATAGGACAGCCTTCAGTAGCTATTCCATTACACATTACTAAAGGTTAGAATATATGACTGAAACTTCAGTTTTGGCACTTTAAAAACATTTTGGTGTGAAAACTTTTGTACCTCTACTGAAGTAAAAATTGTAATGTGATCTGAATTACTTCTTCAACCCTTTAGAGACTGAAGGAATTTTCGGACATATTTAAAGTTCACTCCTAGAGTTTTTTAGAGTCCTCTTCATATTTAAAACGTTTAAATGCTAACAAACGTCAATGAAAGTGAAGTTTCTTCACTCCACCGCAGTTCGGAGTGTGCCACTTCCTTCCCTCACGTTACTCTGGATAAGTATCGCTGACATGTCGCCTACCTCACAGGACCCCCGCGCGTTTGCCACAGTCTGCTCCTGAAACTCCCATCCAGCTGTGGTGGCTAAAGAAAACAAGTGAGAGAGGAGTGAAGGTTTTTCACCTCCTCCACAGGTCTGCTGCTGGATGCGCTGCTCTCTTCTGACAGGAGGAGGAAGAGGAGGAGGAGGAGGAGGGCGGACTCCGTCTGTGATGGGGAGGACCGACATGAGCAGAAATTGCCAGCTGTGCAAAGAAAATATTTCACAATTCACTTTGAGTTTAAGTTGCGTCTGCTTATTTTGCGATTTATTTATTTTTTTCTTTTTACAGGAGCATGAATTTAAAATAAATAAACAAATAAATAAAAATGTTGTAATGGCAGGTGGCGTCCAGCAGGGGGCCTCGGTTACCGCAGGTTGACATCAGCCTTGTGTTTGACAAAAGGGTGTGAACAGGCAGAAACACACGAGGCAATTCAAACAGCTGTGACATGTTCACTATACAAACAAAACCTTTTGAAACTGTTGAACCTGACAGAAAACATTCACGCCGTGACCGTGACGAGATTCCGGCACTTTCAGGGCTCCTCCGTGGTTTTTACACCTGCTTCCCTCCAGGTTTCGTTTTTCATCAGCTCAAGACAAAGATAAATAAAAACAGGTGAAGACCAAGCTGTGACAGAAGTTGGAAAATCCATTCTTGGATGTTTTAGAAGACTAACCAGTAACATGATTAATTTTGCAGCGATACTGTTGTGCATGTTGTCGAAAGAACTCTTGACTGCACTAGCATTTATTTGTTTATTTTTTTGCACCAACAAAATAGTTTGTGACCACTGAAAATAAGGCATCTATTGCACAGAATGAGATATAATACCATTGTGCAACAGAAATGTATTTCTCTTTATGATCTCATTTGTGACCCCCAGAGAAAGTTGGGAAACAGTCTTGAACATCCATCCACTAGAGAAGAAGAGAAGATTCACTGCTTGTGGTGATTTAATTAGTTGTAACTTTAATAACTTCACCTAATATAAACTGCTAGAATAAAATCCTTAAGTGGTTCTTGTTTTATAAGCAGATCTTCGGCTTGTCTTGATGGCAGCCCTGTGTCAACATTTTAAGTGCAACAGTATTTCATGTATTTGGCTTCCAGCAAACCCAGGATCATTTAAATTCTTGAACTAATTTACCCAACGAACAGAGAGAGACAGAGAATTATGCAGGTTTTATCCAAAAAAGGTTTATTTAGTCTTAACCTTAGTACTTATTTTGATCTTTCTTATAAAGAGACAAGCGTTGTGTGCCTGTGTAAATCAGCTGACAGGACTCGTCACAGCAACATCACGTCACGCTGCAGGAAGTCAGCAGTTCAGACGTGTCGAGGTATGACACTTAAACCATTAATCTGTAAGGAAGATCTTAACAGATTATGCAGGTTAAATCTGGTTTGTGAACTAGTGCACTTGATCAGGAGTTCCCAAACTTTTCAACCCAGGACCCCCAAAATAACAGAGCCAGAGACAGGGGACCTCCATCGACCCTGGAGGTGCCGTATGACTGTGCACAGCTGCACACACACTATTAGGCCTACAGGCTTCAAAACAGCACAACAGCCCAACAGCCATGTTATTTTTAGTAATTTAAGAAAGAATATAACCAGAATTTGTACAATAATGGGTTGAATATTTAATTATAAATATTGTTTGATATTTGGAAGGCATCTCGTGGCCCCCCTCTGTGTCTCGCGACCACCCGGAGGGGCCCTGGCCCCCACTTTGGGAACCACTGCACTAGATACATACTGTAACAAAAGAGAGTCTCATGCAGGCAGCATTGATTTTAATTACCTTACACAACTCTTAACTGTCTGTGTGACAAGGCAGGTGGCAAAAACAGTCCACTGCCACACAGTTACAACAGCCCCAGTTCAACAGATTTAAGAGTCACCTCGAACAAAGGAGCACACAGTCGGCGCAACAGTTTGTGGAAGCTGCTCTTTATTTGTAAAAGAAAGAAAAGACTTCAGTCATTGTCTGCTACACGTTCTAATTACATAAAGAAAATATCTGCGGAGACAAACGCAGAGAATATCCTGAATCAAACTTAGGTAGAGTCAAATTTGATTGAATTGCTTTCATATTTCATACATCTTTCACTTCTGAACTCAAAGAACAGTCAGTTTTTATATACACAGAGCACCGATCAACAGTGCTCCACCGCTCCGCCCTGGTCCTCTGGATCTTTTATACAATTAATTTACATCAAATCTGTGACCCTTCTTTCCCCCCCATTAGCGTAGCGACGGCTAATCGGCAAAGCAGACACACTCCGTCCTCTCAAAGGCCCCACCCCCTTCCCTCGCCCTACCACCCCCCGACTCCCGCTGAGGAACTGTAGTGTGGAAAGATGTGTGCAACATGAAGACAACTCGTTCACATTCAGAGTAAAGGCAGCCTTGAATACGGTCAGTGAGTCAATGGCATGCCAAGCTTAAAGCAAATGGAGCCCACCACCCAGTGCGATGCTTCAGATTCGTGGAGGAAGTGTTTTTTTTTTTCATTTTTGTATTTTTTTTTCAACTAGACAGGAAACTGATCCATTGCAATAAACCCTAGGCACAGAATCGACTATATACTGTTAACTGACTCATACTCTAACCCCTGCACTTACGTGAAACAGATTGTGAAATCTTTCATCTAGTAGAAAATTTTCTTAACACAATACTCGTAGAATATTTAGTGCTCTATCATTC
>JAQFJA010000024.1:18651296-18663455 GCA_029874485.1 Naso brachycentron | reverse complement strand
TAGTCATTTTACTTCACACACCTTTAGAAACGGTCATGCTTGCTGAAAGTGACTAATTTTGAGAAACTTTGAATATTTTCTCAATGAAATTAACAATAAAAAGTTAATGAAAAATGGCATATTACAATGCAACCCAAACAAACTTTTTTCAAAAAAGAAATGCATCCTTCTATGTTTTACTTTCAAAATATGTATTTTCAGTATATCACAATAATAATGTAATAAAAATGGCAACAGCAACATTAAGCATCATGTAGTGCCTTGAAGAAAAAAGTGGATTTTATCCTTATTTTAAATACTTGTATAACTGTAAACCTGTATACTATGTAAAATAATATTTCAACATTTTGAGAAATATGGCAGTCTACCTGACTGAACTATCCGCACAGTCAGCTCACATTAGCATAAAGGGTGCAAACAGTTGGCCAACAAGAACCTCTACAGCTATAAGCTAATTGACATGTTATACCTTGTTTGTTTCATTTGTATAAAAACCAAAGTGTAAAAACAAGAAGTTGAAGAATTATAAAGTATTAATTAGTGGGCTTTAGAGGTGCAGGTATGCATACTTTGTTACCTGTTTCTCCTGCAGTCTTTTTTCATCCACCAGCAAAGGTCAGCGAACTAAAAGACATGACAGTGTTATTAATCTATTTTGCTACATGACAGTAAAAAAGAGACATTACTCATGGTGATCAATTCCTGTAGCCTATTTAATCAGCAACAACGACAACAACAAAATCAGTTTAAATTTTCATTTTCATCTCAAGGTCCACTTACTCACTTGCCTGAAAGATCTGAAGATTTGAGCAATGTGTGACGGCCTTTGTGTGAAAGTTCAGGACCTGATGATGAATGAGAAACCGACCTTGAGTTGAGACTTGGTTTTTTTAGCTGCTACTTCGAGGTCAACACTGAGCTGCCAAAGCAGCACAAAATGTTATAATCCACACGAGCTATTTTCTTGTGAAAACTATGTGAATCCAAACCTGGTGATTTTGGATTTGTCAGATCAGCTGAAAGACTATTTGCTCCTCTATTGAGAAACTTCTGGTTCTCACAGTCTTTAATCTAAAAATTAAAAAAAACAATTTTAAGACCTAGTAGATACTTTAAGTATACCCTCAAAGCTTTACTCTTAAAAATGTGATCATTTAAAACTTCTAACATGACACCAACAATATGTGATTCTTAATATAGCCTATACAATTTTATGTATTTACGTTTGCATATGCAACCTGGTCATGTCCAGTTTTTCCGGCGGCAGTAAACACAACCTACCATCAAAGCTTGCCACATCAATACCTATACAGGCTATGCATTTTGGGTGAATAATTCCTTAAAATAGTTTCATGCAATTTCCTCCATGATTCATCCGAATACGATCAGTGGAGTTAACTTTGCACTTTTATACTGGCACATATCTGTGAAAGTTTTCCAAATGTCATGGCCTCGTGGGTGTCCAATCTCCAGGAAAATGATCGAAATAACAGGCGCTGCCAGAGCTCATTTGATGACTGCCAGAATTAATCTTTCAATTTTTGCCGTATTGATTTTCTTTTCCGATGACCTATATAAATGTCTTTTGGCGGTAGCTACGTCTCACGTGTCTGACTCCGAGGCTGTTTTTGTGACCTGCACAGCGCTGCTGCATTCACGGCTCTTTATCGCTCTAATCCCTCATTTCAACAGCCATTCTGTGATGCATTCAGCGTCCACAATGACCACATATCACAGAAATGAGAGGAATAAATGTTATCGTCCACCCTCTCGGTTTACTATCACAGATAATTGATTAAACAGTCCTCCCAAAATGGAAATGAGGCTGGGATTTGGCTTTGAATGTTGAGACCAAGTTCAGGCCAGTCAAGACCACAAAAAATGTATTTTTTAAGACCTGAGGAATATATACGATGGTGTCTGTGTGTTCATGCGTGAAAGGACAGAGGTGCTCTCAGAATGTTTACGTGCACACGTCATGACAATACTAACGTGTCCTGCATTTGACAAAAGATTGACGAAGAAGCCCATCCTCCAACTTGACCCCGATCAGAGCTTTCCCTTCCCAGGTGGCTCACCTGACAGGATCAGGTTTCCAGCTGGCTCTCCATCATCTTCTTCCAGTTAAATCTTATTTACCTAATTTAACTAATGCTCCAAATACATAAAAAACTTCTATTAATCTTCGTATAAGCACATACAGTAGGCCTACATAAATATTTAATAAGATCTTGTGCTATTTACACTTCAATAAAAAGAAATTCACACTACTTAATCAAGATACATGTCAATCACATTTTCAGTCTGAGTCACGTGATTGTTGGTAATAGTATGTCACAAAATAATGTGCATCAGAGGCCGCCAAATAAAATGTCTTTTGTGCAGATTTATCAAATTAAGGGTCATCCACCACCAAACACCACAGAAGACAATAGGTCCCCTTTCCTCTATTATGCAGGAGGACCCAGCTGAATGGAAACCATACATAGTCTTACTTTATTAAGTTTCATATTAGCAGGAAAAGGCATTCACACACAAAGTCACAAAGCCTTATGGACATTGTTTAAACATGTAACTTTGAAGGGGCCTGTGTTGGGTTTCATCATTTGCCTGCAGGAGAGGACCACAGCACCTTAGCCACAAAAAGTGAATTGTTTATGCTAACAGAAGCAGCCCCACCAAGATGGCACTGACCCTGTTTCCATCCAATCCTAAAGCAGTGCTGTGACCCAAGGATGCTCGTGTTCACCATATATAAAACAGCCCACTGCCTTCTTCTTCTAAGGCAGCAAAGAGACTGAGGAGGTAAGATGCAGGCTAAGATACAAACAAAATTACCTTGATTGACAGCTCTGGAGTAAACACCTAAATTTGGACCGTCAGTGTTAAAATCACCTCAGTGGATTTACATATTTTCCTCTGATCTGGATTTCTATGGATTTTCTGTGTTTGAAATCTGTGTGTTTGCCTCAGATTTTTCACACAGGGGCAGAGCAGTGAGATGGCTTTATTCGGCTTCCTCATCCTGACCTCCTTGTGTATTGCGGGCCGAGAGGCCCTCAGCTTATCTGACTGCGGAGCATACGCCAGACGACCAGGTAAGATGGCTCTGACCTTCAAACTCATATTTTTGTTTTAGATTGAAGAGGCCATATTGATTTTGGTTCAGATTTAGACCTTTAGGGACGCTCTATTGATTTTAGTTTACTCTTGATATTTAATTAACACTTTTGAAAGAGTTTTAATTGCACTGGTGCATGTGCTCACAGAAGAAAAGTAGTTGAAACAGGCAGAATTAATTTAATATACCTAATTTGATTAAGTGTGTTTTATTTTCTTTTGCAACAATACAGTATATGCCCATTTTCCAAAATGTCTTTTTTTAAATATGAAATTGCTGGCTTCACTATGCATGATAATTTAATTGTCTCACAGTTTCTCTATCTGAATTTGCATGCTAAGCAGTTTGCATTAGAGCAGTTCTATTAAAGTGAATGAAAAAAAATCATATCAGAATCAATGACATTGTAACCCTATTACCATCAGAATACACTGATATCGCTGTGGTTTGTGGAACATCTGCCATCGACTTGGCGATTAAAATCTGTCCGGTTGTCTACACCGGCTACAACGAGAGTTTACTGATCCTCAACCGCTTCCGAGACAACGTGGACTGTCAGGGCACGTTGGACACCTCGGTGGCACCTCCTGTAGTGAGATTCAGCTTCCCAATCAGGGAGGGAAACGCCTGTGGGAGTAACTTCCTGGTGAGTACTGCAGCAATGAAGTGTCCTGATTTAAATTTATGAGGGCTGGTGATCCTGGGACTTGTAAAGCTTTAGCTGAGGAGAGTCAGGGCATGTTTAGGAAACTGAAAGGGAATAAGAGTTCCCTGTTCTTAGGTAAGAAGAGGTGAAAAAGAGAGCACCGATGGTAGAAATAAGAGAACTTCAGCCAGACATACATGAGGTTAATCAGTCTGCTCTTGACTTGATGTAGCACGGATGCATGCAATCCCACAAGTCTCCTTTTCTGAGGGAAGAGTTGTTCCACTTTCTTGCTGCAATTTCATCACTGCTGCCTGCTGTGCCAGAGGCGTCGGCCAACATTTATTTTTAACTATTTCTTAAATAATCATGTTTCCATTAAATAATTCCTCAGACCACGAGTGCGCCAGGGACGGGAATTTTCTCAGACTTCTCGAACATCCAGTCGGTCACTGTCAGCGGCGCGGTCCGATCCTTCGACCCCACCATCGGGACCATCACCTACAATGCAGAGCTCAAGTATTACTATTCATGTGCTTATCCTCTGGAATACCTTATCAACAACACCCAGGTGGATGTGTAAGTTAAAGTTTTAGGGTTGAGAAATACGTCAAAACTTCTAACATTTCACTGGTGTGACAGGTGTGATCTCGTTCCTTTCTGTCTTGCAGGTCATCCTCCTCCATTGCTTTGCAGGACAAAAATGGGAGCTTCATCAGTACCCTCAGCATGAGTTTGTACCAGGTGCCCCCTTTAACCTTTCTCACATAGCCTCAGTATCACCTGACACCAACAAGCCTGTAACTCCAGATGTTATTTTGAGAACTAGTGCAATGTTTACCCTCTCTGCTTCTTTTCTAGGACATAAACTACACCACGCCCCTTGTCATTCCACCTCTGGGCGTGGAACTGAGAACAAACATCTACGTTCAGGTCGTTGCCTCCAACCTGACATCCCAGTAAGAACCTTTAACATCATACGACACCTGCAGCCTTTTTTTCTGTCAGGGTCAGACACGGACCTGTATTTATCAAACTTCTGAGGATAAACACATTTAATCAAGTATTGTTCTTAAGTATTATTTGGATATGCTTTTACTATTTTACAGTATTTTTATTCTAGGCTACTTTACACTTATTCTCCACTTGAGTTCAGGGGGATTTTTTTTTTTTTTTTATTTTTGTATCCAGCTAATAACTTAGTTATATTTAAGGTAAAAAGAAAATATCAAGATAAACCTATAAAAGACAATTCATTATTTAACCAGATGTGAACCAGAGAAACCATTTCACTGCTGTGGCCCCTTCCAAAAAACAAACAAACAAACAAACAAACAAAATAAACCCTACTGTATTTGATCGGAGTTAATAGTTAAAGGTCCTTTTCATGTTTCAGATGTCTGTGAGTTGTTAGTTGCACCAAAGAGACATTTCTCCAGACTATGTAAGGCACAAAGAGATACAACTGAAGGTTAAAACAATCATTCACCGCCACTTGATTTTGCACTAGGGCACCAGTATCTCAGACCAGAACTAATGCTGGCATTGTTCACCCATAAAATTGGGAAAGAAAAGATAGCAGCATCTGAACACATTTTTAGCTGTAATACGAGGAATATTTGTTTGTATGTTTTTAATATGTTTGTCACCAGGTGAAGCCTTGTTGAAAACGAGCGCAGGGAGAACAGAACTCGCTCATTCAGTCAGACAATCTCCCCAAAAACAGGGAAGCTCTGAATACGACACATTCAAGAAAAGTGTGCCCTCATTCTCTGCTTCAGACACCATTACTCCATTTTGTATTTACACTGGAAATAGTTACTTGCTGCTCTATTAATGTTCAAATGCTCATACATTAAAAATTTAAGTAAAGGAATCTGTGTACCTCTGCTCAAGTGGCAACTCATTCCCACTTACAATAAAGTATAAAGGTAGCATTTAAAGGTAGTTTTCAAGGGATCACATAATTACTCTACTAGGACTAACCATATGTATGCCGGATTGGTAGATTTTTAAATAATATTCTGTAGGAATTGAAAAGGGTTTTTCGAATAATTTCCCTGACAATTTTTCAAACACGAAATCTCAAATGCCAGTCATGATGTGAAATAGATGAGAATATTCAGATGAAATAATAGCTGACTGGCAAAGATGGAAACAAAAAGAAAAAACATTTTGGAGCAGGAAACAAGTCCTGCTGCTTGCAGATGAATTTAATACAGAAATCATAAATAGAATAGAGACAAAGGAGAATGCCAAAAGTGGCTGTAAACAAAATCAATGGCAGGTTTATTCTTGTTGTTTGCACACCTGGAAAAACAATCTAATACAAATAAGAGGCTAAAACCTATTGTGTACCATATTTTGATTGGGTGCATTCACTCCAAAACACGTCTCTGCAGGTGGCAGCTCAGTTCTCTCTGTTGCCTGGTGCCATCATCTACAGTCTACTCTTAAACAACTAAATTCAATTTAATGTTTTAGTTGAAATAAATCTGAATTTGCAATTGAACTAAAAGTGAAGATTTGTTTCACTATTGGCAGTTTGATAAATTCAGGTCCTAAAGGTGTGTAATGTATGGCTGAGTGGAAACCTGAGTGGATGTTTCATTTTAAAAAAGACCTTTTTTCCATCTCTCCTGGTTTCCAACCAAATGACTGTATCTTGATAGATTGTAAATTTGAGGATTCCACCTGTGACCTGGAGTCTCTGACTCGGTGCTGGGGACCTCATTCTTTCTCCACAGGTACTTTGTTCTTCTGGACCGGTGCTACGCCTCAGTGAATCCGCAGCCCTCCAACTCCACCATCTTTAATCTGTTTGTCCCGTAAGTCACCAAAACGCCTCAAGAATTTCTGTCATAACTGTGAGCTGCCTACTAATTGTAACTTGTGGATTCCAGCAAGTCCTTTTAGGATTGATAGCGGCTTCTGTCCCTCGGTTCAGCAGTCCAGCTTTAAATTTTAACCTTTACACATATCTACAGGTTTTCCTCTCTTTCATGACTTAAGTACAGCACAGCTACCTCTTAATCCAAAGGGAGTCCTAGTCTTGATTTCATCTCCCTGCCTTTCTATCATTAATACACTGCCCGTATGTATCCGTGTGATGTGCAAATGGGGCACTTGTGAGGTTCGCCTTCTATTGAAAGGTGTTCCAAAGATCAGCTCACCACCATGCTGGAGAACGGGGATAGCCAAAAGGCCCGCTTCTACTTCCCGGCGTTCCGCTTCATTGAGCAACAGAATGAGACCGTCTCCACCTACTATCTGCACTGCATCACCCGACTGTGTGAGCGCAGCACCTGTAGCACCTTCAAGGTAGGAGGGCACCACATGCATTTCAACTAGAAACGTCCAATTCCACTGAGCAGATCATCAACTCCTGTCTTTCCATCTGGTTTCCCTTTCAGGAGCAATGCAACAGGAGGAGGAGGAGTGTGGAGACCATGGTCGTCCAGGACAGCATCACTGAGCCGTCTGTGCTCACAGTCGACATCAGAGCGAAGACAGAGAAGCGTAGGCAACAACTCCCTTTTTTTTCTTTGGTCAAAATGAGTTGTTAAAGAAGTCATCAAGTCATCTGACAAAACATCAACATAGTCGAAAGGACTGAAAAACAACACAAAGTGGAACCAACCATGTAGAGAGACACAAACATCACACGGGTAGTGAAAGACACTGTTTTACATTTTGGAAAAATAGTTGTTTTCTTGCCGAGAATTAGATCATGAGTTGGATATCACTCTCATCTGCAGGCTAAATATCAAGCTACAGCCAGTTTAACTTCAGTTAGTTTCAGTTAGCTTCAGTTAGCTTGGCTTAGCTTAGCAAGAAGACTGGGATCAGGGAGAAAAGTCTGGCCAAGGTCAAAAGTAAATTCAACTACCAGCAACTATTAAAATGACTAATTACCTCATAATATCTCATTTCATTAGTCCTCACAAAAAACTAAAGTCTAAAACTACTTCCTTGCCAGATGCATTGACTCCCTGTTGTTTTGATGTCATCCGGTTGCCTGGCAGTTACTCATTTTTACGAAATAAAACAGATGATGTGTAATTCTTTAAGAAGTTAACTCTAAATGTGTTGGTCTGTTGTGGAACAGAGCAAAGCGAGGCTAGCTGGTTCCTCCTGTTACAGGTCTTTATGCTAAGCTAAACTAATCAATGCTAGCTGTAGCTTTTTATTTAGCTTATCTTTGGATTTTACTCCCTGCAATAAAGCGAGTAAGCAAGAATTGCATTAGACTTCTCTAATGTATGCCTGTAGAAAAAGGGATAAAGTATGAAAGAAAAATCTAGAAAAGATCATACAAACAAAATCTAAACCAACCTATCAAACAAGACTATGTTACAGCTACAACATTAGAAACATTTACTACCCTATAGTGTAGTAATAAAATCACGTTAATTATTGAAAAAGGAATAATCAGTCAAATAACTACATGTGAAAAGCAGAAGAATTGTGACACGTTAAAACCACAATTTACTGACTTGCTTTGACTTTCTTTATTCCTGTAATTCAATTTATTTTATTTTAATATTTAATATTATGGATATAATCACTCTCATTATGACACACTGACTCGTTGTGTCTTTTTTGCAGCCATTCTCTCCAAAGAAGAGGGTAAGTATGTTATTTATTAACTTGACTGCCATGAGAACAGCCATTCAAAACGTTTTCACTAATTAGAATCCTCCAGAAATGAAAAGCATTTCTTATCTGCAGCAAGTCATAATGTCTTCTGTTATCTGCTGGAATTAAGCATCCCATAATGGTGTCACTCTCATTTGTGCACAGCGCTGTCTGGTGGCCAGTCTGATGGCAAGGGCGCGTCTGTTGGCCTTGGAATTGCTGTGGCTGTCCTCATTGTGATAGGGGTGGCAGCCATTTTAATGGCGGCAACATTTTATCGAAAGCTGAAGCGGTTAAGCTAGCAGTAGCTCATAATGTTGGTGACTGAAATCACGAGATTGACAGGGCGACATTCACATACTGGTGGAGGTGTATGTATGTATGTAGGACTCTGGTGTACAGAACCAAACTACTGATGGAGCACTTAATGTTTCTTTACAATCCTTCACAGACTGTTTGAAGTTATGGACAAAGAAGTCAGAATAACGCACCTATCATGATGCACTGCGTTGTGAAACAAAAGAAAGGGCTGAGAAATTGTCTGTAACATTATTCCCTAAATAGCAACAAATCCTCAGTTTCGCTCTTTGTTTTCATATGAATTAAACAAACATTATAAAAGGAGAGCTAAAGGTAGCACTAGGTGAACTTTGTTGCATTTGGGCAGGGACAGACATGCTGTTCCCCCCTGTAGCCAGCTTTTATGCTAAGCTAAACTAACTGGCTGCTAACTTTATTAGCTCATCTATCTTTGCAAGACAGTGAAAGAGTATATTTTCCACAACTAAGAACATTTCCTTTATGCACAGCGGAAATCAAATCAAATAATCAGGGCAATAAATTTTAATTATCGCACTTTTTGTCTCACATTAAGGCTGGGTCATTGTATAGGAGTAAAACTGATTTAAATTCTCAGACTTCTTGTTAATACTACATGCAGTCCACACATGAATATCAACATCTGTGTATGAGTCATGAGCATGAATGACACAGACAGTGGATTATCGACCTTGTAACAGATTCTGACTGACTTTTGATGCTTTTACAAGCAGCATAGATACTGTAAGCCCATTTGTGCAAGCCAGAGCTGACATCATGCATGTTATATGTAGAAGCGCATGTGTAATTAATTAAATCCTAGAAGCAAATTGAGTCATTGCCCTGCATTCTGTTGGTCATACAGACATCCAACGGTATGACATGAAATGCAATGATACCAAGAGAATGAGCGGGTAAATTTAGTTATTTATTTGCTTGTTTGAATTATGTATTCAAGCCTGCATTATATCAAGGGAATTTACTTAGTTTTAATACTTGTAATAATGTATAGTCTACTGTGGCAACTGTTGTGAGAAAGTTTGTATATTTTCCACAAAGTGATTGATTGCTGCTGTGTATATTTGTGCTATTTTTCATGTCACACATGCATTATTGCTATTAAAGCTTGCAAGATATGAAACAAGAAATGGTGTCTTCCAACCGCAGACACTCACCTGCAGTCCAAAGTATGCCTCTGCATGACGTGAACTACAACCAGAGTGCATTGCACAGTCCACATGAAACAATTCCTGACATACAAGAAGACGCTGGTTATCTTCAGCGCAGCGTGGGAATTTAAAAGAAATGAAAAGGATTAATTCATCAAACTGGCACACACATTTTTATGCAGTTTTATAACTGGAGGAGTGTAGCTCGTACAAAAAGTAGAGCTTTTCAATATGAATATTAGTATTTCAAATTCATACTTTTGGGAATTTTCTTCAGTTTGAGGTCTGATGTGTTTTGCTTTGGAAGCACAGAGACTAACACACAGGATAGGTTCCTGTTGAGGTTGTGATGTTTTTGTAATGATCTTCCACTAGAGGGTGTCTAATCACCATTTTTTTCATGTCATTTTTTGATGGGTTGCTTTACTGCTGTGATATTCAAGTTTACCTGTCCACAGTGCTATTAGTAATATCAGGATTGGATTTGTTAAATTGCTTGTAACAAAAACAAAGCTTTTTTGTGCACATGTCAGCGTTATGAAGGCAGGGAAAGTTCACAGGCTGCCTGTTTTTCAAGCTCACTGCTTGGGGTCACAGGTAAGCTCCATGGTTTTCTGACCTGTTAAAGAGAAACATGTTTTCACTTGTACACTATAAAAGAACAAGCGAAGCAATCAGCTGGCTAGACGAAGGATCTAATTACAAGTTTCTGTATTGATAAGTAGGCCATGACACACTCCGTGACAGGACGACCCACTTTGAAACGTGATGGGGATAAATCAGCTGAGCTGGGAGGTAGCGTTCCATTACTGACTGAACCATTACTTACAAAACGGTATGTTCGGAATAAATCCCCCTTTTATGGGATCCTGGTGATTTAATTAAACCAACAGGGATGAACGCATGATTTGCTGCTCTCTAATGGTATGGACATTAACCTTTGGATCCAGCTGCTTTGCCCTCTATAATGTCAGTAATGGCTGTGCAGGAATTGGAGTGAAGAGCACCTAGAAATTTGCTTATTTGCTCTTGAAAGCCTGTATTTTATTTTAGTCTAATCCATCACTCATGTTGTGATCCATCTTTGCAAGCAGCCTTTGTATTGCTGCCATTAAAACATTTTCTATTCATTTCAGACTATTATCTGCCAAAAAAGAAAAAAGAAAAAGAAAAAGACATATTTGTGAGGATAAAATTGTGCTCTTTTTCACAGGCCTTAAAGTTTGGGTCATTTTTTTGTCTTCAGTTGAGAGAATAATTGTCCTGTCATCTCCATTCTAATTAATATGTATATGAGTCTGTCTAAAGGCCATACATTAAGTTTAGTAGACAGCACAGTCATGAAAAATTGATGGACTAGTTGTAATTTAGGGCAGGCATGAGAACATGAAGACTCTTGGAATATGATGACTTTGAATAAACAGTGTCAGAGTCATGCTAATGGGCTGATGTGATGAGCTAATGTGCTAAAATAAATAAATAAATAAATAACGCTGGGATGGGTTTAAGGCAGGTAAATGTGAAATTTTTTACAAAGGTTGGACTGTGCTGTACTGTTAAGCAGGCGAAGTCATGCTGGAAGGTCCAGCTGTTCCATTAACCTTTGGTAATGAGACAGTGAAGCTGTGAAACTGTGGGCAAATGTGTACTGTCATGTTCACATCATATTAAAAGAAGCAGAAGAGGACACGAACAGGACACCATGTCTTTGCTACATCCTGCACATTTATGAGGAAAGAGATACAATTATGTGGTTTCTCGCCAAGAGTTATGTAGATGAGACAATTAATACTGTCATACCTGTCTCTTAGACGAACCTCCGCGAAAGCTGGAGCTGTCTGGGGAAAAAATGTCCAACAGCACCCCATCCCCCATAAAACCACAACATATTATTTTTCACCTTGAAGTAAATGAGGTAGAAGGTTTTAATTATTAAGTTTTAAATGGGGTGGTTGTCACCTTCTTGACTGAAGCAGACCAGGTGTTTCCCTGTTTTGAATCTTAATGCAAGGCTAAGCTAATCTTTTCTTAAGCTTTGGCGAATAAAAAATAAATAAATAAAGCAAACAGTTTAATAAGTGAGCTACAGGTCCACGTGGATTAAATAACCTTTGGACAGAGTCAGGCTAGCTGTTGTCCTGTTTCATGTCTTCATAATAAGCTAAGATAACCTTTCCTTGGATGCAGCATAGCAGATATCTTTAGCTAATAAACAGAATTGACAGTGTTGTCTCATTTATCTCTTCAAGAAAACAAAGATAATCATT
>JAQFJA010000024.1:18535421-18549135 GCA_029874485.1 Naso brachycentron | reverse complement strand
TAAATTAACCTACTCTTGTTTTTAATGTATGTGGTTTAAAACATCTTTGTATTTAATTGCAAATCTAAATTTTGCATTGTATACGGTAAAGCAGAATTGACACAGAAAGCAAATAAAATAGTCAATACCTCATGGAGATGTAAAAAAATTGCACTGCCTCCAAATGGTTGGAAATTTAAGGCAGTTGCCATGACCTGTAAATATAGATCTAAGTCTTTTTAAGGCTATTTTCTTATTACCAATTAATGTAATGATGCTGTGATCTTAGAAAAGCATTTTATAGCCTTTTTGTTCTTTGTTAAATTTGGTATATTGTGTTTTTTCTGCACAAATAAAGTGCTCATTAACTGTCAGCCCTTTTAATGAAGGCAACTGGCCCTGTTGAGGCCTGTGCACTGACAGTGAGTCAGGCAGAGCACAAGAGGGAGCAGTTACACCAACAACAGCATCACCCCTGAATTCAGAGGAGCAGCACTGAGTAGTGTACTGATAGTGTGACATATTTTGGGTCGTTAAAAAAGCTTTTTATGGATGCATTTTGGTTGAAATAGCTCTGGATATAATTTTAGTGAGCAACATGTGAAGTACCATTCTGATATAAGATATGTTTGTCTTGTGTACTGTTGGGCTGAAAGGTGAAATACTGGAGAGTGGATGTAGTGGTAATTGCAAGTTAATGTGGTTAAGGGTAAGATTGTTGCTGCCACCCGTAGCATTTGTAAACTTGTCATATTTTACATGAGGCTTCAGAATGTGTTGCCTGTTTGGTTTAATAAAATAATTTGTATAGAAGGCAAAATAAAAGCACTTGGAGTTCACTATGTGGTGATGTGCTATTGTTTCTTCTTGCTTCATTTGTACTTATTTGAAAATTTGATTTGATCTTTATTTTTCCTCAATCAAAAGCATCCAAAAACTAAAGTCTCCATGCATAAGAATATCACATAGTCCATATAAAAATACAAAAAGGTAAGTTCGAGAAAAGGCAGTCATGCCCCCCAATTTACAATAATAAATCAAAATCCTGTATTCATATAGCATTACAATATTTTCATCTCTATAAATCATGTAAATTTTCTCTCAAACCCAGGAAAAAAAATCAATAATAACCAAAATCATCATCTTGTAAAAATCAACTTTCAAGCTTCACGTAATTGCCCATTAATAATTGTTTGTAGCTGCATTTGATTTTAGTAATATTATTGCTCATTTAGTTTCCACGTAGACTGAGAGAGATAGCCAATAAACTGAGATGCACATGCTTTTATCAGCAGTATGCACAGTGGGACGTTGAAAGATTAAGTTTCGTTCTAGTATCATAATTACCTTCTCTACTCATGAACATCTTTTGAACATTGCCTGGTAAGATATTACTACAGGCTTTAAACATAATTTGAGCATTTCTAAATTTCACCAAGTCCATGAATTTCAAGGTATGTGACTTTAAAAGCAAATGATTAGTTTGCTCTTGATACCCAGTGTGACGCACTATCCTTATTAGGTTGTTGTTTTTTTAATATGCAAATCTTGTGTACAGTGCTTTTACAGGTATTCCTCTAGATTTGATATAATGAGACAGATTTGGAACAATAAGTGCACAATACAGAGTGTGTAATGTTTTCTGATTCAGGGTGTTTCTGCTTTTCTGCAGTATTCCAATTCTTCTTGAGATCTTGGAGCACAGATATTTTATTTGGGGTTTCCAACAGAAGTTGAGGACTATAAAGACACTTAGAAACTTAGTTTCATTTACCTGTTCAACATCAGCATCAATTTTCCACCTTTTGTGCTTATTTTACTATCTCTGAATATCATGAACTTTATTTTGTTCAGGTTTAATTATATTTTTCTTTTGTCAACATTTCAATTTTTACATTTTATTCATGACCACCTCTAAAAGCCACTGCAAGTCCACCCCAGAACAACAACAACAACAACAACAAAGAAGTGTCATCCACAAAGACAGCAAATTTTTGGAGATGAAAGTGATAAAATGATAATCACGTTAAAATATAATTTAAAAATATTAACCCCCATTAGACCTAATATAAAAAGTAGCCTAGACTGTGAGTTAGATAAGGAAGTAAAGCTGTATTCTATTTAGATTTCTGCAACTTCATCTGCCATTTCCTCCAAATGCAACAACAACAACAGCTTGCTGTGACTCCCACTGTAGTATTTTGTGACATGGCAGCGCAGCGGTTAAACGCGTCTCCTCCCTCTTTGCTGGCCAGACGGTGACGAGCTCAGGTGATAGTTCACCGTGCAAACTCACGGTGCAGACCCCGGGCGTCTCGAGGCATCACACAAATGTGGGTGGGGTCGCTTTGATGCGCAACCAGACAGCAATGTGCGTTCCATAGAAAACCCCAAAGTCCACTTTAAACTTCCAATGAGAACAAAAACCTGCAGGACGACAGATAGAGGGAGTCGTGGGGGCTTTACTTCCTGAGTCTCAGGCAGAGATTGGTGAGATACAGTCAGCAAAAGCTAGAAGGAGGAATAACCCTGACTGGACAAAAACTGAAAGGGTACACAGAGAGGGGCCGACCACTTGCAAGTCTTCGTGTCGTGAGTAGGCAGTTTATTAAGACGTTTACCGCTGCTGTAGAGTCTTTCTGTGCATCTTTTACCCCGTCAGCCTAATATTTGTCATCATGGCATGGCCGTGCATTACGCGTGCTTGCTGCATCAACCGCTTTTGGACCGAGCTGGACAAAGCGGACATCGCGGTACCTTTGGTTTTCACCAAATACTCGGATGTGGCCGACGTGCAGCATCTTCCCCATCACCCGCAGCCGAAACTGAAGAGGGCCGGTGGCATTGCCATAGAAACCCAGCCTCATCCCGGCGAGCAGGAGGCAGGGAAGGCACCGCCCGCGACGGGTGCCGCAGCGGGCAAAGATGGCTCTACTGCGTCCGTCATGCGCCAAGACTTCAAGGCGTGGAGAGTGCGCCCCGAGCCCAGCTGCAAGCCCAGAAATGAGTACCAACGCTCGGCGGCACCGTTCAACAACGAAACTCAGTATCAGAAGGACTACAAGCCCTGGCCTATACCGAAGAAACACGACCACCCCTGGATCCCCAAACCGAGCCCCACTGCCACCTCCGGCGGGTTCGAGCGAAGCGCAGGAAGCGCAAAGCATGAGCACGCGGCTGCCGAGGCCGATAGCGGCGTGGAGAAGAGCGAGCTCGAAGAGAAAATGCAGGAGAAGGAAACGAAGGAGACAATGAAGAAAAGCGTGAAGAGGGAAAAGTCAGCAGAGAGACAAGTGGGTGACAAGACGGAGGCGCATATGCCTGCGGATGCGAGCGCCGAGGAGAAGAAAGGCAGAGCGGCTGCAGATGCTCTCAACAGACAGATAAAGGAGGATCTGTCGACTTCCAGCAGCTACAGGTAAGTATGTAAGAGAGCGAGCCACGATCTTACAGTACTGGAGGTGATAGAAATGTATTCTTGGTTATTTTTAACCTGGTAAAAACCAAGGTTTTATTTTGCTGTAGGCTATAAAACTGAGGTTTTGTATCTCAAAGCTATCAACATTGCTGCATACAATCAGGCCTACTGTTACACAAGATTTGTTAAATAATTTCAGCCAATGCTTGACCATGCAGGTGTCCTCTGTAGACCTGCCACACTGCTCAGTATAGAAAAATAGGAGGAACATTTAGGGAAATTTGGTACTTGTCTCTGGTTACAATCTCCAGTGATTTCCAAAGCAAACTGATATTGCCACTGATAAAGATTGCATTATTGATTTTCTGCTTTATCCTCCCTAAGAGTACTACCAGATCAATGCAGCAGCTCATGAATGAGGACAGACAGTCAAAGGGTTTAATGTAATCATGTGTCGTATCATGGTTCTTTCCACGGGCTTTCTCTGGGTAGATGCATAATGCATGCAAGTTAACATGACATGCTGGTTCCTCCCTGGCCTATTAAACGTTAACATATTATATTCCAGTGCTCTCCCTTTTCTGTTCAGTTTGCTAAAGAGAAACCTATTCCAAATAAACGTAACTAGCCAATAAAGGTAATGTGCGACTTATTAAGGTAGGTGGACTGTATTTATATAGCACTTTTCTAGTCTTTTAACTATTCCAAGTGCTTTTACAACACAAGTCAGCATTCTGCCACTAACGTCTCTACTAAGATCCAGCCTGCTCATCAGGAAGTCATACACACACATTCACACACCAATGTCACAGCCATCGGGAGAAATTTAGGGACCAGTATCTTGCTCAAGGACACTTCCACATGTTGACTAAAGAGGCCGGGAATCAAACCACCAAGCTTCTGACTGGTAGACGACCCACTCTGCCTACTGAGCTATGGCTGAGGAGTTTCAGCATGATTTATCAGAATTGAACCAAACTGAATCTTAAATGGTGTATACACTAAGTGGACACAAACCTTGTCTCTGTCATTTATCATGGGCAGTCACAGTCACAAGTCATTGCCAGCAAAACTTGAGCAAACTTGCTCATTCTATGGCTTGGCCACTAATTGTTGGCTGATTTTTAGTTTGATTTTGCACAATATGCCATACAACTGGCAACTGGGCAAAAATTATCACAGTGTAACGGGCCAAAACAGATTAATCAATAAGGAAAACAGTCACAAGCTTTGGCAGCATAATCCTCTCTGTTTCCTTTCCCCATTTTTATTAGGACTGAGTTCAAGGCATACAAGGATGTGAAACCAGTGAAGCCCATTAAAGCTCCATCTCAGTATAAACCCCCAGTGGAAGACACCAATCTGGAAACCAGCTACAGTGCCACATTCAAGGGGGAGCAGGTGAAGGCTCACCCCACCGACAACAAGGTGATGGAGCGCAGGAGGATACGCAGCCTGTACAGTGAGCCTGGCAAGGAACCTGCTAAGGTGAGAGTACGTCCACACACAATCCACTGATGTTCCAGACAAGCCCTGTCTAAAGCTTAACCAGACCTGCTATCCCCAGGTTTAGTTCTCTGTGATGAACTCACTATTTGCCAGTTTACTTTTTTTCTAAAATAATTTCTTACTCATTAGAAGCACTCCTGGATAAATGTTATTTTATCCCGCCTGTCTTCCATTTATGTGGCCTAATGGCAGGTGATTGGTTCTGATACTTATTAAACAACAACAAAACGGCTTCATATTACATTTGAAATGACAAAATAAGCACACTTGTCTTAGAAACATTGTTATATGATTCCACCACGCATATGAATCAGCCTGTAATGTACAACAGAATAGAATAGAATAGAATATACTTTATTAATCCCCGAAGGGAAATGAGTTGAAATTCAGAGGCTTTTTGACATGTTTAAAAAGCCGTAATCTTCCTTATTTTCGACTTCTCCAGTCCTATTCCAATTGATAGAGACCATTTTCAGCTCATTTGATTCAGTACAGAGTTTGGCTGGCTCATTGTTTTGCCGAGGACGTAATGCTAGCAGAGTCAATGTCACCAGTAGCGTTCTCTAGCAAACCGTGATTAAACACAGTGCACCTAAAGCAAGTCTAATATGACAACAGTCTATTGGGGCAGATTTGTGTGTTCGTAGAATAATTTTAGAAGTCAAACTATGGCTGAAATTCTTCAATTTAATTAGTTCTGGTTAGCATTAGCTGCAACAGGAAACAGCTGACTATTTACTTCCTGTTCCTTGTTGCTAAAGCCACAAATTAAAGAAATTCAGCCAAATTTTTACTTCCAAAATCATTCGACAAACACACAAATACGTCTCAATAGACTGTTCTCATATTTAACTTGCTTTGCACTGTGAAATGTGTTAAATCGGAGTTTGGTAGAGAATGCTACTGGTGCCATTGACTTGCGCTAGCATTAGCATTTGTGATGAAACAACGAGCTAACCCTAAGTGATTCAATTCCTTATTAAAGTAGGCCTTTAATTGAAGATATCTTTAACATAGATTGGTGTGTATGCGTGCATGTTATCGACAGTTCACTCAGGAAAATGATTAATAATGTGTCTATAGTAGTGTGTTCATATGGCCACTCCCTCTCTCATTCTTGTAGGACTTCTCAGAGACTGAGAGCAGCTCTGTTCTAAGTCTTCTGTAGTCAGGTGTGTTCTCTGTTTCTTCCAGAAGGCATGGAGGCTGACCTCAAATTGATCAGACGCAAATGTGCATACTGTACGCACGCATACACACACAGTATGTGCCTTGGCCATACCAGAGCCACAGTCACATGTATCACCTGGCTCCTAGATGCAATCCTGCAAAAGTATCAGCCACATCCTCACTGTCTGCCCACCTCTCAGCCTGCAGCACCCACCAACCTTTGCGCGGCTTTGTAGTTTTAGTAAAATTGCCATGCATATTTAGTGGGTTTATGCAAGAGGGTGGATTCATTAATAACTGAAGAAAAATAAGTTTTGATGATAATACCAAGAATTAAAACAAGAGAGAAGGATTTATTGCATCATCGACGGTCAACAAATCAAAAATTCATCTGAAATTGAATTAGTTTACATTTAAACTGATCTGTCTTGTTCATGGCCTTAGTCTGATGACAAAGTATGGTCCAGATTACATTAGGGAAATGTTTTTCTGTGCCTGCAGACAACTGGCTTGCCATTAATTAGACTGTATACATGTGGGTAGAGAGGAACAGTTGGATGTGTGCCAGTGACATGGCAAGTAGTGCAGTACATTTTTGGTATCATTGTTAAAACTTGTTTGCAGATAACTTAGTCCTTTTTAACTTCTGATGTCTGATTTGCATGGTAGCAGTTTGTAGCTCAGTAAGATGGAGCCTTAAAGATCTGTTTTCACTTTTCAAGGTTTACAGCATCATTTATGTACTTAAATATAGTGAACAAGTTGAATTTAATCTGGACTGAAAAAAATGATGCAACATCTTGATGAAAAGTACACTGCTTTTAAGGTTTTTTGAGTCATAAATAACGCAGTCCACTTCCCTAGTGTCAACATATTCCTCCTGATTCGACCCTATTTCTTGCCTGTGGCAACAAAATTTACAAAAACATTTGCAATTCCCTATGCACGCATCACTTTGCACCACAGCTCTTTCATTCACAGAAATAGATCCCTGCATTTTTATTGTTAGAAATGCCCTTTTGCAATCATACCATCTCTTACAATATACAAGTTTGTAAGGTTTATTTATTAAGCAAAAGTTTAGCATGTTGCAATTTTTTTCCCCTGTGTCCACTCATTTATATAACTTGAACAACTGGGAGTTGGTGTAAGCAAATGCCTTGCTTAAGGCGACATTAATCTTTGCAGCCATATTTTCACACTCAGTATAAAAATTTAAAGCAGCAATCCTCCAGTCACACTTGCTTCTTAAGCATCTAAGCTTTGCCACAATATTAATGGTTAAATATATATTTTTAAAAACATTTTATTCTCTAAAGTGTAAGACTAACATCATGTACTAATAAAAAACATGTACTTGTATGTTACTCTTTCTTTAAATGATGCTTTTTTTGGAAATCTGCACGAGCCACTGTTCTAATAAAGGAAAGGCACAAATACACCTTTTGTGCTTTTTTTTTTTGTCCTCATTGCACTAACCACATACAGTAAATATCACCCGTATCATATGGTGCCATTTGCCTGTCATTACTTTAAGAAACAGGATAAAGAAGGTATGTATTGCATGCTAAAATAGGACCTCAACATGACTTAGACTCTCCATGAAATAAGCAGTTGTTTAAAGGAATAGTTTGACAATTTTTTTGAAATGCGAATTTTTGCTTTCTTGCCAAGAGTTTGTTGCCAAGAAATAGTCTGGCACATAACTTCCCCATAAAAAACCTTTTTTGCCTTTAGACAGAACCAGTCTGTCCCTCATTTCCAGTGTTTATACTAAGTTAAGCTAATCAGCTGCAGACTTGCAGACTTGCAAGATTGGTATAAATCTTGTCATCATTGTCTAGGCAAGGAAGTGAATAAATGCATTTCCCAAAATATTTAACTATTGCTTTAACATCAGTTAAGTTGAAAGGTGTGATAAGCAATTCTGGACGAAGATAGTTGATTATTAAGACTCATTACCTGGGGCCTCATCACAGAAAAATGTTCTTTGTGCTTGCCCTGTCTTTGGATAGGAATTTAAATTGAACCATCCCAATTTTAATAATTTCCTTAATTAGGATGGCATAGACCTTGGCCTAAATTTAAAATAATTGCCAAAATGACAGTGTCACAGTCTGTATGGTGAACGACCTGAACACAGAAATATTTAGCCTGAGAGGCTACTTAAACCACAAGAGTTGGAGAGGCTAATGCAGGACAATGTTAGCTTGTATGGGAGAAGCTAACACTGATGTTAGCCCTTTGGAGAGGTAAACCGGTGTTAGCTTGAGAGACTAACGTTGACATTTGCCCCTAAGAGAAGCTAGCACTAACGTTAGCCTGTTGGAGAGGCTAAAATCAGTGCAGCAGAAGGTAACGCTGACGTTAGCCTGTCAGAGAGGATGACATAAACATTAGCTTGTTGGAAAAGGAACATTACTGTCAACCTGCTGAAGAGGCTAACACTGATGATAGTCTGTAAGCCTTTAAAATTCCTGGGCAATGTATTAGTGGTTATACAGCATGTCCCCTCTTTCAGGAACATGATCAATGTCTTAGACTAATCAAAACTGAAATTGAACTTCTTTCCTTTGCTTTCCATTATGGCAAGCTAGCTAGCCAGTGGCGACAAATAAAGTGAGATGTCATGGATGCAGATAGTTTCACAAAATTCTAAAGATAGTTATGCTAGCAAGGATAAGATGAGGTATGAGATCTTATAGGACACAGCAAAAAACTTTAGGACTAATCCTGTAATAGATAGATAGTATTTATTCATGTTGTTGAAACCCAAGATTGGACAAGCTTTTAGGACATTTTTAAAGACATTTTTCTGTCACGTGACCCCAGTTTGTCCAATACCAACCTGAGAATGAGTGTCAACAATCAACTGTTTTTTTCAATCACTTATCAATCCTTTTTTACTTTAATCTCAGTATATTTACCTTCTTCTTTTAGGTGGATAAACCAGTGTCTCGCACCAAACCAAAAAAGACGCCAACAACAACAGGGAAGATGGTGAAAAAATCTAAAGAGAAGCAGATTGCAAGTTCCCAGTCAGCCAAGAAGAAGCCGTCTTTGGGCGCCGCAGAAACCAAACCAGAGGGCGTCGTCACAAAGAAGAGCAAAGAGATCAGCAATAGACTGACTGAGGCGAATCAGTGAAAGTTGTTAGTCTCTTTCATGTGTGCGACCACAGGCCACTTGATGAATAAGGCAAATTTCTTCCCTTTGGTTGATTTCCTTACCTGTTGTTTTTGCTGACCAGTCAAAATATTGTTCACCTTTGAATGGGCACTGATGTTGAGCTTTTAGAATAATGCAAATGATTTCACTTTAAACTGTGTGTGTGGGTGCGTGTATGTAAAAGTGTGAACGTATGTGAGTACTTGTATTTTGGTGCACAGAACCGCTTTATATTATTGAGCACATAATTTGCACATTATTTATATGAGTTCTATTTGGCAGCAAGCTATAAAAAAGAGCCATTAGTACACATATGTGTGTATGAAAGGGCATTTTCACCTTTGTCTGAATCAATGACTATTCAGATCAATAAAATGATTGTAGGGATGCTTTTTCTCTGAGACGATATCACATGGGAGGTTTTGTGAGAGTACCAAATCTGTTTTATGATTGTGTTTCCTAGTTACAGTGCCTCCGCTCTATGGTCCTGGTTTTCATTTCATTGTTCTGGATGATATCTGGTTTCATCAGTTTGGTTGCTAAGAAACCAAATGAACTGTAATATAATTGCTAGAGCTTGCATGCAGGAGCCCATTTTTGGTTGAGTAGCAACATTTTAGCAGGCTATATTGTCACAGTAAGTCACATTTTAGCTTGTAAATTGAGCCATTAAGGTAAATGTGTAAAGGCAAGACCTTTTCAAATATAATGCATGTGTAGTAGTAGATTCTGGTCACATTGAAATACTACATTGAAGTACATACAGTAAGTTAACTCATAGTCTAGTGGCTGTTAAAGCTATAAAATAAACACACCAGCAATATGATTTCACCCACTAACATATTTCTTGTGATCTAAATGGAGATGCACTCCTTTGATTTATTAGGAATGCAGCAATTTTGATGATGACCAAGAATTCTGGCAATTCTACTCCATCCTCCCCTCTGAGCTGTGATACTAATTGTGCTAACTAAGAAAAGAAAAGATGCATATAGGCCCAAAAAAGGAGAACTTATTTACCCAATAATTCCCACTCTGAATGGGCTGATCTCTCCAGGTGTTTAAGGACAAGGAATGGGCCAGGACTTGTAGTTCAGCTCTTCAGAATGCTGCTGTCTGAAAATGCGCAAATCACGTCTGTTCATTGTAAGCGTGACATGTTTTTACTAAAATGTCATCACACCCTTCCCTCTGTAGTTGTAAACACAGTCATCTATCATGATACCCTTTGCAGTCAAAATGGTTGCAGTGTGTGAGGGAAGAGTCGAGCACTATCTGCCATGAGTCTACTTCCAGTTTAGCTCCTGTGTGTGTGTGTGTGCGTGCGTGTGTGTGAGTGAGCAACTTTTTCACCTCTACGACCTGCTGACCCGGCCATTACACATGCTGCTATGCACTCCAACACCCTGGTGCTATATCTCTCATTGTATAAGCTGTCTGTTTCAAACTGCGTGTGTTGTCAGACCAGAGTGAAATGATGATATGACGATGTCATACCTCTGCAGATATGTTGTGATGTTGTGCTTGTATTCTCAGCTTGCTCTGAATGAACTCTGATTAAAATGATGATACAACACCTTGTGTCATGACTTATTGTATCCTTTGTGTTGGGAATTAGTATTTATTAAGTATATTTTGCAACTGAATAACAGCATTCCACCTTCACTCTTAGTGAAGAGTGAGTTGCTTAAATGTTTCAAAAAAATAACATAAAAATTATTTTGTAATGACATTTATTTACTTATTTGGATATTATAGAACAGGTCCTCCTGGTAAAGCAGAATAATATAATTTTGTATAATGTATATGTTCTCTAAAGTATCAGAAAATATGTCATGAGATTAATAGCACAGTAGAATTGCAGGGGTTGGTAGCTACTATAAAATGAAAAGTTATTATTCTCATGTGTTAGGCAGAGGTTTGTGTGTGTATTTAAACATATTTCACCTCATTTATTTGTGCCAATAAAATACAACACTCCAGGTGAATAGTTTTAAGAAAAAAAGCTGAAGAAGGATTTCAAGATTTTTGTAAGTAAAATCTTTTTACCTTCTTACAGTGTTTTTCTATGTTCATATTGCTTTGTTTAATTAAGCTTTTGATCTGCCCTTACAGTTATGTGGAAAAAAATCATATATAAAGTTGAACATTAACCATTAAACCTACAAATTTTGTCTAAATTACAGTAGTCAAGGGTAAGCCCACTAAATTACTCATTTTCACTGGTACTGGTTAGCTACTATGAGTGAAGTATGGGTGACATTTTCAAAGCCTGGATTCTTTACCCACAGCAACCCCTACAGGCCAAAGTAAGTAGTTTGTAAGGATTTTTTTTTTTTTTGAAGAGTAGGCATTTTGTGCTGTGCCGATATAACTAACTCAACATTTGGAGCCATTTCAACTGTTTTTTTAAATATAGGATGACATCAGTGTATAGTTCTCTACATTTTTTATACTTCAGGAAATAAATGGGAGATGCAAAATAATCTCATCTTAGAACATGCATCTTAAATGAATCAAAGGTCAAATGTAAAATGAAAACATTTGATAATTTTTCAGCTGATTCAGTTGCTAAGCTTTTGGATGCTGGTGGTCATTTTCCTGTGAATCAGTCATCCTGACTTAAAACTGCATGAATAATTCAGTTGTTGTGGGCCTCGTGTTTGCAGAGCAGCATGAAATATTGAGTAACAGATCCACGATGGCACTGGCACACAAGCTTTGTCCCTCTTTAGGAAGCTTGTCTGGCTGGTAACAGTCACACCCACATAGCTTATTATGGTGCCAAAGCATAGGAAATTGAAATTTAATACACTTTGACTCTATATAAAATACACCATAGGCCATAATTTAGGTGTCCATTTTTGCCATGTTGAAGCAGTAACTGCCAGTTACTGTCATAAACAAAAAAGGCAAAATGTCAATGTGGCATCTAGCTATGAACTGAATATGTAAACTAAAGGTCGATTAACAGTATGCGGTCTCTGCGACATGCAGAGACCACAGGTGGGAGTTCACTGTTAATGAGTCTGCATCAGACTATTGTGTGAGACACAAATGTGTCCACGTGAAAGAAATTCACATTTATATGACACACGCAACAGCATAAACTGCTATTTTGAACACCTGCATTGTTGTAAAATGTTTTAAAATATTAAAATGTGTGACTTGCATGCACCCTCATAGAGACTGTGTGTGTGGGGGACAGGCAAGAAAATGCAGATATGAATTTCAGTCCACATACTGAGGAAGACAGTGAAATAGACTTTTAAGTTAAGTTTTAAGTTTAAGTTACTCTGAGCCTAACATAATTACGGTTCATTTCAGCAGAACCTAAGAACAGTAAACTGTTTCTTTTTTGGGGGTAATGATTTCCTTTTTAAAAATTCTTTGGACAGGATACCAAAGACACAGTTATGAACATCAGTGCTAAACAAATAGCAGCAGCTAAGAAAGCACAGAAACAGTCAGAAAACATGTTTGTCATTATTTTGTTTGGTGCAAAATGTGGAAATTATTTTACCTGGCTACAATAAAAAAAATTACATGACTGACAGGAGCTGAAAGGAGCTAGTTAAGGTGGTTCAGGCATCTGGTAAGGATGCCTCCTGATCGCCTCCCTAGGGAAATGTTCCAGACACGTCCAGCTGGGAAGAGGCCCCAAGGGCAGACCCAGGTCCAGGTGGAGAAATTTGATCTCTGCACTGGCCTGGGAACGCCTTGGGATCCCCAGTCAGAGCTGGCTGATGTGGCCAGGGAAAGGGGAGGCTGGTGCCCCCTGCTGCCTCTGCAACACAACCCTGGATAAGAGACTATGGATGGATGGATAGGCCGACAAGGAGCCAGACACTAACATCAAAAATGATCATTTTTGTTTGAATTCAGCTCCAAACCAAGGAGGACCAAGAAGAGGAAAGCTGAGGGAGGAAGAACCCACACAGCCATGCAGACAGACGTCTCTACAGGTATGCCATGTTTGTTCCCTGAGGTAAAAGAAATGTCTTTGGCTAAACATGTTAGATAATGTCAGTTCCTCTTACTGATGTCACAGGGAGAGATTAAAAACACTGGTCCTTCTTAGCAAAAATAAAGATTTTATCACTCTTTTTGTCCTTTTTATTTATCTTTACAGAGAAGAACAATCGAATGTGTTGAGGGGGTGAAGACATAATGTGAAGAACAAGAACAGAATGGCCCCATCATCAGTCATCAGTCACAGAAAAAACAGTCAAAGCACTAGATGAGTTGCAAACCACAAAATATTCAATCAGTCTTTAATTTGCCATTTTTTAATTGAAAATGTAGAGTTGCTTAAGGTTGAATGCTAATGCTAAATAACGTTTTCAACCCTATTTTCAACCCAGAACTGTTTTAGAATGGCATTTCATTTATCATACAGGTGTAATGCTCCCTGCATGTTCAAGAGAAATGTACAGTAACTGTTTGAACTGTGCTCGTCATGCCATACTG
>JAQFJA010000024.1:18524786-18535321 GCA_029874485.1 Naso brachycentron | reverse complement strand
AAAAAATCACCTTGAGCTGCTGGTTGGTTCTCTTCAGGAACTGAATCTCTTCGTTGTGCTTCTTTTCCTCCACCTGGCGCTTTTCATATTCTCTCTTTTCAGTTGCATCACACTTAGCTTTCTGTTCGTTCAGTCGCTTCTTTAGTTCTTGTATCTCGTTCTCCTGATCAGAAATCTAGGAATGTAACGACATTGTGGAATGTGTCAGTCAGTTATGCACAGTGCACCACAACTGCCCTTATTTTACAGCATCTCTTTAAAAGCAATGTTGCTCTTGCCCCTGTGTGCCGTTAGTTGATGTAAGTCTTAAAAACGTTTTAAACACCCAGAGAAACCCAAATCTCACGTCAGACTTTTATTCGCTGATTTCTCTTCTGCTTTTAGTAAGATGCAACCACACATTTTAATTGAGAGGCTAACTTCTTATTTTAATCTTAAACTTTTTAACAGACAGGACACAACAGGTTTTGGTAAATGGTATCATGTCTAAAACCTTGGTTTCTAACACAGGTTCCCCTGCAAGGTTGCGTTCTTTCTCCGTTGCTTTTTATCTTAAACACTAACAGTTGCAGGTCTCTTAAAGAGGACACTTTTCTTGTAAAATTTTCAGATGACACTGCTCTGCTGTCACTCCGTCAGACCACGGATGTGCACTTCCTGATTTTGTTAAGAGGTGTGACGCCAGCTTCCTTGACCTAAGTGTCTCAAAAACCAAGGAACTTGTCATTGATTTTAGGAAAAATAAAGCGAACACCACAGCCAGCGTCATTCATGGTGAGGCTGTTGAGATCGTAAACTCATATACCTTTTACCTTTACCTTTTCTTTCATCTGCTGGTTGAACGGTTTGGCAGTGAAAGACAGGAACTGTCTTAATAACATTGTAAAAGTCTGCTCCAAAATTACTGGAACCCAACTGCCTGACTTGAACTCTCTCTGGGAGGAACGTGTCCTCCAAAAGGCAAAATGTATTGTCAGTCAATATCATGTCCTGGGTGGGGAATTCACATTAATACCATCAGGACGATGTTATCTGCAGCCTTCCGGGAAGACCAGCCGCTACTCTAAGTCATTTGTTCCTTCTGCGGTTAAGCTGTTGAACACAGAGTTGCCATGCATTGGTCGTTTTACTGTGACTGCAGTAACTGTTTATGTGCAACATACTTATGTACTGGGCTCTATTTATTTATTTATGCTCGAATTTATTAGGGTATTTTTCATTCACTCTTATTCTGGGTGGTTTTTACTCTTTTATTTTCGTTTTTATTCTACCTTCTGCCTTACATTGTTCGCGCTTGTTTTAGCACATTTTTCTGCTCTCTGCCTTGCCCTGTGTGTTTCTGTGGGCCTCGAACTTTTCTCCCATATGCCACGTTATGCTCCCTCGGATACTCAAATTACGTTGTGTGAATGGTTATATGTGGTCAGTGGACTGCAGAAACTGAATTGCCCTTCGGGGATGAATAAAGTTTTTCTGTATCTGTACAAAAAACTGAATGTCCTTACCTTTTTCAGCATGTCGTCCTTCCCCTGCTCTGCCTGCAGTGCCTTCCTCATACCGAAAGCCACGCTGCTTTCATACAGCGTCTGGTAGGCAGCCATCGTCATTTGAATTTCATCTCTGACCCTCAACAGCAGCAGACCCCTCTCGGCACAGTTGATGGTCACCTGTCTGATCAGCTCATCTGAAAGAATTAAAGGATGGGGGGGTACTGGAAAGTTGAGTTCATGTCGATGTGGGCGAAAATGTGCTTTCATTCATTGGTTCCATCGAAGTGAAAGCCTAATGTGATCACCGGCATCTCAGCCTCCCCCTTACCAAAGCACTGGGAGTAAAGCTCCGTCCGCACAGGACAGATTCCCGTAACTCTGGCCTGCCTTTGCTGTAGCTTTGTATTCAGCAGCTCTTCCAGGTTAATAACATCTGATCTTGTACTAGGCGCAGTGGACACGTGCTGCATCCACAGCTGGTTCCCCTCCGTCCATTCCCTACAACAACAAGTTGGGTTAAATGAGAGACACGCATGACCTAACTAGCTGAACAATACACTGAAGAAGGGCAGAGCTGCACCTGGGGGGAAGAATGGCGTCCAGGATCTCCTCATTCTCCTGCTTGGTGTCCTCATTAGGTGTGGATTTACGTTTAGGAAGTGGTGGAACAGGAGAGGAGGTAGCATGCTGCTGGGGACTCACTCTCAAAGGGCGCCCCTGAAGGAAAATATTGTATTCACTTCACTTTGACTATCCTATTTAGGGCTGAAGGACATTTCTACAGTGATTTAATGCGTGGAACTGTGTTGAAATTCACTCAAACATTAGCAGACCAATGCTGTGCGATACAAGACAGGACCCTAATTTACCCAGTGACCGTTTAGCGACTAAAGTCGAGTGGCGTCACCTGGTAAACTCACCTTGGGTGATTTTCTGTCTGTGCTTTTGCTGATCAAAACTGGGTTGTCGTACTTCAGGAGAGACTCGGCTGGGTGAATCATCATGGTTTTTACTGTTAAATAATATTAATAGACAAAACGAGACGCCTCGGGCTCCACATACAGAAGTAACGTGGCGTTCACTGGCAAAAAGTTCGTTCGTCTGTTTGCGTTGTCATGGCAATAGCGTCCCGTCGTTCCATCTGAATTTGTCCGGGTGGAATCATCGACCGGGTGGTCATTAGCACAACAAAAGAAGAGAGTTAAAAATCTGCTGGGGTTTTAAATATCGTGCCGTGGTATTTAATAGTGCGTTAGGGCTCTCACACTATTTTTCTGAGTTTTATTAAGCAGAAAAGAGCCATCTGTACATGTAAAAAAGAGCATCTGAATCAGTGACAGTTCAGATTGATTGTAGGGATGCTTTTTCTCAATAGGACCTAATAAATAAAGTAAAATTATTAAGATGAGACACCATTATGTTAAGTTATTGTTGGTTTGGATCTATGACTGACGGAACGGGCTCTCTGCAGTTGTAGAAATGGCACTTTACCGACATCATCAATCAACTTTGGTGTCTTGGCACATTTAAAGTAAACTATTGTACAACAATTGCTAATAATGCTGTCAACTTTGTATCGATCTTTTCAATGTAAGCAATAGATTGGCGAGCAGTTTAATTTTTTCCTCTCCATGACTGAATAGTCGTTTGGATTTTTCTCTGTAACGTCTCTCCATTTTCAAGTTCTTCCACAACTTAGGCGGTATCTTCTGGTCACTCGTTTTGAAAAATAGACGAAGAAGAACAACTTCCGTTTTTAGGCGGGCATTTACCGGAAATAAACAAAAACAGACAAGCTCACTGGAGGGAAGAGTTACTACTGCTGCAGGTGACGTTAAAACCAGTAAGCCTTTACAAAACGTCATGTGTCAGATTTTGAAAACATTAGTGTGTGTTTCGAAATTCTCCATCAAGATGTTGCATGTTTGTTTATAGGGAAAAAACAGAAGAAGAATTTAGCCGTTTAGTAGAGAGTGCAAACCTGGTAGCAGGTTCAGCGGTAGCTAAACTGTTAGCCGAAATACTAACTTTTAGGCTATATGAACATTAAGGTAGAAATGATCAACGATTAATTAGTTAGTTACTTCTTACATTAGTTATTAAATTATTGCATATGTTTTCAAGGTAATGTAAGCTGCCTTCAGCTCGACATATAGAAAGATAACCAGCTAACTTGAGCTAGTAGGATTCGATAGTTAACCTGTGTTAAAATCACTCTAACCAGCTGGTGTAATATTCTGACCAATAAAATGCTCAGGTAAGATGTTGCAGCCCTCAGTCTTTTCTGCCCCTGTAGCTGTATCTTCCTCTGTTCAGGTGGTCGGGATCGTGTGTGTGTGTGTGTGTGTGTGCGTGTGTGTGAAGCAGCAGCAGCAGCTCAGCACACAGTGATCGCCATCATGATGACAACGAAAAGACTGGACAATTTTGAGGTGATGTGTGAGTGGGATTCATGCGGCTTCAAGGGCCGCACCATGGAGGAGCTGAGCGATCATATGTCGCTGCATTTGAAGGACTACCTGGGCGACAACGATGCCTTAGAGGAGCTGGGTGAGTGAGGAACAAAGAGAGATATTACCTGAAATCACTATGACAGTTATTTAGCACCAGAGTGGGATAAAATATCCGCATTATTCACGCCATGCATCACGTGTTGGGGCCCCCAGCAGTTTGCCCAAGATCAAGTGAATTTCTCTGTAATTGAGATTGTAAATGGTTATGTTGAGATCCAGTTTTTAAAAACTGCTTGGTGTAGCAATGCAGAATCCATTATTTTGCAATGAATGCACTCATGCTGGTCGATCTGAGTATTATGATGTTGGACTTGCAGTTCCATCAACTTACGGAATGACAGGTAGCTGGTGTTGGTTTTGATAAAATTTCATTTTATTGTCCAGCCCTGCTCAGCCAAATCTTGGCATACTCCCTTTCTTAAATGCTTTCTTAAAGGACCATGCCAGTCTGTTTTTGACTTCTCATCATTAGCAGAGATGTTGTTGTTATAATTCGACCATGTGTTTACTTTAGTAGATCACAGACTGCATTTTTAAACCCCATTCACTGCCATTCATGTTGAAACAGGTTAAAGAAACACTACAGGAGATGTAAAAGTTGATAGGTATAGATACGTCATCCTTCTAAAGAGAATGTTTGCGTTTATTTGGTCAAAAATCGCTGAGCGAGAGACAGAGAGGAGAGCTGGAAGACGCTGAGATGAAAGTTATCACACCTGGAATAATAGTTCCTTACGAGTGCTGCCTTCCTAGCTCAAATCTTAGCAAGAAGAAGGATTTTGAAACAGACGTACTTTTTAACTAACGTCGCACATTTTCAGGTACTTTATGTAATGTTTGTTGAATATGGACAAAATGTAAAAAAACAAACACAGTATCTCATAGATGAAGCTATTTTGGGAAAATGTGTGAGGTTTTATGTAACCTGTGTGGCCGATGTTGACAAAGGACAGTGGCATGCAGTAACACTGGTATCGCTCTTTAACGTCAACGATCACTCCCTCCCTCTCTGTTTAGATGAGTATGCTTGTCTCTGGAATGGCTGTGAATTTCTTTCCATGGGTAGCCCCGCTGAGCTGGAGGTCCATGCTTACTTTCACAACTACCACGGTAAGCTCAAGTTTATCGGATCACAGCTGCTGAAGTCCCGCCCTGATCTGCCCAGCTGCAACCAAGGCTTACACAGCAACAACTTGGTTCCCGAAGGATCAGGCGGATACGTCTGCCAGTGGGAGCAATGTGATGTAGGTATTTGATTTTCAATTCAGATTATTCATTGGTCATCAAATGATTGATATCATAGCATAATTATAGAATTTATATATTTGTCTTTCTACAGAGTACATTTAACAACCCTGAGTGGTTTTACCGACATGTGGACAATCATGTTGAAAGTGCTGAGCTGCAGTCTTTCTCACAACAACAGCAGGCTCTCTTCTGCCACTGGACAGGTGCGACTGAGTAAAAAAAAATTGAACAAGATGCTCCTTGTGTTAGTCCGAGTAACATGCTCTGACAGTCACTTCTGTGTATATGTGTATGATGTTTTTGTTCCAGGCTGTGATGCTTTCTTCAAGATCAGGTACCGTTTGAGAGAACACATGCGGAGCCACACTCAGGAGAGGCTGGTAGCCTGTCCCACGTGTGGCAGCATGTTCTCCAGCAACACTAAGTTGTTTGACCACCTGCACAGGCAGGCCGAGCCCATAGGTGAGAAGGACATGGCGGCTTGCATCGTTTGTTTGCTTCATTAAAATGTATTCTGTGAATGCTGACTTCTGTGCGTTTATACACCTCATCTGAACAGAGTCGCTGGTTTGTGAACACTGTGGTAAAGCTTTTCCCAGTGAGAGGCTTCTGAGGGATCACGTTCGTCAGCATGGTAAACATTTTCTACAACTTCAGCCTTAAATTCTTATGAGACTGTATATGTTTCTATTTTCCAAAATGCTTTTTTCCTGATGAAAGTTTTTGGTCGATGATCAATTAAATTCCCTGTTTGAATTGTTTTTTTTACCCCAGATGTTGTAACCACAGTGTTATATGTTAACATTGATTCAAATAGTAAAACTTTCTATTTACACTTTTGTCTTAATTGATTGTCATTACGTTGGTTTGACAATTTTGACATAATTATTTTCTATGAGTGATTAATCACTAATATATAAATAAAAGTTTTCCATTAAGAGAGTTTATGCAGTGGTGCAGTGCATTCTATTTAGAGCCTCTTATTTAGACATGTCTGCACTGATCTCCAGGATCCAGTCGGGTGAAGTCAAAGTAATTCTTGATTTTGATTGATTGATTTTGATTTTGTGAGGCTTGATCAATTTCAGATCATTCTTACCACATTGCTGTCTGACATGCCAGTTCTTAATGATGTCTTGTTCAGTGGCATGATTAGAAAAAAATTACATGTAAGAACAAAACGCCTTAATATGAAAAGGTGCATAGTGGATCACATGTGAACTGTGTTGTCAGAGAGCTGTTTGTCAGGTATTTCATTTAATTACAACTTGGGTTCTTCTCTTTTACTCCCAGTGAATCAAGTGAAGTGTCCCTTCTGTGACATGACCTGCACCACTCTGGCAGCTCTGAAAATTCACATCAGGTTTCGCCACTGTGATGAGCGACCTTACCCATGTGACTTCTGTGACAAGAGGTACACCTTTAAAGCAGCTGATTTTGTGTCCCGTGAACAAAAATTGTTCTTTGGAAAATTAGGGCTGGGAAAAGCTTTTTCAAACTATCTTTACAACCTCCTGTAAATTGTGTCTTTTCATAAATTTGGCAATAAAAGAAATGATAGTCTTAGTTATTTAATAAAACATTTTTGTAACTCAGGCCCTGTCCACATGTATGTGGATAGTTTTGTACATTGTTCTTTTTCTGTATCATTGACTCCCGTCCACACACAAAGAGTTTTAGGCCACTAAAGAGACTAAACAGAGGTTTTGGAAAACACCTTTCAAAGTGGAGATTTTTAAAAACTCAGTTTTGTCTGTATTCGTGGGGACAGCTGAATCAGAGGTTCTGGGAAACATTGACAGCATTACCTCAACTTGCACATGGCAGTTGTTTTTTGTATGTAATGTGCTTATGCCATAAATCCGCAATGACGCGCTAGCGGTTTGTTTTTACGTCTGCTCGCAGTTGTTTGGTTTAATTGCATGTTTACAGGAAACCGAGCTTTACTTCATGATACCACAGTGCGGAGGCAAATATATAAATCATGCTCAGTAGATATTAATTTGCCACTCCATACACAGTTCAAAGAACATTGCAAATGTGGATTCTTGGCCATTATGTGGGCATTTTCAACTGTTTCTGCATTGTTGTAGGGACAGAAAAAAATTCATAAACACCTCTGACATGGACAGGATTTTTTTTTCAAACAGAGAAAAAAATCACTTTTTAAAAATATCCGTATAAGTTAACTTTATTTACGCAGAACTTTTGTCAAAACAGCAGTTACAAAGTCCAGTACAGAAGGAAAAAATGACAAAGGGAAAATCGAGGCACTGGATAACACATCGTTGTCTATGATACCAACATTTATTTACATGCTACTTGTCCCAGAATGCTATTTGCTTTTTGAATCCTTTCACTGTACATTTTCAGTCCAAGCCGTAATAAACTATATAACCACTCCATATAGAATCAGGAAGTTGCCGTAAGACTACCAAAATATAGCCTTTAAAGAAAAATCTTCTTCTTTTTGGACTGGCATTGATGTTAAAACTTTTTAATTTAGACTTTGAAATAAAAAATTGTTTGCAAATTTAGCATTACCGCTGCGAAGTGTTATTGAAAGAATTTTTTGTATTGGTGACAAATTAGTATCATAAAATCTTGTGTTTTTTTGGTGTGTGTTTGTGTGTGTGTTTTTAACAGATTTAAGAACCAGCGTGATCTACAAAAGCACACAGAGGTTCACAACGAGGGCACCGTGTATCGCTGCACCGTGGAGGGTTGTGATTACACCTGTCACACGTTTCAAACCATGAGCCACCACTTCAAGAGAGTGCACGAGGTTAGTAAGCAGAGTGTCGTCTAACATAAAGCAGATCTTGGTTACAGTTATAATGATGCTTTGTTAACGTCATGACGTAATGTTTGCCAACAGGTCGGGGGCATGTCCAAATATAAATGTCATATCTGTGATAAAGTCTTCTCCTGGTGTTACACTCTCACACTTCACCTTCGCAAGAAGCATGAGCTGAAATGGCCATCTGGACATTCCCGCTTTAGGTTGGTCACAAAAGCCAAATTACCACTGAAACAGCTGTTTCTTTGATCCACTTATCCTCTCAGCTCTCTGGAGTGTCGCAAATATAATTTGAGACAACACAGGATAAGTAAATACTAACATAAATATTCGATGTGTGGTTACTTTGTTCACAGATACAGGAAGGATGTTGACGGCTTCCTAAAGGTGAACATGGTGCGGTTTGAGACTGTGGAAGTGACGAAGGAGATCATGAAGAACATGGCCAAAAAGCCGCAGAGCCTTCGAAAAAGTCAGAGAACCAGCAGCCGGAACAAGTTGGCTGCGCTCACACCAGAGAGCGGTCGCAGCTCCCCTGCAGGATCCTCTTCACCCTCCTCCAGCTCCTCCTCCTCGTACTCCTCTGAGTTTTCCGGAGGTGAAGACGCTTCGCCTCAGCCCAGCCCCAGAGGCAGTGACTCTCCCGTCTACTGTGTCATGAGCACCATCCCTCAAATTGAGGAGGAGCCTGGAGGTTTATCGCAGGAAGACTGCGAAGGTAGTGGGACATCTGGAGCAGTCCAGGCCCTGACGGAGGTCGCACGGGGCCTCGGCATGGATGTGGTGTGATTCCTCCACACTGCACTGCGCCATGCATCCACCATCCATAGACACTCTTGTAGCTGTTTTATATTTAAATTAGTTTGACTGTTGCAGTTTATTTCGCAGTGGTGACGTCACTGGAGCTGTTTTTTCTAACTAAAACTCTCTAATGGTCTCCATTGTTTTTAAAGGAAAAGTTTGGTTTTTTTAAGCCTCATAATAAGGATATTTCCGATTATACACGATGTTCTGCAGCATTATTATGACAAACAGTGCAGTGCTGAGAGCTGGAGCTTGTAGCTGACGTCACCGCTAGCTGTAAACAATGGAGGGGCATAGGCACTCCCACAATTCATCAAAAAGCACAATACACGCTTTAGTCCAAAAAGGTTCATAATGTCTCTGTTGAAACTTATTGACACTGTTCTTTTTGACAGACAAGTAATTTAAGGTTCATTACCTTGACATGTTTTTAACTGTCAAAAACATGTCAAGGTAATGAACTTTAAATTACCTGTCAGTCAATAAGTGCAATGTCAATAACAATACACTTTTACTTTAAAAGAGGAGACAATTGCTGATTGTTAAGTGGTGTCCTATCATGTACCGACACTAAAATACGAAGTTACACAACAGTTTGTAATCCCGAAACGGCTCTTTCAGCTCCTTCAGGAAACAAACAAACAGCCGTTTTCCGGTGATATGCCGTTGTGTAACTTCATGTCTTAATGCCAGAACATGAGAGGACACCACTGAACATTCAGTGAGTTTCTCGTCTTTTAAAAAGGGGCGTTAATCGTATTCCTCAACAGATTAGCTGGGTGCACATGCTCCTCCGTTGTTCTCAGCTAGCAGTGACATGCTGTAGATTATTGTGTACTATCGTAAATATTCTCATCACGAGGTGTAATGTAAGAAAAAAAATCTTTAAGTATTGTTAAACTGAGATGGTTTTCTCGGCTCTGGAGACAACACTTCCATTATCGCAGCTCCAATGATTCAGTGTCGCTTTGTTAAGTTTTCGTTAATGAGATCGCCTGTTAAACGGAGGTTCATGTTTGTGACGAAGATTGCATGAATGAGTTCAAAGCACTACAAAGTCAATTCTGTTTAATTTTGTTCGTAACAACATGGACTGTTTTCTGTGATATTTCTATGATGACGGATTTAACAAGACATTTTTTATTCTAGTCTTGGAATGTTGCTCAATTTTTAAAAAAAACATTTTTGATATAAAAGAAAACTCTCCCTGTCTGATTTTATTTTTTTACTGTTTTTATTTAATTTTTTTTTGTGTTGTGGCTGTTGGGATTGGCAGTGTTGATAAATTGGTCAGCTGGCGGTTGTGGATAGTGCTTGAGCATTGTCATTTCATTTGAATTTATAGGTTTAATAAATTCAGAAGCAAATGCCCTTTTTTATTTCACTACATTTGTCTTTCATCTTTAATTGCTTGTTATTTTGCTGATTTAGTGAGTGGCCTGTAGGTTAAAAAAGTGAGCTTTTGATGAAAATGTGAAAAAGCAGCAGTCGCTCGTTCCTCATTACCTGCTCAGCAAACTGCAGATCAGACGGTGGTTTTTCTGAACAGCCTCCAGGTGAGAATATGAAACTGGAGCTGGAGCCAATCCCAGCCGACATTGGGCGAGGGCGGGGAACATCCTGGACAAGCTTTCAGTTCATAACAGGACTGACATATAGAGACAAACAACCATTCATGCT
>JAQFJA010000024.1:18489760-18508071 GCA_029874485.1 Naso brachycentron | reverse complement strand
GTGTAGGTGCTGGAGTGGACCTCTCTGTCTGCATCCTCGTAGCTGAAGGGGTCGATGATGTAAACTACGATGGCGGGCGGGTAAGACACAGCGTGGGACTCCCCATCTGTTGGCTTCCCCACTTTGTCTCTCTCCATTGTGCTGTTAAGAAAAGGCAGTGATGTAGAAATGCGGCTACACCACAGCAAAACCAAACAGCATGTCACGACATGAAAAAGAAAATCATCCCATAATTTTTGTCTCTTAAAAGTTTATATGGTCGAGATGTTTTCTAAACAATATTCTTTATGTGAAAGGAGTTTAGGACAGAGTGACAAGACTCTCTATCACATTTTCCTACTATTTTCACTTCTGCTTGAATCACGTGGCATAAATGCATTTTACACACTAAGCAGAATTCATTCATAGGATGCACTAATCAATGCTTTAAAAGGATTTTTTTTTTTTTTTGGCAGAAAATAATTTTTTAAAACAGTTTCAACTGTGAAAATATTTTAACCTAATAAAATGTGGCACTAAAAGCAATGCGGTTTAAACTCACATGCACTGATTGGCTCTGCTCTGTAACATAGTGTACTCTATTTTCATATGCATGCAAGACAGCTTCCTGTCTTCCAAACAGCTGTGATCTGCAGCGCCTTTCACAGTTTAAAACAACAGATACTGACACAGCGTTTTTAGAGTTCACTGTGCGAGTACATGCATGTCGGCTATGGATCCACAAGTTGTTGATTTGCTGGGGTATTAAATGTTTAATAAACAAAACCAAGGCGTATCCATAAGCTACAAATTCCCTCATGGTGCAAGGAGTGATCAACTTTGACAGCATGACGAACTTAAACAAAACAACTAAACATGTCATGCCAGGGTGGTAAAACACAAAAAAAATAACCTCCATATGGATGACTGACTCAGACAGTGGTACCCTACCTCTCCGGTGCCTCAGCGGGCCCTTGAGGCTGGTTGGCAGAGGGTCCGTTTTCTGCCGGCCCCCCAGCACCCTGTGGGTTTGACTGGGGTCCATTCTGAGACGTGCTGCCCTGCAAACCTGCTGCCCCAAACGGCGAGTAGGAGCTCGGCTTGGCTGAGGTCATTCCTCCGATAGTTTGGGAGCCTGAGGAGGAAGAGGAGGAGGGAGGGGTGCTGTTGACCTGGGAAGGCTGGGCAGAGCTGGTGCTGGAGTTGGTAGTGTTGGTGCTCTGGGGTCCTGAGGAGGTGCTGGAAGAGCTGGAGGTCTGGGAGGAGGAGGCCACGAGGGGGCTGCGCTGGGACAACAGAGAGCCATCCAAAGACTGCTCGGACAGATATGGAGCTGAAAGAGGTGACAAGGCAAAAAATGATCAGATTCACAAACCATGTGACCTCACCAACAACGGGTTTTAAGATCACTGACTAAGATGTTACCTAGATCATAACGGCACGCTTGTGCAAAGAGTTTGAGCTTATTAAAGGCTTCATTGTTTCCATCTCTGGCAGCCATCTTGAGGAACCAGTCACTAAGGGGCTGTTCTGTCAAGCTCCTTCCTTCTGTGTTGCCGACCTTCATTATGCCCTCTGGGTGACTCTTACAGATGGGCCTGTGTTGCCCCAGCTGGCACGCCTGTCAAGAAAAAGTGAGTGAATGCGGGAATAAAACAGTGTGAATCATCTCCTGAGAGAGTGAAACTGTTTTTGTGGACGTGTCAGAACAAGAAAAATGAGCTTCATTCTGCCAGGTGCGTACCTCATACATAGCACTCAGATCTTTGAAAAAAATCTTTGCTCTGCCGAGCAGAGCTTCATTTTCTGGGCAGATGACAACATATCCCACATCTCTCTGGGAACCAAAGGGATCCAGAAGAAGCTTCTCCCAGTAGGGCAACCCGAAAGGAGACAGCACCACAAAATCATACTCATATCCGACCAAAAAGGTGGGGATGGGAAGAGGCTCAGGAGACTCATCTGTACCTGTAGGGAAAAGAGGACCGGTTTATCTCATCAACCAAAATATTCGGAAAACTGTGTCTCAAAAATCTCATCTTTAATTTGGAGATCAAATGCTTTCCACATACCATATGATCCCCTCCCGGCCATCTTATGGAACTGCTGCCAGGTGAGCGGTCCCTGAACGCCCCAGGAGCGCACACTCCTCTTCTTTTGAATGGTGTCCTGCAGCACCGGCTGGAGGGACAACAACACCCGCAGGACATCCTGAGAAAACAGCTTGCTCATGTCTGCTGCTGCAAGAGGAAAACAAAGAGCAAAAAGACTCAACTTTACCATGTTTGGGGTTCGGAATAGAGAAAAAGGAAAAATAAGCTTCTTGATAGAAGAAATAGTGATAGAAAAAATACATACATTTGCATTTTGGCCACTGATGGAGACAGGTGCTTTTCACTAGTGTTTCATCTACTTTGCCTCCTGACATATTGTCCATGAACTGCCTGCCATGCTCCAGCGCCATGTAGCAGTCATTGTAACAGTCTCTCTCTTCCACCCTCAGAAATGAACTGGGGGCTGAGCTTGGCTTCAGGTACTCCACGCCCGCCATTGGGGCAAAAGGGTTGGTGCACTGATCCTGCAGCAGCAGGATCAGCTCATCTGGAGGTTTCTCTGCCAAGCTGCCAGCTTTGTGCGTCGAGGAAGCTCGCAGCTGTTCGAAACACCGCTCTGTGTCCCTGCTGGCGTCTGAGCCCCGTCCCACCACGTCTAGTTCGTCCTCCAGAAACAGCCCGGCGGACTGGCCAAATCGTCGGTTGGAGACGGCGCTGAAGCCACAAGTGCAGGGGTACTGGGCCTCGCCGTTGTCCTTGAGGTACACGCCTACATCTGCTCCTCTGATGTTCATGTTGCAGACGCACACACAGCAACTGTCGAAGTTGCAGTCTTTAAAGAGGTTCATGACCGATTCGGAGAGTATGAGTGTGACGTAGAGACTGTGAGCCTCAGGGATGGAGGGCACAGTGGCTGGCTCAACAGAGCTGAGTGGTCGGCAGGTGGAGGGAGTGGAGGCAGGTGAGTAAAGGTCAGAATTGTCATACTTGAGCGAGCCCTGGACGCTCGATGGGCCGCGGGGTGTCCGAGGAGTGCGTGGCGTGCGAGGCGTGGGCACAGAGAACCGTGGCGTTGCCGGGGAGGGCAGGATGCCTGTGCCGCTGTTGCTGGGAGGGGCGCTGCTGGACATGAAGGGCGTGTGAGTCTGAGGGGTGTAGGTCTGACTGTAGTCGGGCTCCACACTGGGGACATTACTGTTTCAGGCAGACAAACAGTGATTTATTTATTTATTTTTGTTGTTGTTGTTCAACACTTAATTTTTGTTCATAAATGCTATTGTCAAACTATAATTTATTAATTTAAGATTTTTGTCAGTATTCAACATTATGTCAGGGGCCTGTTTACATGACTATCAAATTACTTTGCTAACTTGATTTCTTTGTTTGTTTCAGAATCTGTCCGGCAACCAAAAACCACCACTTATTCTACAATAGCAGCAATAACTGAACCATGGGAATATTTTGAAAAGAGCAAAATTTTCTAATCTGTTATCAGATGAGGCAGTTGGTAAAGTTACTTCTCCCTGATTTAAAACATAACTTTACAACAACAACAAATAAAGACTAACGTTCCTGCATTACCACCCAAGTATGTGGTGACAGCATACAGTGAATCTCAGCACAGTGAAGATACAACGAAAAAACAACAACGATCTCATTATGAGCTCGTCTTTAAAAACAGCAGCTGCCAAAGCTGGCACCTGAGTTTGATCAAGCAACGTACACTTACTTACTGGAGTTGGAGCTAAAAAAGCTGCTGCAAATGGCATTTTAAGAGCTGTAATAGTTTGCAGTTCCCGCAGTGCGGATGCAATGAAATGGAAGGTCCTTCCAGCTAAGTTTCTGGAACTGTGAAATGGTTCTCTTGGTCTGAACATGCCTATATTTGCTGCTGAAGAAATATATATTGTAATACATTTCTTTAAATAATAAATACTTTAATGAAAATCTACTCAAACAGATTATTTCTATGGAGTGGTCCCCTTTCCTCCACTGTACTGAAATAAAGACTGAAAATTAAGGATTAACGCTTAATGCACTGACCTGTCTTTGGTGAGGAGGTTGACATTCGTCACTGGGGGAATCAGTTCCATTTTGCTCAGGGTCCAGCTGGGCGTGTACACACACTCTTCTGGCAGTTTGATGGGCAACAGACACTGGCTGGGTAGCGTCTTCAAGGGGGCGTACATGGAACAGCCGGTGAACAACTGACACGTCTCCGGCTTGTACACGAAGGAGAAGTCCTGTAGGCAAATTAATAATGGTGAAAAACACTGATGCAAGTGTATTTTCCCACTTGCTTCACACTTGGCAGGAATGCAACATGTCGTACCTTTATTTCAGATGGCTTCGGGCTGCAGAATCCCTCCTCCACCTCCATCTTGAAGTGGTTGTTAAGCTGGCTGCCGTCCAACAGGGTGAGGCCCGCTCCTGCTTCCAGGCTGTCCTTGCTGCCGGAGTTCATGGGAGAGTAACCCTGCTGCTCCAGGGAGGGCGGGGTGGGAAACATCTGGTGCAGGTCTGCAGAACCTACAGAAATAACACATTATTACTTCTCTTGAAAAAAAAAAAAAAGGTATTACCTTGACCTTTTTACAATGATTAAGTGATGCTTTTTCTCCGTACTTATGCAAGACAGAGGGTCCAACGTGGCTGCTTTAGTGTCTTTACAACCGAACTTGTCCTCCGCACCAACTCCTGCTCTTTTAGATCCAGGCTGTGTGGATACAGAAAAACAAAACCATACACTCAATACATATCATTTCATTGTTCCCACAGGCTTCACATGCCTACATAAGCAGCAGTTCCCTATCAAGTGAACAACTTCAACTTTTTAGGGCCATAAAAATCATTTAGCCCTCACTGCTGCACTTACCGCTAGCTCATCCTCATCTGAGTTGAAGATTTTGTCCAAGTCGCTGTAGGACACAGCCAAGTCGTTCTCATGGATAAGGCTGGTTGAGGCTGAGGGTTTATTACTGGATGGACCCTGACCATCTGCTACAAAGAATAAATGGAAGAGGAGACCTTAAGTAAGACACCAAATAATTAACACTTTATTTAATGTCAAACGTAAGGTCCAAGCAGACAAGTGGAAGGAAATCTCACCGTCTGCTGAAGTTCCAGCTCCTTCCTCCCCCTGATAACAAAAATTAAAAAAGAGAACTTATTGTGATGTTGTAGGAAAACAATCACTTAATTTCCCACAAAGGATGTATCTGGGAAACGGAGGCTGTTTTTACATACGTACAAAGTCACCGTTATTAAACTTGTTCTGAAAATCACAACACGTTAAAGGTAACCCGATAAGTTTATCAGCTCCTGACAACGATTTTACAACTGGTTCGCTGTGTGCCTACACAAAGGACGCACCTGCGTGACTCCAGCAAGTTAACGTCACATTTTTATTTATTTTACAGTAAGTAAAAACCACGATTTGTTAAAACAAACAAAAATACACTGCTGCAATATTTTTGTATCTATTGTATAACATTTTTGTATGTGTACTACTAGGAAGATTTTTTTTTATCGTAACATACAATCTAATCAGTATACGGCAGTGAAACTGGTAAACTTATCCATGAGTAGAAGTGGGCAGCCACTGCACAGCATCCGAGGAAAAACTTGTTGAAAGGCACTGACATGAGAATTGACCTAATAAACATGATTTTGAAGGTAAACCAGAACCTGAAGGTCTTGTGAGTGAACCACTACTGTAATCCAACCTTTAACCTCCAATATCCAAACATATAATAAATATGCATTTTATATGCAATTTTCCTCCAAACCCTTTTTTCTATTTAACAAAAAAAATAAAAATAAAGCACAACTACAATATTGTTAAATGTAGTCTAAAAAACAAACAGCCTCACTGGAACTGAAATTGAAGAAAAATATTTTGTCTGAAATTATGTCAAATTCTAAGATGCTGTAAATCAATAAACTCCAATAAAAGTCAAGTGCTAATTGTCGGTACATGATAGTTTTATAATCTGTTATCAAACTTGTAATCTATCTCATGCTCACTTGCAGCCAAGAGTTACTGACAGGAGATAAACTTTATAACCAAGAGGAACCCACCTTGTGTTTCCTGTTGCCCTCTCTTTCGGCTCCAGGCTTGTCCTTCTTCTCAGTGAAGCTGAACTCCTCGTCTCCCTCCACGAAGGCGTAGGGGTCTGGCTCCTCACTCTGTTCTCCATCTCCTGTAGCGGAGACAAGATGGCTGTTTCTCCGCTGGGCGTACGTCTTGATTAGTTCCTCAGACACCTTTAGGGGCTGCATGGAGTCTGACATCAACCTGAGAGGAAAGAAATTTTGAAAAGATGTTCAGACACATGCAAGCAGGACATTTGAACAAGCAGCCAGATTTTGTTTATATGTGGCTAGGAATGAGTTTTTAAATACTTACTCAGTGACAGACACTACATTTTCTGTTCCTGCGCCTCCCCCAGAATCATCGCGTATTTTATCCACAGGTAGCTGGGGTGTCAGGAAGTTAGTGGCCTTCTTCCTGGGCAGGTTGAAATACTTCCAAGGGTTGTGGGTGGAGTCTTCATTGGGGTTGATGGCAGATCCCACAAAGACAGTGGGTTCCAAGGTTTCGCTGTAGGCTGGGGGGAAGGGCAGGGGCATAGGCATGTTCTCCAGCGGAGGCTCCTCAGTGGAGCCCTTCTGTGGCAGCAGACAGGGCTCCACTGACGGCGGGTAGAACGGTTGGTGAATGGGTGTGGACGAGTTCTTCATGCCACCCGGAGTCATGTCACCTTCTACGTGATCGCAGGGGTGTGGGCTGAGAGGAGGTGGAGGCGGGGATCCGACAAGGTCTGCGGGGGGGCCATGCATGTGCAGCGTGGGAGCTTTGGAAGGCACCGTGTCCACGTGGTGCAGGCTGGGATACGAGCCCTCCTCCTGTGATCTTAAACAAAGCCTCTGGGTCTGCGGCTCCAGCGACTGCTCCTCGCTCACAGAGTTGCGGTGGTGAAAAGGTGTCTGCGGCCTCTTCTGCTGCTTCTCCCCCTTTTCAAGCTTCTCGCCCAGCTTGTGCTTTGGGGCAGGCTGGACAGGCTGGCCTGATGAGGGGGGGTGTCCTGAGGTGCTGCTCGATCGCTGTTTCTGGCTCTTATGCCTTTGTGAACAAACAAGAAAACAAATAATGCTCACTAGATACTTTGTTTTTTTATTTTTTTTTAAAACACTTTTAAGTGCATTCAATTCAGCCTTACCTTGAGCAGTTGCAATGTGGCCTGTGAGTGGGCTCAACAAAATCCCAGAGTCCAGTTTTGTCTGACTCCTCCTCACAGGTCCCATTGGTCAAGTTTGTAAACTTCCTCCTATTTACAAACAGCAGAATGACATTTTATCAGTGACCATGAAGGGACTTCTTTGGCAGGCAACGTTAATGTCAGGGATAAATGATATCAAACATACTTGTGTCCTGTACGGTTTATGTTATACTCCTGCCATACAGACTCCACCATCTGGCCGGCCAGCCTGCGAGGGATTTTACCCCCATGGAGAGTGTTGTTAGAGCTGTAGCCGTCGGATGCAGAGGACAACTTGAGCCATCTATGGGCAGGCTGATAGTCTATGAGGGAAAGAGAATATTGCTGGTTTGATGCATGTCACAAAAACAAAGGCTGATAAATGTGTTTAGTAACAAGTCTTACCAGTCTGAGCCTCCTCTGGTGACGTTGGAGGAGTCAGAGTGACAGAAGACATGGCAGGATCTCTGTGAGCAGCCTGGCCCTGCTGAGTACCACACAGGCTTCCTGAGGTGTTGGCTGAGCCCTGAGGGACCATAGCAGGGAGGTCCGACAGGGGGAGAAGCACCAGGCAGGAAGGGTAAACCATCCTAACTCCCGCTGCAACCGAACGAGCACAATTATTTATTGGCCGAGAATTCTTTTGATCACATACTTGTGACGTTGCAATTCAATTGAACAGCCACTTAATGTGATGAACTGATAATTCCCTAATGTCACTTCAGTTCAACTGAGCTTCTTGACAAATTTTTCATGGGCAAAACAATTGTTTCAAACAGGAAAGTGGAGGCAGTATTGGCACTTTTCTCTATTTTTTAAAGCCTTACGGGTTCTGTTACAGCTATACAATGTAACTTAAGTCCATCTATTCATAAAGACTACACTGGTATTTTACTCCTAAGATACTGTGCAACATTTGCCGACAAAACCCATAGAAATACCAAAAACATAAAGCCAGTTTTCAACCTTTGAACTTTTCCACAATTAGGGGTACACTGATTCTCTTGGCCTATCTCAGTTGTCGATTTTAAAAAAGTATGACCTGGGGTACTGATTTTTGCAATTTCCGATTTTTCCCCTACAAAAAATTTTATTTAGTTCAAGCAAAAGAGGTTTTCAAAAACAGAATATAAAGAATATAAAACAGATATTCACGTAACGACTGGAGGGTGCTGATACAGGCAAAAAGATAAAACAAACTTTCTTTATTATTCTTACTGCTGTAAAATCAATCGATCGGCTAGCCATTTGATTGGTGCAACTCCACCCACAATGTCTGTATTCAGGCTTAGGAAAATATATTACTACACATAACTTTTAAAATCAATTAAACATACTTTAGACAGATAACCACAAACAGTTTGTTTACACATTTGGGATGTCTTACCGACAAGGACCTCCACAGCTGCCAGGGAGTCGTCCTCCCAGTCGGAATCCTCGATCTTGTCTTCCTGGACCTCCTTGGGATTGGGGCTGATGGGATAAAACTGCCGCCACTCCTCAATGAGCTTCTGGGTAGAATGGTCCGACATCTTGAAAGCCTGACCGGTGAGGGTCCCATTTAAGCCGTAAGGGCTCAGGATGACTGGAGGGCACAAAGGAGTCACAAACTTTATGTAGGATAACTCCACTTATAAACCCAGAGAAAAATGTATTATGAAAAAAGTAAAACGTTTTGAAACGGTGCTCGGCCTGTGTGTTCCTACCCTGCAAGGGGCTGGAGCTCTGCTGGGCGAGGCTCAGATGCTCCTCGCTCAGTCGCTGGAGAGGCTGATGTTGAGCAATCTCCACACTTGTGCACACGTTGCTGTCGCCATGTACGAAGAAGGTGAATGCGCAGGACAGGTGCTCACTGCATGGTGAGTAAAAGACAAAAGAGGTATTGTAATGTTTAGAGAAATGTGTCCCCAGGCCTTCCCCACAGAATTAAGCTGTTAAAAAAATAAAGGAAAAAAGACTAAAGCTTCACTTTGTAGCCAGAACCTCAAACCTAGTGTAAAACCCTGCAGGCTAGTGAGGCTGTCAGTGTACTCTAAATCACTGTTAGAGGGAACCAAGAGAGGACTGAAAAGGGGTAGGGTGTGTGTGAGAAGTACAACTACTTGCAAATTTGGCTGGTGCCATTTTGATGCTTATCAGGCTTTCACGTGACAGCTGTTGCTTACACGGATATGAGGAAAAAAAACATGGCCCGATAATTTGATCTTTGACTTTATTATAGACAAGATAATTAATGTCATGATGTAAAATAGACAATATATCACATTTGTTGTCAGTGTTCAGCTGCCCTGCTGTTGAAAATTACATTAAAGTAGGCCCAGTGGCACAACTGAAGCTGTCCCTCTACAAACAGGCATCAAGTAGTTTTAATTAAGGAACATTCTAGTTTTTATGTAAAATTAAGAGCAACCACAGCCAGTGCTAACTGAGTGCTTTTTCGTTCTGCTACAGCTAATACTAAGATAGCATGGTTTGATTGAGTTGTTTACATCAGGGCTGCAAGGTATGCGTGACAGACTTATCGCAAAAGACTGCTCAAACTGCGATAAATGGTATTATTTCACGTGCCATGCATTCAGATACTGCATGTCAGTATATTTGGCCAGTCAAATACTGCTAATGGAACAGATTATTAGGCTACTCACAGGAAATACAACATCATGTTCACTGAGCTTGGCTAGCTGACCGCTAAAAGTGTTTGTGGAGCAAAACAAGTCATTTTCAGCATTTGTTGACAGCAGATCAACTTTAAATATGTCTGGGACTAGTTTTATACCATCTGTAAATATAACAGAACAAGAACGGAGCTGTTAGATCAAGAGCTACAAGTAACAGGTAACAAAATAATGTAACTTCTCTTTCAGTCAAGTTATTAAGTTCCTTTTTATCATCCGAAATATTGTAAAGTAGGTGCTTTTTGCATTTCACTTTGACAACTTATCCTCCGCCATCATCCTGCTGGTCAACTTTCCTTACTCTTGTCATGTTATAAGTGAAATGTGTCAACTCTGTGCTGGCCTCGTTGTGCCGCATGGATGCGAGAGTGTCTGTCTGTCCGACAATAATGATTTTTAAAAAGGCAAAATGACGATGGGGTACCACTGGGCAAGTAATGTTATCAGTGTATGTCTCACCACCATGTAACACGGGGAACACAGACTACCACGGGAAACCTTCAACCAGGCTACACTGTCACCTCATGACTCTGATATGACCTCACTCACACTAAAGGCTATTCACTGTGTTGAGTCTGCTAGCAGCACAAACCAAAAGCAGAAAGACATTAAAACTCTAAACTTAAATATTTGTTGAATTATCACAAGTCATATCATCATCAATACTCAACAAAATTACCGCATATTGCAAGTTTTCCTGATATTGTGCAGCCCTAGTTTACATGTTGCTCTGGATGCTACATCTTCAAAGTGGATTTGCCTAGCTCACCAAGCTAAGACCGTCAAGTTATTTTAAGTTAATTTAATTAATTCATTAATGCCGACACCTTTATAAAATGATTCTTGTTACATGTTTTTAAATCAAGTATAGAAATCCGGAAACTTTACATACATTTAGATCAAGATACATCTGTAATCGTTGTTATTATCACATCAAATAGATAATCTAAAACTGTAATCTAATTGAATCATAGGGTGCCTTGATATTCCAACCCCTACTGATCCTTTTTTAGACCTCCTCACAACACACAGGAAAAAAAACATGAGTCTAAAAATACACATGGAAGATTATTATAGTCCTGCAATGTTACAACGATATTCATATTTGTTTTCTCACTACTTCTGGAAGGCTAAGTGGCTAAATGCACTAAAATAGTACTTGTTGACATGGTTGCTGTAAAACCACAATGCACACTCAGCATTTTCCAAAGACTGCCCTGTTTACCAGCCAGAGAGGGCAGGCGACAGCGAGACTGCCAGACTCTTCTGTTAGAGGTGCTGCGATCCCGCCTCAACACACACTTGCAGACATCTTTATGTAAAACCAGGAGCTGAACGCCAGTGAGCAAGAAATCCCCTCCTGTTCTATGCAACAACTCTTTTATATAGCTGCTAAAACTCTCTGAAAGCACTGCCAAAGCTGCCAGAGGGAGCTGAGCCAGAGGGCTGTGCATCAAACACAAGTCAGCTTGGATCAACACAGCCAAAAAAGAAGCAGAGGCTTGAATTAGCTTGTTAGGGAACTCCAGGATACACCAGGCCCCTCATTCAAAAGCAAAGGGGGACGCTAAATCTATGTCACCACCCTTATGTGCAAGAGGTAAGGAAATGCAGCTGCAAAAACCCACTCTGAACCAGACAGTTATTTATGTGCTGCTGCTGGTTCACCTGAACCTTGCATTTCTACAGCAAAGACAACACAGAGCCGTTATACTGTGCAGCTGAGGAAAGTGGGGGTGTGGACATTAAACATTACCCTGGAAAGTGTTGCTCTGTTGCCTTAGAAAAGTCTAAACTGATAGAGACATTACACAACATTCTCCAGGACTGTTAAACCAGGTGAAAAATGTATTAAGCTGATGATCCAATTAGAAAACTGTAACAATCCTGTCAAATTCGATCACATCATTGCATGTGATTTCATTCCAGGAATCAGAATTTTCTCCAAGAATTTCCCTGATCTTGGTTACTCAAAGCAACAGGGATCTAGCTGTTAATTTTTATATGAGATACAACTAACTCAAGAGTGCTAAAAAAATATGTATATAAAATTTTATAGCAGTTAAATCAGAGCAGCAGGTACACAGTCAGCAGTCTAATGTCCTGGTTACACAGCTTACGGAAAGCCTGTGGATATCTGTTCAAGCCATTTTCTCCTGAATAAGATGATGCCTCATTTCCAGAAACAGCCATCAGCTTATTACAACAACACAGTTGAACGAATACAGCTGCGAGCGCCATTTCTCCGTTTGAGTCCCATATGGGAATTTAAGTGATTAAAGGCCGTCACAGGCCAGGAATTGTTGTGGAACGTTTAAAGCAAAACTTTCACAACAGCGAGGACACATCTGTCCAAAGAGGCTTTCCCCAGCGCAGCACACATATGCATAACACACGTAATCACCCAACGAGCTTAACGCTTCACACGTTGTTCCCAATAAATATGTTGTTTCACAGTAAATCCGTGTCTTTGTAGAGACAACTGTGTAAGCCAACCCCCACGTGCTGCAAGTCTTGACCAAAACTTAAATACCACATACTGACTAATGTTCAGCTCCACAGCATGAATACAATTCACAACATCTTCCTCTGCTTCTTGCCTTGAGGTATGTCTAAGTTAGGCCTTTCTGACTAAAGTGAAAAAAGATCTTCACTACAGCTACATACCAGTGCAATAACAGCAACATAGCTGACGCCACTTTGCCTAATAATACCTTTTTCTGACACTGATTTTTGGGCTTTTTCAACTATCAAATAACTTTCACATTGACATTTTTCAAGCTGTCAAGGCAGCACAACCCCTTCCTTTATACTAGAAGGATATTCATTGTGAAACCTCTGCAGTAAGTGTTGAGATTTATTAATAGCAGCTTAACACTGACAAAAGTAAAATCATTCAGTAGTGAGGAACTGACTTATTGAGAAGAGTATTTCTGGCAAAAGAGAAAACCAAGGCAACAGATAACTAAAAATGGCATCAGAGTGTTCTTGAACCCATACAACAGGTTAAGGTGCAGGCAATTCCCACTCATTCAAACAAAGCACACTCCATCTATGTAAGTGTGGGTTTAAATCTGACAATTTATGGCATGTCGTATAATTTTGTTGTCTGCTATCGGAAAGCAGGACACACCTTTTATTGATGGTCTTCTCCCCCTTCTGGTATGGCTTCACAAACCACTTGCCAATGCGGACGAAGCCGCGGTTCATGAGACAGCGCTCCAGCAGGTTGTGGATGGCTTTGAACAGGAGCGTTCGACACTCGTAGGACAGGCCACTCTCCCACTCACCGTCCTCCTCACCTGCAAACAAGGCAAATGCATTTAAACCAGATAATCAGCAAGGAAAGTTGTTTGTTGGTAGGGACTAAGAAAACTTTTAATGTTAGTTATTGCCTGTGGTGTGCTGAATAGGTTTTAAACAAACAGGAGGACTTTGACTGGTTTATAAACATCTGATCACAGCAATAACTTAAGTGTCCCATCTGAACATATGAGAAACATCAGAGTTCAACATTTATTCTTGTGTTTTCATCATGCAAATACAAGATCAAAATAGTCCCTAAACTGTTGGCACTGACAGAAAATTTGCCTTTATGTCTATACAAGGTGAAACGTTACTGTAAAAAGTTCTAAATTTGTTCTCCAAGCCTACTCGTGGACATTTTTGATTTGACTTTTTGATTCTCTCGGTCTCTGTGAAGTTTTTGTGTTTTTATCTGCAGGTAACACTTGACCCTACTTGAGACAGGAGACAGAATTCCTGGCCAGTATGCCAGCCCCTAAGGGGAATTTTTTTAAACACATATGATTATTACCGAAGCTGGAATAGCCCATTCCTCCAAAAATAAAGACTGTGATGCCAGACAGCTTTCTTTTATGCTACCATAAAAGTCTGTACCTCCATGGCTGAGAGCCAATGGATTCCTTGGCTTTAGAGAGTTTAAAAGGCCCGTTATCCACATATCAGTTAGTCTATCATAACTTATTATCATCAGACCTTGTATCATTAAAACTGAAATAAAACTTTTGGCCGCTCTCTAGAATAGTTGGCACTGTTATACGTCACTAAACATGACAAAACATGAGCAGTCTCCACAAATGAACCAATCTTGCCTGCAATTCTCTGTCAGTACAACAGCTCCAAAAATATCTGTCGAATAAAATCAATCATTCCTCTTGTTGTTTCTCTTTTTTTTCTTTTCTTGATTTTAACAAATAAGGCAGTTGTGCCAACTCTAAAGCACTTTAATACCTGCTAAGATTGCACCAAATTACACATGATTTAGGGTAGAAGTGTAAATTTGTTATTTACGCAGGGTAATACAATATGTTGAAGTGTAAACCAACTAGGATATTTCTAGAACTACAAAATCCACATTGTGAGATGTTTTTGGAGATGTTCACGGAGATGTCCGATGGACTTACTTGAGAGCTCATTATGGATAAGCTCGGCAAAACTGGGGTCGTCCCCCCACCAGAACAGCCAGAGCTCTCTGCGACCCGGGGTGTGGTGTCTTCTCCACACACTCAGTACATCTGCCGCCAAGCATCGGCTGAAGCTACACAGGATAGGGTCTTCCTCAGTCACAGGGAAAAGGATGGGCGAAGAGATGGGTCCTTGCCACACGAAACGCCGCCATTTTATTCCAGTCAAATCAGCCTGAAGAGGAGGACAGAAACAATATGAGAACTAGCAATTAATCACCAATCATCTGTTGCTGCTGATTGCATAAATTAGTATGTATGGGCTTCTTCCCTTACACACTTCGTTAGAAGAGGCTGACTCCTCGACCTGTTCTACAAAGAATCACTTTACATGGAAAAAGTTGAAGTCTGAGACTTAGTCATATCTTGCAAAATTTTGCAATACCTTGCTTTTGTACATGTGACACCACAATCATGACTGAAAACATAACTGTCATGCAATAATTTACTCACCAGTTATTAACAACTAGTGACGCACCACAGCGAAACACTCTAAATTCTGAGTAGTTCACGTCATTTGTAACAACAAATATGTGTCCTATCTTCCTCTATCGAGATGACTGAATATTGCAGTGTCACTTTAGTCTACAAAAATAATTTGTATTTGGATGATTTTCATATTATTCAGCTACTGGCCTGACCTGTAACCATCGTGTAACGTTAACTAGCGTTAAACATGTAAACACACGAATATGGCACATTCATAAGAAACTCTTCAACATAGTTAACCTCCAGCATGTGCTGACTCTGTTGTGAAAGTTAGCTGGATCATGATTTGCAAGTTGCAGGCCCGATGCCTGTACGCCAGTCTGCAACTGACGTTACAAAGCTTGTTGCCTGATTAGCCAAAATGGCTTTCTGGCCTCTCACTATCACAGCTAACGCTAGCTAGCGTAGAGAGCTGAGCCACTTACCAGGCAGAAGAGGTTGGAGTGGCAATCCTCCAAACTGGCCCCGTTTGGTACAAAGCACGAACTCATCCTTTCACTGCGTGGTTGTAACGTTTAAGTCCATTGTCTCAATCACCATTGGGGGCAATAGCTGGTCTTCTTGACTCACTGGCGAAGCGACGTTCAATTGTACTTAACGATATCCCGTTGAAGCGCTGACCAACTTGCTAGCTAAAGCTAGCTACCGCTAGTCAAACAGACAACTTCTAACCGGCGCTAGCCACCACTCGCACGGTAGCTAAGCTAACGTTAGACGGGCAGCCAGATAGCGTCAACTGTAACGTTAAGCTTCCAGCTATTCGATTCATCAATCCTATTTGAAATGTATTGTCTGATCTGGTTAGCCGCAAGCTTGCTCCTACATTACCTTAACATCAAATAGTCAACGTTAACATGACCTGGACTAATGTTACATCAAACACCAGAAAAGTTGTGTGCGCAATAAAAATACGAGCTTGAAACTAAAAAAAACTTCACCCCAAAAGCTTAGTCCCTGGTGTGCTAATGCTAATGCCAGCTAGCTGATCTGAAACAATTTCAAAGCAAAGGAACTCTCCCCTCCCCCTGATCTCTCCTAGCCTGCTAGCACAAAAGCTAACATACCAGAGCTCCAGCGCTAGCTTGCTAGCTAAATAAAACAATTAGCTACACCGCCCTCCTTTTCGCTAAAACCATCACAGTGCTCCGTCATAGTAAAACTACACTTCAAACGGATAAAACGCCAAATCAGCGAGACTACTCATCGGCTACTTTTCTCTCCCTGATCCATGGGTCCAGCAGATTTCCATTATTTCAGTTCATGGATTGAATTCTTTAATGGCGGCCAGGAGGACAACTCTGCCTCTCAACTCCTATTGGCCAATTTGTGGTAATGGGGGCGTCATCCGTCTTCAAGTAGCTCCATGACTTCACAGTTTACAAGATGAGAGCTCCAGTGCATCTGTCATACAGTCAGTGGTCACTCCTCGGTGATGTCTTCTACTAAACATGTTCCTCTGTGCAACATCTGCTGCATATGTGACTGCAGAAAAGATGTTATTTTTTTTCCCTCTACTTGTTTGGAAAACCCGATTTTGCACAGAATGTTAGTAATCTGATCAACTAAAAATAAACATGGAAAGCTTATGAATATGAGGTCATTTTAGTCTGGCTGATCCTTTTGTTTTGAGAATCGGTTTAGCTTGCACTGCATATATGAAGTTATCTAGGTCAAGTTGTGCAGGCAAAGGTGATCACTTTATTTATTAGCGCATAAAAAAGTGCGTTAAAACTTTCACCATCTGTTTCATCACTGTGCTAAAAGGAGCTTTTTCGTAGCTAGTGATCCACAGTCCAACATGTGGAATTTTTGTGGGGTTTTTAAAACATAGTGTGTCAACTTCATACATCCAGTCGCACTTCAACGCCATCCTGTCATATCCTCACCGAACCACAGGGCGGAGACTTTACACAACCGACGCGGCCGCAGGTCCCTCCCACGTGGGCGGAGCGTCGGAAGCGTCGAGGATGTCAACAACATGCCGGCGTCTGTCAGGGAAACAGAAACTGAAGAGGGAGTGAGGCAGAGACAACAAAGAGATCAAGGGAACCATTCGTCCCATAATATCGTGTCTGTAATATCTCAGTTTGCAGACGATAATCTAACACTCGTGCGGGTAGGAGTCTTTTTTTGTGTGTGTCCTGCAATTGGCTGGTGGTGCCTGGGCATTAAAGAAGCCTGCATATGGTGACTTCATTGCCACAGTGGCAATGGTATTCACTTTCAGTCTGACATGCGGGAGTTGCCTGTAAAAATGGGTCAAAGGAAGTGATATTTTATTAAGAAAAAATCTTTAATCTGGAATTTGAGAACCATTTTCCTCCACATTGTCCCTCTGTTGCTACCATATGGTGTCATCACACTAACCAGACATCCTATCAGGCCTCACCAGTTGTCCCAAAGGGGGTATTTGGTGCCCCTGTGTCACTAGTCTGTCTCACTGTCAGAGTTCTGCACACGTTCAGCCGGTTTCATGGTGTCTCTGTCATCACTGCTGTCAACTCTAAATCCTTCACTGCTCTCTTGTCTCTCACACAGAACATAAGCACCGGGCTGGCAGTAGCTGGTGTTGTTGTAATAGCAAGGAGCATCAGACTGGTAAGGAATAAAAGCACACAGTCGCACATTTTGGATTTATTGTGCATTTGCTCTCCTGCCGATTAATCAAAAAACACATTTTAACACTAAGAAATTTTCTTGTGTAAAACTGGAAACACAGAGGCCAAAATAATGTAGTGCAAGTAATATATAGGCCTGTAATTTTTTAAAATTTTATTTGCGCATAATAAGGAAAGCCTGTGCTCATTAAGCTGATTGGCTACATTTAATATGTTATAATAATCAAGAATATTATATTTTTCTGCTACATATCTATTTATATGAGGTAAGAGCACTTTAAAAGGTCAGTGTGTAAGAACATTTGGGGGGATCTACTGGTTAAAGTGGAATATAACATCCATAATCACGTTTTCATTAGCATGTAATCACCAAAATGAGCCCTCTTATAGAATGGTGAAGTAATGGGTCATAAAACCTAAAATTCACTCAGTATTTTTGCTCTTTCAGTTCCCTTGTCTCAAAGTTTATGTTGTTTTTAAATGAGTTTTTGGTTAAATGCCTGAAATCAGTTCTGTGGTTAACACAGGATAAAGATATTCAGAAATTCTGTTCTGTGACATAAAATACGCAGTACAAACCAAATTTTTTAACTTTTAAGGTTTTATGCGCCTTAATAAAGGCCGTTGCTTGCAAGTGGCTCAATGAGACTACAGTGTTTGATCAGGTCACACTAAGAGTTTTGTAGATAAGTAAGTGTGCTAAATCAAATCATGGGTTGAATGCTTCGGAGTGGTTTGTTTATGGTCT
>JAQFJA010000024.1:18428907-18443130 GCA_029874485.1 Naso brachycentron | reverse complement strand
TATCATCTTATTTTTTTTTTTTTTAAGAATTAAGGTCTTGTTTCAGAAATTAACTTTAGAAAACTGAAGCAGAACTTCCATTTCAGCTTTTAGTGAATCCATCAGTAAAACATGTGCTCAATTTCATCAAACAATTTCATGTGCTCTGTGACTGTTCCATTTTAAGAAAAACCCTTCAAAATCCCAAATTGAGCCCATTGTACCCTGAAACAGCTTACATGCAAAAGTCCGAATCCATTGACCCAAAAAATTAAACAGACATTCATCCTGCAGCTCCCTTGTTAAAAATCCATGTATGTCTGATTGAGCCCATATGGTAATAGAGCAGCTCACTGTCCGGGTAATTCACAGTGTGGGTGTTAATGACGCTACACAGAGTGCAGCTGCTTCATGTGCTTCTCTGCTAGCCTGTATTTTGCTTTCCACCCTTTTGTTGATATTGCAAATCGGTCCAAATGCTTGTATTGTTGTTATCAACGAAAAAATAAGTCATCATTACGAATGAGGCCTCCTTCTCATTCTCTACCCAGAAGCTGCCCCCACCTAAACCCAACAGTTTAGCAGTAGGTCAAAACGCATCTGACATGGACAAGCTCCTGCTGTTAATATCTGATCTGATTCTGTGACACTGTGAGTTCATATGTGGAAGTGAAAGAGTTTTAAAGCACTTTCTTTGTCTGTATAATAACTTTTTGCAAACAAAATGATTTGTATTTGTCCATGCATTTTTCTCATTTGGTATAAGAACAATGTTTTTTGGTAATTTTGGTGTTCTGTCAAAAATCCAAACTCCGGTTTGTGTCTCTGTTTGATGATGTCATTTCAAACTTTTGCACATATTTGCTTTTTTAATAAGGTCAGAAGAAAATGAAATAAATACATAAGGATGGAAAATGGTTGATTTTTCAGTTACTATTAGTTATTAACTATTAAAAAACACGAATTGACGGCATGTCATCAAACTCAAACCACAGAGTAGATCAGAAATTCGTCATAAGTCATTTTGGAAAGTTATGCTTTGAAAAGTGCCAATAAAGCACTATTTATTTTTATTTGGAATTTTATATGTGAGATCCTAGAGTGTGTATGTGTCATACCTTGTGACTGCCTTGTGACATTTTACTACAACAATATTATATTAATGAGAAGTTTTTCTTGATTTGAACCAGTTTGACGATAACTGTGAGATTAAAAAAATATTATCATGTTGATAAAACACACGTAAGAATATAATGTGAAATATAAAATGCCTCTTAAAATGATTTCTGTTCTTCTCCATTCTTGCTTTGTTATAGTAGGCGGCGGTAATTCACTGTAACACTGGTTGCCATAAAATGAAAATAATTACAAAGAAACAGGGAGACACAGCAAAATCTTTTAGCATTTATAGGGTTTTTATATAAGACCCAGATCAAATTGAATTTATCTGTGAGAAAGCCTGCATTGTTCCCTGGGAAAAGGCCCTCTGGCTTTGTCCCTCTCCAGCCAGATGTCTGAAAAGCAAAAGAGCATTATTGATTTTCTATAAAGCCCTTTACTCCTCTCAGTTTTCCTCCATCTCCTTCCTCCCCTTATCTGTACTCTTTTAAGAGCCTCTCACCTCTTTGTACCCCCCCTGTGGAGCGAGAGGGCACCAGATCACAAAACAATAAAGAAACCTGGCGTTTGGACAGCCACAGATAGAAGGCAGGGAGGGGATAGACTACTGCTTGTGGCAGTGGTTGAAATGAAGGCGGTGATGTGAGTGTGTGAGAGACTCGGTGTAGGAAGCTCCGAGTCTGACATTGATTTTAGAAGAAGAAGCTGGGAAAATCTTGACTCCCACTCACACCTTGAGAATGGCTCACTAATGGGCTTCCACTCTGCTGAAAGAGCTGTTCAGGGAGCTTCCCAGAGAATCTGCAGCTGATTGGACTATTTGTGTGTGTGTTTGCATGTGTGTGCTTTTGCCCTCTTGTGCGCTCATACTGTATGTGGCAGTAATGGCTTTCACCCTGCCTATTCATGCCACTGCTTTGAAAGATAGCAAGTGCATTGTGTGCGTTGGCTCACGCGCAGTTCAGTGAATGTCTGAGTAGAACATGTTACATCTTGCTGTGTTATTCTTGTGAAATCCTAGATGTGGAACCTGTGTGGGTGTTCTGGTATGTTCATATCAAATGTATGTTAATCACTCTCCTCCCATTTCTTTGTCTCTCCTGTCTTTTCCAGGGGAAACGTCTGCCTGCCTATTTATCTGCAGACGCAGAGGAAGGAGAGGTGTCTGATGATGACAGCGCTGATGAAATTGAGGATGACTTCAAGCTTAAGAGCAGTAATGTAAGATAGAGGAATGATGCTACAAACCATGTCCGCACGCAAACAAGCATTAACACCCAGTTACTCCCAAACAGACAAGTTTCTTTTAGACACGAGTCCTCTCTCCTTGTTTTTATTAAGTTTGTCATCTTTTAAGGCCAGTCTGCTCATCTATGGAAGTAAAGGTCCAGTATGTAGGATTTAGTGTCATGTAGTGTTGAAAATGAAGACTGCAACGAATGTTTTCCTTCAGCTTACACTTCCAAACGTGTATAAGAGCCTATAAGAGCCGGTTATTTTCTGGTTTGTCCATTCTGGGCTACTGTAGAAATATGATGGACTCCTTGGGAGAGGACTCACTCTCTCTGTAGATAATAAAAGGTCATTTTAAAGTACTTAAAAACAAACCATTTTTATTTTCAGGTTATTACACACTAATTTAAACATAATTCTGAATATTATATTAAAATATTCTGCCATATTCTGCAAAAAGATCCCCCTAAATATTTTACCTTTAGGTTTGTTTCTTTTGTTGTTGTTTTTTTTATTATTAATATTATTATTAGTTTTTAATTCATAACACAGACTGTTGTAATAGTAAGACAGTTTGTGTATAACAGTGTAATCAGTGGCTCAGTAATATTTTCAGTTGAAATAAATACAAAACAGCTGTAATATTCCTGTCAATCCACTTTTCTCAGAGCCTTTATTCTTGTGTTGCTACCTGCTTTGAAACCAGAATGGCACTAAAATTATGTGAATAAATAATGACCACATACCACAACAGGACAGATACTTTAAACCAGACATTACAAAAATGTTCTAATGTTGTTTTACTTTCACCTTTCTTTTTGAGAATAAGAATATAAAAGTAACTCTGCAGTCTCTCTGCCTGGGCAGTTTCCTTTAGGGTTCTGTTTGTGCTTTACTGTCAGGTCTTTAAGTGCTTCTTTATCAGTTTGTTTAACAAATAATACAGCAACAACGACATGTTATCAGAAAAACATTTTTTTGTATAGACTGGGAGGGACTAATGTTGGAGAAAATTCCCTTCCGCCATATATCCGGACAGGAGTTACGGTAGATAATGGATAATAAGGACATTCCTCCGCTTGATGTAATGTCTTCAGTAATTGGTTATTAATGTTGGTGCTTGTGAAGTTTCACTTATCATCTTTGCAGTAATGTTTTAGAATAATTAATACTTAATGGTGCTGATATAAATATTAAGTCAAAGCGAGCATAGAGTAGAGCTTTAATCTCGGACTGCTGACTGCCTGCTGCCATTTTTATAGTCATCCTAAATCCTGTTCATTTATTCTGTGATACAGTAGTGCCAGGGTCCTACACAGAGTCAAAGCACGATACACACTCACACACATCTTCCAGATGGTTCAGTTGTGTAAGAGAATATGGCATCATTCTTCCACATTTAGCTGCAGGCATGAGGCTGCAGATGCCACTTTGGATGATCACGGCCACTTTAAAAGGGTGCTGGCAGGTTTCCACTGATGAGAGGTTTTTATTTGAGCTCATTAAATTTGTCGCTTTCACTGCAGTCACCACTAACAGTACATTCATAGTGCAATATAGCTTTTGTCCAGGAGTGACACACAGGCTGTGGGAAAACAAGGCCTTTAGTGTTGTTATGTTTTACTGTATATGACTGGTACTCAGAGTTACATGCCAGTGTTACAGGCCTGCTGAAAGACAGCAGACCTGTTGTCTCCTATAGGCAAGAAAAGTAAATGGACTGCATTTATATAGCACTTTTGTTGTCTGAGCGGCCACTTAAAGTAATTCATAACTCAAGTCGGCATTGATCCATTCATACACCGGTTGAAGAGGCGCCAGCTGCTCAACAGGAGAGATAATGGATGAGCAGTGTGGGGCTCAGCACCTTAAGGACACCTCGACATGCCACTGATACGTGGACAACCCGCTCTGCCCGCTGAGCCACGGCCACCTTCAGTAATAGCTGCTACTATTTTAACAGCGAGTGTTGCAGCTCTTCAGGGCTGTGTGTGAAATTACTCTGCATTTTCTCAATAGCAGGACATATTTACCCTGTTTTATTTGTGTGTCCAATTTATAGTGAGGTATTCTATAACAGAACAAAAGAGGTTGAACATGGAACTATTTTTCGCCTAAACTCCCACAGTTTAGTGTGTCGTATTTTATAGATAAGACATTTAAACTTACAATGTTACATTAAAATAATGATTTATTATGATTTCAGTGTCGTTTTAAGGTTTGGTCACACTTTATTTTAATAGTCCATCTGTTGACTGTCAATATGTTTTGTTGCAACAAGTTATTAAACAATATTCAGCTAACTATCTGTGTGTTAAGTAATCAACTTCTAAGCTGACTATCAACTATTGTCAGTCAAAAGTCAACAGTGTGATGTCAACATATGATCAAGAGCATGACAGTAAACTAGAGTTGACTTTGCCACTAAGCACTGTAGACATGTGTCAGGACTATCCACATAAAGTAAAACCAGCTGAAAACAGTAGAAAGTATATAACCTATTAACAGAAAACTTCCATGCAATAATTACATGTGACACATATATTAACCATTTTTGTAAAATGGAATGGTTAGTTTTAGGCACCAAGACTACTTGGTTAAGGTTGGGGAAAGACATCAGGGGGCGTGTCTTGTACTGAAGTGAAGTGGTTTATGTTAATATGTTGTCTGATCCTTCAGCGGGACCCTTCTTAAATCTGTAGACCACCTGAAATGCTCCTTATAGTCAACCAGCAGTTAGTTGAATGCATGTTACTGTTGACATGCAGCTAAGTGTCAGCAGACAGACTTTCAAAATAAAGTGTTACCTAATGTTTTAAACACAAGATTTGTATCACCTGTTTGCTTAGTTAAAACAATATGACATATATTGGACTTTAAATAGTCTTACATAAATTCAGCGCAATGAAACACGAACTAGATTTGCAGAGCTAGCTGTTCATGTTGTAACACTGTGTCATTGCAGAATTACAACGCAGTGTGCGCAGGATTCAAAGTTCCATCAGCACCATATTCTTGTAGCTGGTGCATAGTTGTAGATCTGTATCTGGATCTCTAAACTGCTGCTGTAGTTAGTCTTTTTTCCAAGGGGTGGTGCTGGTTGGACTATACTGCAGGTCTCACTGTGGTTCAGGTGGTTGATACTGGGTGGGCCTGCTTTCAGGTGCTTTGCAACAAAGAGAATGTGTTTCTTTGCTGCAAGAGTCCACTGATCTCCATCAGCTCCCATCTGCAAGTTAATGAAAATGACCTCTTGTGCTTCTTTCTCATTTGTTCCTCTCTCGTTTCTTGACCTAATAACTTTCCCTTTTCTTTCACATAGGGAAACGGTCATCACCAGGTAGAGTCTCACATCAGAAAGAAACTGGACTCTCTGCTGAAAGAGTCTCGCATCGGAGACAAGGAAGACACGGACAGCTTCAGCATTCGAGCGCTGCTCCGAGCCACACATCAGGGCCTTCAGAAGAACCTGCGGCAGGTACCAACTGAAAGTAATGCATATGTAGAGCTGCATATGGAGCTGAGTAATACTCTTCAACACATAAAAGAAGAGGAAGGAGGGGATGAAACTAGGCCATGGCATTAGTCACAGAGGGAATTGGTGAAAATAAAGTCGAGTAGACTAGTTACTGCACCACTCACAAGTCAAACAGACTCACTGATCACATAAAAATGGTCAGTCAAGCAGCACCTCCTCCATCCACGCTGAAGGGACGGCCATGTTCCCCCCTTCGGTGGTGTTTTATCCAAAGAATGTCAAAACAGACTGAAAGTGATGAGAAGCTAAATGTCTGCAGTGTTACTTAATATTTCATTTCCCTGCTTCTCCCTTGTGCTATTTATAGAAGCGTCAGTTTCCTTACAGACATTTTTGGAGTGGGTGTTGTGCGTCGGGGTTTCCTGTTCTCTTTATTCTACTGCTGCTTTGTTGGTGATCCCCTCCACCTCAGTGCGCCTATATTTTCCTCTTTGTTTTCCTCACTGGTATCTTAACTCTCTCTTATTCCTTGCACACTCTCCTTCGACTGTGCTTTCCTTTATCTGCTGCTGTGTCCTGCAGCCCCTTCAGCCACTGAGCCTTTGGGTTTAAGTGACTCACTGGGTGCTAATGTGGTTGTTATTAGATTCACATCAACCAGTTCACACATATGAATGTAAACAAGCGCGCACAAACAGATGAAACGAGTCTCCGTGTCAATGTGTTCTTTTTATCTTTTAGAGCTCCAAAGGGGTTTTGAAGAAGTCCCAGAGCAGATCCTTCATCACAACGCTCAAACAGAAGGTGAGCAGCATCACAAGAGGGGTTACTCTTTTGTGCCTGATTCTTGATCCATTTGTGTGAGGTCTGAAATGGAAATTCAGGTCATTTTGTTGGTATTGAAAGACTTTGCTACTTCATATCACAAGAATCACAGAAATTTAGGTAGTTCTCCTCTTTAGACGGATATTATGAAACTTTTCTATTTGTTCTATCACCTGCGTCTAAGTGTATAAGCTGCTACACACCAAACTGCCCCCAAAGAACATGAGGAAAAAACATGTGAGTTGCATTAAATTAATAAAAGCACTGATTTTGGACCGAAAGCTCTGATTATGGCCTTGGCTGCTGATTCAGTATACTCAATTAACTGGAAGGCCACTGTCGCAGAGCAAATGTTGGTAGAATCATCACAAAACGCAAACAAAAGTAAGCAGTGACTGTCTAGAAGTGACCTATGAATGGTCAGCTGTCATGTTGGTGTCATAAGGCTCTTTGATGACAATTGATAAAACAGTAAAAGACCAGGAACTTGTTTCTCTTTAATTGACCAGGCCATGTCCAGTCTTTATGTTAGGCTTAGCTGGTTTAGCTAAGCTATCCGGTTTGTTCTCCTTCATATTGACCATACAAATATGAGAAAGAGATTCTTTTTTTCATTTAAGAAGTTCTTAAACATATTTTAAAATGCCTCTGGGGAACTTTCAGTTTGTGTTGATTTTAGAAAAGCTGACAAAAGAAGTAATGCCTTCTATTGTAAAGATCTTGTCTAGTTCAAATATTTGTTTTGGAGGAGAGTGACAGAAACATGCCACTTATTTGCACAATACCAGTTCAGCCATAAAGACAAACTATTGAAATTATCTAAAGAAAAATATCCAACTGCTCCGCACCATAGATAGTAAAAAGAGAACAGCAGATCAATTATGCACGTCTCTTTTGGTCTGTGTGCCGTGAAGCGTTTCGTAGTGTTTTCTCTGACTGAGCTGACTGGACAAAGGCTTTGTAAAAGACAGGATAGTGATCTCCAGTCGCTTTGCTGAGGGTCTGATCTCCCAGTGTAAGTAAGATATAAGGCATCAATGTAAATTAAGACTGCTTCAAAACCAGCTAAAAGTTTCTTGTAGAGACTTTGAGAGTAACTGCATCCTCAAATTATGCCCCACCCAAACCCCCATATATTAATAAATGCAACAGAGGAAAGAGGAAGCACTTATCAAAATAACCACTACGTGTGTTATTTGAACATTAAGGGAATGATATCACTCCTCTAACAGATTAGCATCACGTATGGGAGGCAGAAAAGAAATCTCACTGTTTTCCTGTAGATAAATCACAAAGTCACACATTAAGAATGCTGAAAAGCACCCTTTATAGAGTTACTTTCAGCCTGTGGTAGGTAGCAGGAATGTAATTAAGACTGCAACACATATCTTCCACTTCCACACTACAGATCAATGCAGTGAATGCATGTGCAATACCAATCTGTGAAACATGCATATCTAAAACATGTTCTGTCTTCAGATCCTCTTATGGTATGTGTTTGTTATTTAAACCGCTGCTAATGGTGCCATTCTTTTCACAGTGTTGTATAGATTTTGGCATCGATGTATCTCTGTCTGTAGTGTTTTTTTTTTCCTCTACAGTACATATATACCTTAATTTCTCTGCCTGGTTATTTCAAAATCACAGCTCAGAATTTCTTCTTCTATGCATTTGTTTTTTTTCCCCTCTATCCCATCCTCTGTTTACCCACTCACATCTCCTCTTCATTCTTTTACGCCTCCCTCTTTGCGTATTATGCATCCTCCCACGTGTGTGTATATATGCACACATGCATGGGTGCATGTAATCTGTTGGCAAGCAGCCTAAACCCTGTAATTACTGTGACCCTCATCCTCTTCTCAACTCAGCCTTAGCCCTAATAGAGATGCTGCCTCTCTTTCAAAAAACAAAACTGCACACTTCACCAAATACACGCTCACTTTAATTACACATGTGACACCTAGAACACCCACCAACAAGCACAAACACTTAAACTGTGACTACAACAACAACAACACTCCCTAAGAGCCATAGAGGAACATATGAAATCTGCTAAAAACACCTTTTTAACATCTTGCAAGTAAATCGGGATTTTAAACAAACAAAACAAACAAAAAAAAAATACAATTTAGGGAATGCTGCACAATGAAGTGTGACTTGTGTGTTTGTTTATATATTTCTCTGTGTGTTGTTTTTGGCCAGAGGCACTCCAAATCCAGGCTTTCATGCCAAAGTGTGGACAAGGAGGAGGACAGCCAGGAGAGGTCCGAGAGGGAGGCCGGAGGACAGTTCAACAGGTAACCTTTAACCTGCTTTACTTCAACACTGACAATCCCTGACAACTGAGAGGTTTGAGAGCCGCTGCCTGCTGGGAGCGTTAAACAGTCCGGGGCACCAACAGAGCCTTTGAACCACTGAGGCTTCTTCAGCAATCATTTATTTGTGTGAAGGAACGAATGATCGACTTGAAGCCTCGAGCTACTGCTGATAATAAAGAAAGGGAAGCCTGATTTGTTTTGATGCCCTCTCCTTTTATACATCATTTATCATATAAGGGCAGCAGGAAGGCGAGGCTGTGTTCACTCTGCAAGCCTTGCCGATCATTTATGACTTCCTGCTCTCATCAAGTTTTGTATTTTTCTGTAACAAATTTACTGAGCTGACTATTTAAGAGACTAAAGACAGGACACCTGGGGTGAAAGATATTAACAACAAACGAGGCATCACATATGGTGTCATCGTGTAGCTTTAGAGACTTATAGCTGTGTTTATTATACATGATAAAATTCAGTCGTGACAGCTTTTTAATTTGTCATTTTAAAAAAAAATAGTTTTGCAGCTTTGCTTTGATATTACAGGCAGTCTGCTGTGACTAGTAGTAGGGGAAGTATATGATCATTTATTTAGTAAAGAAGCTATACTACCGGCTATACGTTATAAAAAAATCTCCCTTAAAGGTAAGACACAGTGTTTGAAAGAAAAAAAAAGAACAATATTCCTGTAAAAAATAAAAAGTTGAATATTTAAGTATTGATACAAACCTTTATTGACTAATGACAGCCAATTTCAGACAGATATTCTTGAGGAACTGACATTACTGAGTCAGTTTGCTGATATTATGACTTTTCTTGTGGTACTGTTATGCATGTGCGTTTTCCATAATTATTTTGGCCACTTCAAAAGTTACACACATCTACTTTAGCATATAAGCAACACCTAATGTTGTTGTTGGTATGAGTTGGAGCAGATTTTAACCATTATACTTTGAGCTATAAGGTAGAGAGAGAGAGAGAGAGAGAGAGAGAGAGAGAGGAAATGTAAAAGAACAAACTTATTAGGGAGCTAAGAAAACAGAAAAATCTCAAGTACCACAGAATTGTTGACCAGTGCATTTGTCACTTTGAACTTTTTGCTTGAATTTTTTGCAAAAATATTTCAACATGTCTTTCTATGAAAAACCTCCTGAACTGCAATCCTCCACCTCTCCTCAAGTGGAGTCACAAGAAACATATAGTCAAAAATAATACACCCCATAGGCTCTTACTGTTAGTGTTGACATAAAGTTTTATTGCCACAAGATTTCCATCAAACTTAATGAACAAGTGGATTTAAGAATCCGTATCGTATCAGAACTAATTGCTTGTTCTTATTTGATTAGAAGCAAACAGCAAACAGTTTAATCAATGCATCTGGTTTTGTCTGCTGCATGAATATATGCCAGTTTCTCTATTACACACATTCTTTCTCCACCTCTGGCTTTTTTTTCTCTTTTTTTTTGAGTGAGCACTGGGCAAGAAATATGGAAATTCTGCTGTGTTTTCCTCCTCAGCTGCTCTGTGCATAAGGGCTTTGTCTCTCTTTGTTCTCTCTCTTTGTCTCTGTTCCTGGTTGCATATTCATATATGCATGTCCTTGGGAACTGTCACATCGCGATTCCTGCAACCATGTGTCTGAGTGACGATGTGCCTGGCTGTGTTGTTGTATGTGCGCATGAATTTATGTGTCTCTCGCTGCACTGCATGTGCTCTGGTCCCTATTAAGCTTTTTGCCTTTGATGCTTTTTCCTGTGGTTTGCAAGCTGCCTCAGTGATGCACAATCCTCTCTTGCTTGTTATGCTGTTGCGACTGTAAATGCTTAAACAAATATAGGAGTGTGTGTTTTACCTGCCTCGTACTGTATATCTTTACACAATCTCACTCACTCTGCCCTGTTCTCTCTTGCAATTGTCTTCTGTCATCTGGAAATTGCTTTAGGGGTGGGAGGAAGAGGAAGACGATGAAACTAAGTAGAGATCTGTCAAACCTGGTGGTGTTCACCAACTCTGTCGCCTCACAGGAGTGTCTGAATGAAGGTGAAACACCAACACTTTAACACCCTCACACCCACACAAACAAATACATTGCATATTGTAATCGTTACTCTGGAGACATTTTCTAAAGCCTGACCCATGTTTTTCTCCAGGCACCCCAGGTGACGTTCTATCATTCAGTGAGACCAGAGCCCAATCTTTGGTCAATCACAGGGCCGAAGAGTTCCTGGCTTTTAACCAAAGGCAGCTGTCACGGATTTATCCCTCAGCCTATCGCATCGACTCGTCCAATTTCAATCCTCAGTTTTACTGGAACGTGGGCTGTCAGCTGGGTGAGACTGCTGTGTGTCGCTCTTGTTTGACTGTTCATTAAAACAACAGGTCCCTTTCCACGAGCCATACATTAGTTGACATTGCATACCACACAAATGCACAGACACAAACTTGTCATTTACAACATTTTGTCATTTGATCGTGGTGATGTGTGCAGAGGCAGAGGAGTATGAGTGTGCACAAACCTAAATTGTGCAAGATACATGCATGTACTGCATGTATTAGCATGTTGTGTGTAAGTGAGTATCTGTATATTTATTTTATGGAGCCTCAGCTGCATCAGGATTTTGTGAGGATCTGTGAGAAATATATAAATAAATAAAAAGAAGATAAGCTAATGAAAAAGAGTTGGAACTGATTATTTTTATCCATGCAGGAATGAACAGCGTCAGCAAAGCCAAGATCTGAGGAATCCCTGCCTGTTCGTGCCAATTAATTTTTTTATTTATTTATTTTTTGTTAAATCTAGAGAACAATAATGGCATCTCAGTAATTACCATTCCAGGTATTTAAAAATAGGAACAGCTATGAACGAGAAATGGAGTGAAAAGAGATAAACAAAGGCCAAACTCAGAGCTAGATTATCTCTGAAGCAGCTGTGATTCATCAACTTTCTTTCAGTTTTCATTTTGCATCTTTCCTCCTCATTTGTTTCTTCTAATTAAGATTTCAAGGTTGTATAAATAAATGGATGAATAAACCAAAGAACATTTGATTAAATGAAAAAGAAAAAAAACACAACAAAAACCAAAAATTAGAGTGACAAATCCATCTCCTCATACGCTTTTTCTCACAGACTATTGAGAAATCCTCAGTGATATTCACAGTTTTTGTAAACTGCACTGATGTCTGCATAATAAATTAAAAGTGAATGCTGTTTATGGATTTTTTTTCTCTTTCAGTTGCCCTGAATTACCAGACGGAGGGCAGGATGATGCAGCTAAACAGAGCCAAGTTCATGGTGAATGGAGGGATCGGTTACGTCCTCAAGCCCCCTCCAATGTGTAAAGGTGCTACAACAAACAGACTGCATGCAAGCAAACAAGCACAAATACATGTATCATTACATGCATCAGCGTCCGTTGACACAAATAAACACTGCTGTGCAAATAACTGTTAATTTGTTTTGATTGGATGTATGGAAAAATCAAGACATTATAGACTTGTCTTCACCATTAAATGAAAAATATTGGATGAACACAGAATTGAACACATTATTGTCATAATTGAAGAGGTTTGAGGCAGTCAGATGAGTTTTAAATAAAAAGCTTTTAATTCATCAGGGTTACAGAACCTTAAAAAAAACATGCCAACATCTTTCAGCCATACAGGCCTTCATCAGGGCATGATTGGTTTGTTTAAAGATACATAAGTAGAAAGCAACTTGTTAAAATAACAAACTCTTGATTCTTTCATTTAATTTAAAGTATTTCTCACTATTGCATGTACACGTTTGTGTCTGCTTGTGCCATTTAACTACTTCGATGTGCAATAGATGCAAGAAGACACAAGACTTTGTTTTTATTGATACAATCAGAGGAAATGGACTAACTTTACATCAATGTAACATATTTGCTCTCTTTGACAACTTTAAGATACATGCTAGAATTGTTTGTGATGTGAGTTTAAAATGTGTTTTTGCACCACATGATTCTATAAAGATGATATCATCCATATTATGTTACAGTACTGCTATTTAACTAGGAGTAGATGAGTGACAGCAGGGTTTGCACAGGCTTGCTGCATGTCTAATTTGCAGTGCTGCTATTTATGATGTAATGCTTGCTGAGCCTAAACCCAAGGGGTGATCTCCAGTAGATGTGAATGCAGCTGTAGTCTCTCATGTCAACAATATCAAATCAATCACATGAATGGGTGTATAACTGTTATTTGCACTCTTGTACTTCTGCGTATAAGTGCACAAAAACAGGAGCAGGCAGAACAATCAGAGGCTGGATTTTAGTATTGAGCGATGACATAAATTTAAGTTCTTGCTCTGCATCTTTCATTTCCTCCAGGCTCCTTCAACCCATTCAGCGATGACCCACTTCCAGCTTACCCCAAGAAACAGCTCATTCTCAAGATCATTAGTGGACAGCAGTTGCCCAAACCGCCAGACTCCATGCTGGGGGACCGCGGAGAGGTACAAATTTAAGAAAACACACACATGGTGTGCCCACAATCTCCATCTGTCTTCCTCTTCCTCTCTCCCTCTCTGTCTCTCACTCACACACTTGTATTCACTATTTGACTTGACTTCTCATTTACAGCTTGCTCTCAGCAGAAATATACTCAGCATCATAAAACCAAATAATTTTATGGTCCTTTCTGCTTTAACAGATTATTGATCCATTCGTCGAAGTGGAGATCATTGGTCTGCCAGTTGATTGCTGCAAGGAACAGACACGAGTTGTCGATGACAACGGTAAGACACACACACGTATCAGTAAGAGTGAAATCACAACACTGTCCAGTCACTGAACCAACAAAGGTGTTTTGCATTTCAAAATGTCATCTGGCACAACTGAAAATTGAGATTATAATCAATATCAAAATGATGAACCTGCAGATAATTATCACCTGATCTGAAGCTTCTCTCAGTTTCGAGTTTTGAAGTTGTGGTCCGGCTTATTGTTTAGCCGCTGTGTCCGCTCACTCTCAGTGCTCTCATATTGTCAAACAACCCACTCCAGACAACTTGCAGAGCAGCAGACAGATGCGGTTAGTGATTAGCTGGTACAGCATCATTAAGAGAGTAATTATTGAATTTACTTTTTTTAGGAGGTAAACAAATGAAAATTTTGTTTAAACTGCTGTTGTTGTATCCTTGTTCATTAATATATTTAGAAATTATTATTAGGGACCGAGCCCGTAAGTCAAGGACTCCTCTAGCAAGGCTAGAGGAGTCCTTGCCGGGAGGGCAAGGACCCGATTGTAATTGCTCGG
>JAQFJA010000024.1:18366326-18378678 GCA_029874485.1 Naso brachycentron | reverse complement strand
ATGCCAATGGGGATCCTGTGGCCAAATATGAGCTGGTTAACTGGCAAAAAAGTGAGAGTGGTCATATGGAAGTGGTGGCAGTAGGACACTATGATGCATCACGTCCCGTGGGACAGGAGTTCCGCATCAACAGGAACATCTCCTGGGTGGAGGGTGGTAAACAAGTAAGTGTCCCAGAAGTGATAATATTATTCCAATTTCAAAATAAGTGATCTCACAGAGTCCCAAGTCTTTTTCTGCATCAAGTTCCACAATATTCATTTGACAGGATCATATGAACAAACTCTGAGTCTAACCCTGAACTCAACAAAAACAGTCACACCTATCTTTGGTCTGTGAAATTAAGAATCCACGTGCGCACATACAGCGAGTATGAACACATTTAGGGAATAAAAAAAAGTAACACCATTTCAGTTGCAAAGGGGAATTGGCGTGGGAGAAAACTGCTGCTCGAGTAACTGGGCAAGTTTAAATGCAGTCTATTAATTTCACATTGAATCACACTTATGGGGTAATATTACAGGAGAAAACTGAATCATATTGAAGCTAAAACTCATATTTCAGCAGTTTAACTGAAATATAAGAACAAAGTTCACACAGGTAAGGCTCAAGCATAACAGGCTCGTGGTTGTACCTCACTTTAATCATATGTACTTTTTAAAAAATCAATCAGTGGCTTTTTCAATGTGAAGCATTATCTCCAACATAATGCTGTTTTTTTTTTTAAAAAACATGTCCTCTTACCTTTATCCTGTTTAGTTACTTAATGAAGCCTGATTAAATTAACATTTAAGTGATGCTGGTGATGAGAGGATGGATAAGATTATGCTGATATATAACAGACTGTGAAGAAAAACAGTACTGCAACAGATTGTCATCTGGAAGTGATAAAGCATCTTCTCTCAAAATCAACTCCTGACGTTGTCTTCGTGTTGATCTCTGCGCAGTCATGCAGCCTCTTCATCTATAAAATCCTCAACAAAAGGACACAGCATGTTCAATACATGAGTGTGTTTTATACAATATGACTAACAGACTATTTAAACCAACTGGGATTTTTTTGTTGAAGTCGGTAAAACTTTGCTAAAATGTGAGTGATATACAGAATGAATGAATGAATGAATGAATGAGGAAGTGAAACAGTGTTTTCTGGTGCTGGAAGAGGGAGGAAACAGAGAAACTTGAGGTTTACTGAAGAAAACCTGCTACCAACCAGGTTGACTTCACAAACTAAGAGCTTAAGTTACCTCTCTTTGTGAAATGGGCTGGAGTTACTCCACTTTCTCATGTTTTACTTGCCTCTCTTTCTGAAAAAGAAAACACAAAGTTTTCCTCATTTTAAGGTTGACAGATTCAGTTTTTACTAAACTTGCTTTGTGAAACTGGCCCCAGATAAAGGAGAAAATACACAGACCCCATTCTTTGCAAAAATGGCATCAAATATTTACATTATAAGACTTCAGCTGTCTGAGACTGAAAAAGCTAATATTGAAACAATATAACCCCGACTACTGAGGCACAGTGTAAGCTGCTGCTAAACTTAAACTTACATAAAGTTAAGCAAAAAATCTCCGCTGTGTTTCGTCCCCCAACAGTTACACCAAAATGGCTGAGGGAAGGGAACCCTCTACAACCAATAAAAAGAAAGGAATGGTCAAATGAACAACACAATCAGAACATATGTTGGAGTGTGAATATTGATGTGACAAAGCCTTAATAAACTTGGAAACGAACATTTCATAGTACAGTACAAAGAAAGTATGTAACTGATTTTCTTTCTATGTGCCAGGTGCCTGTGTCAGTGTGCAGTAACAGCTGTCGTCCAGGAACTCGTAAAGTCCTGCAGAAAGGAAAACCCATCTGCTGTTATGATTGTATACCCTGTCCTGAGGGAGAGATTAGCAATGCTACAGGTAATTTTTTCCAAAGCATGATTTTAACATTCTATACTGTTAAGAATATTTTTATTATCTTTCTCTCTTACTTTTTCTTTCTAATTTATTTGTTTTCTTTCTTTTTTCCTCCTTTTTTTTCTCAGATTCCCCTGATTGTTTTGCATGCCCCATGGAGTTTTGGCCTAATGCAGAGAGAGACACTTGCTTTTTCAAGCCTGTAGAGTTTCTCTCCTTTGACGAGGTCCTGGGAATCATCCTGGCTGCATTCTCTGTTGGTGGTGCCTGTCTTGCCATTATAATAGTGGCTATGTTCTTTCGACACAGGACATCTCCTATTGTCAGGGCCAACAACTCTGAGCTGAGCTTCCTGCTGCTCTTCTCCCTGACTCTGTGTTTCTTATGCTCAATAACTTTCATTGGAGCTCCCTCTGAGTGGTCCTGCAAGCTGCGTCACACAGCGTTTGGAATCACCTTCGTCCTCTGCATCTCATGTGTTCTTGGAAAAACAATAGTAGTGTTAATGGCTTTCAGAGCTACACTCCCAGGTAGTAATGTCATGAAATGGTTTGGTCCTCCACAGCAAAGGATGACTGTAGTGTCTTTAACATTTGTTCAAGTTTTAATTTGTACCATCTGGTTGGTTCTTAGTCCCCCTTTTCCTATAAAAAATCTAACCACATACAAGGATAAAATCATCCTGGAGTGTGCTTTAGGCTCAGCTATTGGGTTCTGGGCTGTGCTCGGGTACGTTGGCCTACTGGCTGTCTTATGCTTTGTCTTAGCTTTTTTAGCCCGGAAGCTACCTGATAATTTTAATGAAGCCAAGCTTATCACCTTCAGCATGCTGATATTCTGTGCAGTCTGGATCACCTTTATCCCAGCATATGTCAGCTCTCCTGGGAAATTTACTGTAGCTGTAGAGATATTTGCCATTCTGGCCTCTAGTTTTGGACTAACACTGTGTATATTTGCTCCAAAGTGTTTCATCATTTTGTTTAGGCCAGAGAAGAACACCAAGAAACATGTAATGAACAAAAATCAAAACAAAGACAGCTGAGGTTTGGAGACAGTTAAGGTATAGCATCACATAATGAGCTTATGCTGTTCATATTTGCAAAATAATTTATCAAAATATTCATGCATACAAGTGTTTTTAGACATTTTTTTCGGTCAATGTCTTTTTTTCAGAATGTCCTATTATTATATTGTCATCTGATTTTAGATATAATTGTTCATCGTGGGAAATAAAGTTTAAATTAATTTAAATGACTCTTCACCTGTGTGTTAATCTGAAACTTCATCCACAGTGATCACTCTGATAAATAAGATGACTTTGAGGCTGAGAAATAAATTTGCAGGCTAGAAGTTGGAGTGATGGTTCAAATACATTTGAAGATGTCCATATGGTATCTGAAATATTATTAATACAGAAATACTGAATAGAGGCTAACTGTTAACGAGAAATGGTAAACACAAAGATCTTAGTAGAGATGTTATGCCGTTAACTAAATATTGCTGATGCACTTCACCAGCAAATTAATTCCTACATTGTTGCACAATAAGACACAAGATAAGATATTACTTTAATCACACAATCTGCCTCTTAATGACTTTGGGGTTTCAGGGCAGCTACACAGGCAGCAGCTCCTACATCTGCCACAATGGCCTGAATGATCCCAATTTGTGGGATTTTGGAGAATGTAATCTGAAGGTGCTATGATAATTATGTGCACTTGTAATAAATATGTGTGGTACTGAGTTTTGTCCCAAATTTTGATAACTTTATTCCAAGGATAGTTGAACAATAGATTTTGTGATTTAATTAAGACAGGATTACACCACATATACAGAAAGTTGTGCAGTTTTAGACTGTGTTATGAACTACAACATAACAAAAACTAGTCGAGGTTAGAACAAATTCAGGGAAAATATCTAGTGTTTACAATGATAACATTACAAGAGGAGAGAACACACAGGGAAGGGGACACGCAATAGAAAAGACTTGGACAAGAGTTAGGCAAAAACCACTAGGGAAGGGCATCATCTCTTGCTAATGTCTAGTAAGCTGATGTTCAAAAGAAGGAGGGAGACTTTTTAATGAAAACTCATAAGAACCAGTGAAAACGCGCAATATGCCCAGACAAGGAATGGAGACCTTATCTCTCTTTATTGGCCTGATCTTATCTCTGAGTTTATGCGAGCTGAGCTCGGCTCTTGCTCTGTATGCTTCTGGGGATGGTCTGAAACAAAGGCTTACAGAGGACAGGACTGCTGCTGAGGGGTCATCTGTGAAATGTGAACTTCAGGTTACTGCTCGTCTACCTACATTTTCAATGGATGGTGACTACCTTATCGGGGGTGTTTTCTCAATCCACAGCTACAAATTCACAGTGAAGCATAACTACACCACCATGCCCGAGCCACAAAGGTGCACAGGAAGGTAAGAGGAGAAGTGATGGAAATGGATGTTACACTGTTTGTGAATAGAAATACTTGATTGGTATGAAGTGCACACAAACATTTTCCGATGCTTCTGTGTAATAGGGAAAGTTTAGAAAATAATAGTTTCTTTCAGCCCAAACGCTGATTCTTTCATACATTGTAGTAAATGCAATAACAAATACATTTTTGAATGTGAACGTATGAAAACAGAGCTTTTAGTGTGTTTTTGTGTTTCTTTACTGTTTAACACAAATTTTCAAGTAAAGTATAGTTCTGACTCTTTATGTATATATTATGGTCACATATATCATCTTTTAAATCTGCTGTGGCAAATTTGAAGCTTTTTTCACTGTCCTAGTTTTTTTTTGGCTTTGATAATTCCAAAAATTCAAAACATGTATTTTCAAACTAAATTTTAATGTTATGAAACTGATAAAAAACAAAATAGGCAAATGAAAGCCATTGGCACTCCAACACTGTAATAAAAAATGGAATATAAAACATTAAACAAAGACAATGATTTGCATAGCAAATTTAAAGTTATCTTCACATGAAAAAAAGCCCCAAATTTACATTTTATAAAATAATTTGTAATCCTGCCATTACTCTTTATTTGCATGAGCTCTCAGAGGCTCCAGGAACACACAGGGCTGCAGCTTGGCCAAACAGAGAGGAGTTTGAATGGAAGACATAGTGGATGAATGGTTGATTGTGGAATGATTGAGTTCAATTCCATTTCATTCAGTATATTCAGACTTTCATTCCATTTTATTCAACATATATCACAAGTTTAATTTTCTATATTCTGAATTTCATTCATATATATATAGCATGTAATTCCATATATTCAGAGTTTCAGATTGTTATATAATTTCCTAAATGGCATGCCATATTATTATTATATTAACAATAGTTGGTAAATCTAGTCTTGTTTGTCTCTAGTTTCCAACGTTTGCTGCCAACTGGGCAGGACTTCATGGACTTATGATTTGGAGGGTTGTTTTATTGTGTGTTTTCTGATGAAATTGTAAAATGTCCACATCATAAGTATTTGTAGACAATTGCATAAGTGTGTGTTTGCAGCATTGACTTCCGTGAATTGCGCTTCTCGCGTGCAATGGTCTTTGCCATCGAGGAAATTAACAACAGCACCGAGCTGCTATCAGGCATCAAACTCGGTTATCAGATCCATGACTCATGCACCTCAGTGCCTGTTGCTGTGCATGTGGCTTTCCAGCTTTCAAATGGCCTGGACCCAGTGTTTAACACCAGTCAAAACTGCTCACAATCTAATTCAGCGATGGGTATTGTTGGTGAATCTGGGTCTACACCATCCATGGCCATGTCGCATATCATTGGGCCCTTCAACATTCCCCTGGTAAGTATTTCAAATTTTCAAAAAACTGTGTGTATGACTGCTTTGTCTCTCCGTTTAAAACAATGACACTTCTTTTTCTGTAGGTGAGCCATTTAAAAGCAAACTAAAAATTGAATATGAGCCAGAAATATATTTTGTAGGTCCACTTAAATAATGACACTGTTGTTTTTTTTAGGTGAGCCACTTTGCCACTTGTGCATGTCTGTCTGATAAGCAGCAGTACCCAAGTTTCTTCAGAACAATTCCTAGTGATCAGTTTCAGGCTGATGCTCTGGCCAAGCTGGTAAAATACTTTGACTGGACATGGATAGGTGCTGTTCGGACAGATTCAGACTATGGCAATAATGGCATGGCCTCTTTCCTGAAAGCAGCGCAGAAGGAGGGGATCTGTGTAGAATATTCCGAATCTTTCCATCGCAATCACCCACGCAGCAGAATCCAGAGGGTAGCTGACGTCATCCGCAGGTTTCTCCATCACTGACTGTATTGTTCGTTTTGTTTAAACAAACTTTTTGCTTAAATAATCACTGAAAAATTGTATTGTCAAATTCAGCATGGGGATATGGTTCATTTTTGGGTAGGAAAACTTGAAATGCACATTTTGTCTTTAGGTTTTTCAGTTTTCCTCATATGTAGTAGTAAATTGTAATAAAAAAAAAAAAAAATTACGGAGAAAAATATTGTAGATTTTCATTACAAAAAACTACGTCTGTCAGCATCAATACATTAATTGTGATCATTAAAATGCTGGATTCACACGTTATTATATTTTTAATCGCATAATAGCATGCTGCTATTTTGTCCCTTAGACAAACCGCTGCATTGTTTTCTTGCTTCCAGGCAAAAAGATAGATACCATTCTTTTGACTTTGCATGCAGTAACAAAGAAGAGACAGGCAATGCTCACTCACTACTCATTAGCTTAGCTCAACCACTGGCAGTCAACAAAAAGTGCTGGCCTGCCTCTGCTTAAATTCGTCAGAAAAATTTTCCAACAACTCTAAATGGTTTTGTGTGCTTGTTGTGGCCTGTTTATTTACCAGTTATGCTATTTTTAGACTCAAATACGTACCAAAAATAAACTGCAGAGCACATGCGCAAAACATGTGCTTATATAGGTCAGCAAAACACAACATCTATTAAAAAATTTTAATTACATAAACTGCTAATGTGAATCCAAAAATCACAACATGGTAAATACACAAGTCACACAAGCACACAGGTGGAGGCAGGTCAACACTTCTCATCTCTTCTCTGACTACTTGAATTTGAGCTGTTTCTCTCTTTCTCTTCCTCTTTCTTTCTTTGCCCGTCTTTGCTACTGCACCAGACGTATGCAAAAGACTTATTCCAGTTGGCATTTGAATCCATGTATTCAGAGTTTCCTAAATGGCATGCCATATGATATTGATTCAAGTTACACTGGTAAGAATTGCTTAACACTGGTAATATGTACTTAAAAAAATGAAATGCAAAATAATAGAATTTTAAACATGGGATAAAAAATGTGATTAATTAACTATGATTAACTATTGAAATTCTGCAATTAATTGCAATTTTTAAAAAATAAGTGTTTGACAGCCCTACGACAACTAGAGTATCACTTTTTTGTTTTTTTGTTTTTTTGGGTTTTTTTTGTATTTTATGATATTGTCATCATATAATATAATACACCATAATGCTTATCTAGGTCAGCAGCAAAGGTTGTTGTGGCATTCGTTGCCTCTGAAGAACTGAGAATGCTGATGGAAGAGCTGTCAAAAGAATCTTCTCCTCCTCGCCAATGGGTGGGCAGTGAGGCCTGGATAACCAACCAAGACATGCTGAAGTTTAGCTTTTTTGCTGGAGCCATCGGATTTGGGATTGAGCAATCTGTCATCCCAGGTCTAAGAGAATTCTTACTGGATCTCTCTCCCACTAAAGTGGCTGCTTCTCCAGTGCTCACTGAATTCTGGGAGAATGCATTCAACTGCACGCTGAGGGAAGGTGAGAATGTTAGGGTTTGTAAACACAACTGATATTCACAGTTGGATTGTTGTGGTTGTATTTGTTGATTGACTGAGTGATGCTTCTTGTGCTAAAAAGTCATAAACTATTTTCATATCTAACTCAAGATCCATCATCATTTGGACATAATCATCAGGTGGGCATAAGGTGCATCTCTGTAAATAAACTCACATGATAATTTTAGGTTAAGTTCAGGTGTCCTCCTCTCTTTGAGAAGATTCCTATGAACCTGGCTGCAGTAATTTCATTAAACCAACACTTAAGTTGTGAGCATCAAGCTAAAAGCAAAAACTGAGTAGAAACTGAACATGCACCAGTTAAAATCTCTAAATATGTAGGTCTATTAGGTAATTATAATAACACCCATTTTAGATGTATTATAAATTCTCTACCCCCTTAAACAACTCAAAGTTAATAATCAGTGATAACAGTCTTTTTTTTGTTTGTTTTCATTGAATTTGCCGTATCTTTGAAAGAGTGTTCAAAGAAAGTAAATGAGGGTTTGTCTTTAAAACAGTATTTTAAATTGTAAAATTTGGGGAAACAACAAAACATTATGGATATATTAGTACCCACATGACATGGATTAAAGCTGGGATAGGCAACGTCTGAAAATCAAGCTGGCTGGTAGCATAAGACTACTATGGAAGCAACTCTGCTGCACCCCCCCTCCACTCCCCTCTCTCTTAACAAAAGTTTACACTAAGTCTTTACAACGAAATGTTATGATTGTAGGGAAAGTTGCAGCAGAGCAAAATCAAATGGTCCGTCTCAGCTCAACTCAAGACGATTGACGGTGTTGCCTGCAGACACTATTGTCACCAAAGGCCAGTGTTAGAATGTGGGGGACATCACTTGTTTCAACAGCTAGTCAGCTCGCAGCTTTGTCACCTGTTTCTACGAAGTACGGCATAGAGCGGCCAATAGAAACACGCCTTCTCCAAAATTATCATGATTGGCCTAAAGTCCCATCACTATCTGAATACAAAGCCAAGGAGAGGTAGGGGAAGTCTTGTTCTTTCATACTACCTGAATTACAATATACTGAAAGGTTATTTTGGATTTTTTGCACCGTGACACCAAAGATAAACGGCCTACCTCAGCTTTAAATATCAATGTAATTTTACTGTCAAAGCCAAAATAACCCATCTCCCTCTGACTTGCTGTGTTTTTAGGTGCAGCCGTAGACAAGAGCCTGTGTGATGGTACTGAAGATATACAGATGCTCCAGAATCAGTACACAGACACATCTCAGCTTCGAATCACTAATATGGTGTACAAGGCTGTTTACGCAATAGCATACGCAATTCACAATGTTGTGTGCCAGGAAAAAAATTCTACAAATCTACAACAAAGGTGTGACAAATTCACCGGGATACAATCCAAACAGGTCAGTAAAATATTGCAGTTCCCTTTTTGTGGAGTTTTAGTTTAGATGTTTCCTGTTTCATGTTGATAGTCCTCCACCTGGTTTTCTTCACTTCCTGTCTTTATTGAATTTCCCACCTACTTTTCTGTATTGCCTTACTTTTTGATGAGTTAATTAGTTCCCAGTCAGTCCAAATGTTTCACTCTATAATCTGTCAGTTCATCTGTTTCTGCTTCCTGGTCCTGTGTTCTTGTCTCCGTCATGCCTGGTCTCCTGCTGTTTTCCTGGTTTCATGTAGCTTTTGGATTTTATTTTGCTGCTTTTGCTCTCTTAGTTTTTTGTGTACATTTTTGACCTGTTGAGTTGGTGTCTTGCTACTGGATAAGGTTGTTTTCCATACATATTTTTCTCTACAATGTACATTTTATGATATGAAATAATTATTTTTCTTTCATGTTTTAATTTCTTTCTGTCACCGTCTTGCTGTCATTCAACCCCACAGGTTCTTTCACAGCTTAAGCAAGTAAACTTTTCCAAAAATGGTTATGATGTGTCATTCGATGCCAGCGGGGATCCTGTGGCTAAATACAAGCTAGTTAACTGGCAAAAAAGTGAGAGTGGCACTATTGAATTGGTGACAGTAGGACATTATGATGCATCACTGCCGCTTGGCCAGGAGTTCCGTATCAACAGGAAGTTCACCTGGGTGGAGGGTGGCACACAAGTAAGGAGTCCAAAGGCAACAATTAGATGTAGTTAAACTTCAAATTTGGTGATCTCAAAAGGTACAATATACACTTTTGATCCCTTCCCCCCTTCTTATTACAATTACAATTAAAATATGTGGGGCACAACTCACCCATCCACCACGTATGTTTTTAAAAACTGCATCAAAATATCAGATAATAGGATACCTAGTCAGTTGGAAACAAATAAAGTGGTTATCTTTTGAAAAAAAAATTCCTAGTGAGCAGTGGAAGAATACGTATTAAAAAGTTTCAAACATAACAAAAGTTGCAATACAGACTCTTCGCTAAGCTCCGCCCTCTAATGCGAATGGGTAAATCAGTGCGTGGCATCTGCCAGCTCTGACCACTACATGGCTCCATGAAAACTCATTAAATCTTTTTAGATTTTCTTTATTTTCAGTCTTCAGCAAGGTTTGAAGGAGATAGGCCTATATATTCTTTATCTTTCCAGAGTCATGCTGAAAAGTGTAACGTTATGCTCTGGGAAAAACTGGTTGGATGTCGTCATTCCCTGTTGAACCCCTCATGGTTTAACAAGCCCAGCTAATGTTACGTCTGCTTCAGTAACTCTAAAATAAGCACTGAGGCCATGTTATGTTGTTATTTGTTGATATTATTTTTCCAGAAGCAGCTAGTGACAGTGTGAGCTCTATGCTAGTTCTGAAAGCATGTCAAACGTAGCAACGCTAACTAAGGGGGGCATGACTTAGCAAAAGGTCAATTGTTTCTTCCAATACCATGCATGCATTCGACCGCTGAAACTTGAGCAAGTTTAGTTGGCCAATCAGGCCATCCCCACAAAAACTGTGTGCCCAGCACTTTATAAATTCAGCACCACTGCTACCTGCCATCTGATAACCTTTTTAGCAACAGTTTAGGGCTGGCTGGGTTCAAAGATTGAGGGTTCTGCCTGTGCTTGTGTAACTATGGTTAGGCTACAATATTGAATCTTTTTGTGTAATCTCTCGTTCCCGTTCTCTGTTACGATCACCTCCAAGCAGCATAACACATAGCCCACTCTAAGTGTAGGTCAGCGTAGGCAGCACAGCTCTCTTAAATGACAATACTTTGAGAGAGGAGCACTCCAGAGGCTCATAGAGAAATCTCCCCAGAAAACCTGAAGCACCACAAGCAGTTCCTGTTTATGAGGCATGTATCAATGGTCATTACTTTAAATTGTACAGACAGATCAGCCCATCTGTCCATCCCAGGGGCAAAATCTCAGGAGGTATGCCCGGTGTGAGCCCCCCAAATACATGAGATGGTCCACTGGGCCTTCAACATTTACATCATCTTTTGAGCACCCCCTATGGGGACAGCCTCCAGCCTTATCAAATGAGGTTCAAGGTGAGGTTCATGGTTAGTAGCACCAATTTTCAGTCAAAAGTTGCACTGAGGTCCATGGCAAGGTTCTTTGAAAACTTGAAGACTCTGGCCTCTGCTTGATGTAGGCCAACAGGATAAAATTGACTGTCATCCTTATATGTGTTCTGTCCATTCATCATGTCAGTGTTCTGCCGCTTTGTCATGTCTAGTGAAACTGCATGGGAGTTGGTCTTGTTCCAGGGCTTGATGCACGAACCACAGTGTGAGCCCCCAACACGCAATAATCTGAGTTACTGTGTCTCTGTGCCAAGACGCTCTCCTTCTTGCTGTGTTGCTGCACCTCCCATATTTTGTGCAGAAAGAGTTGAGCAGAAGATGATGGTTCAGATGTATTTTTTCCTCTAACTTTTGGAAGCACAGAGATGCTTACAAAAGTTCCCAAAATTCTATCTAAGATGGGTCATTTTTTGAATGCAGTCCTAACCATTAGAGGTGTAAGTATGCAGAGACATTACTTGCTTGCAACATCCCCACATCTTGGATCAAATTATTCATGAGATTAGTCATTTGACCCAGGAACTCATTTTGATCTGGCAAGAATGGGTGTTTGGCTAAATCACAGCGGCAGCCAGGAAAAGAACTAGGACAAATGCCAATGATCACATTGACTTGTGAGTGATGCCTAGAAACAGCATTGAAAAATGTAGACCTACTCCTTAATCCTCAGAGTTGCGTGGCATACTTGAATATGTGTGAGTTTGTTTTTGTTTTGTTTTGTTTTTTGTTTCATCTATGTGCCAGGTGCCTGTATCAGTGTGCAGTGACAGCTGTCATCCCGGAACTCGTAAAGTGCTGCAGAAAGGAAAACCCATCTGCTGTTACGATTGTGTACTCTGTCCTGTGGGAGAGATAAGCAATGCTACAGGTACTTTTTTTTCTAATGCATACATATGTCATCAAATATATGACTGCTTGAAGTTCTTTAATTTATTTTTTCAGATTCCCCTGATTGTTTCCCTTGCTCCAAAGAGTTCTGGCCTAATGCAAGGAGAGACATTTGTTTACCCAAGCCTGTAGAGTTTCTCTCCTTCGACGAGGTCCTGGGAATCATCCTGGCCACACTCTCTGTTGGTGGTGCCTGTCTTGCCATTGCAATGGTGGCTGTATTCTTTCACAACAGGACATC
>JAQFJA010000024.1:18342937-18360171 GCA_029874485.1 Naso brachycentron | reverse complement strand
TTTCTGTTTGCTCACCTACAGCTGACAATTTAAAGAGAGTATCAAAATGAGCGTTGCAGCTGTTATGTGGCAGTGGAGCATATCCCACTCACTAGGATTATTTTATATTATATATTTATTAATTATATTTTTAGGATTATTATAGAGTCCCCCCCACACACACTTTTACCATGTTATTGCCATGTTGAAAATGAAAGGGATTCCTCACTCGGTATTCTTTTTAAAGAAAGGTGAATGAAATGAAATTTCATATCACATTTGCTACCTTGTACCTAGGTCGATAGTTATAGCAGGCAGCGTGCACACACACACACACACACACACACACACACAAGCATGCCACTAATCCTTGATGCTTGGATGCCAGGTAGCTGAGTGGGTCACACACTGTCAGAACAAAATGTTAGAGAAATTTTTAACTTGGACCACATCAGCATTTGCTTTAATGAAATTTAAAACAAAGTAGGTAAACAAAAAAAGATTTTATTGGACAGATTTCTACTGAATTCATTTAAATATGTTTTGATTCAGAGTACAGGTTATTTCTTTGCTTCCTCTATGTTTTGATGGTTTGTCGACCCATGAGTGCCTTCTTTGTGTTCCTCTCTGGTATCAGCAGAATTATGTAACATTTGGGTCCAAACAGTGCCACCAAGAGGCCAAAACTGGAGGTCAAGATGGCAAAAACCTCCACTGCATCTGCATATTTGCCTGGAGAGTTGACGTAGGCCGGGACAAAGGCAACCCACACCGCACAGAAGATCAGCATGCTGAAAGTGATGAATTTGGCCTCATTGAAGTTATCTGGAAGATTCCTTGCCAAGAATGCTAACAGGAAGCTAAGGATAGCCAGTAAGCCGATGTAACCCAGTAACACTGCAAAACCAATTGTGGACCCAACAACACACTCATAAACTATTTTGTCATTGTGGTATTGAGTGTTTTTATGAGGAGCTGGTGAGGATGACACAAGCCAAGCAGTGCAGATTGCTGCCTGAATAGATGTGAGAACAATAACAGTTCCTCTTTGCTGCATCCCACCAAACCACTTAAGAATGGCTCCCCCTCCTGGCTTGGAAGCCTTGAACACAGCCAGAACCACCATGGTTTTCACCAGGATGCATGAGACACAAAGCACAAAGCTGATCCCAAATGCTGCATGTCTCAGCTGACATGTCCACAGCATGGGATGACCAATGAACAGCAGTGAGCACAAGAAACACAGTTTAAGTGACAGCAATAGCAGGAAACTCAGTTCTGAGTTGTTGGCTCGTACCATTGGTGTGCTGCGGTGATAGGTGAAGATCCCCAGAACAAAAGCACAGATTAATGTGCCCAGCAATGAAGCAACTGTCAAGCAGATGCCAAGTGGCTCATGGTAGGAAAGAAACTCTGTTTTCTTAGGAACACAGTGGTCACGCTGGGGGCTGGACCAGAAGTCCTCTGGACAACTGGTACACTCCAAGGAGTCTGAAGGCAAGGGAAAGATGATGAGATACATTTTTGCTGTAGTTTATACGAAAGCTCCAGAATCTGCATATGTAATTTGATAAAATGTCAGTATAGTGATGGGAATATTTCTTCTGCACAACGTTATTTTTTAATTTGAGAAAGAAGTTATTTTCATCATTGACTTGTCTGTGCACCGGCCTTTTTTTCTTTTTCCAATCCTCTCATTTCATATACCGCAGGCGGTAATGACTTAATCACTGCGTGAATGCACCCTGGCGCGAGCAGGGCAGGAAAAAGCAATTCAAATTTTTTATTGGAGAACTTTGGTATTTTTCAACTTGAGCACCATTTTCCTGTGTGTGCGTGTGTATGTGTGTGTTTTTTTTCTGTGTGTGTGTGTGTTTTTCTGTGTGTGTGTAACTAACGGTCACAACTAAAACGTGATTCTTGGGAGCAAACTTCCACCATCAAAGTTTTTTCAATAAAAGTGTTTGTTTTCGCCACTAACCGGCTCAAATCGGTAGTGCAAGTCTGTGACAACAGCATGCAAAACATTTTTCTTACTCTGCACTTGTTCCTGGCAGTGTGTAAACAATTTTTGTTCTGAAGTCTCATTCTCCTGGGATCTTACATCTTGCAGGAAGATAATGGAGCAGCCATTACTGAGAGCAGAGCAGGTCGTTCTGAAGCAGAGCTGGGAGATTTGTCTCATTGATTTCAGTGTCATAGCTGGATATGCTGGACTTTGAGATTGTGGATGATTTTAATGGCCGCCCCTGTTCATTTGAGCCAGAGTATACGGATGAGAAGCTCCTACAATTTGATGAGCGGATGACCAGACTTCAAAACAAGATTTGTTAACTTTGATGGTGCACATTTGCCCCCAAGAATCCCATTATAGCTTGTTTCTCTGCTGCTGGCTGCATCGGCCTCCCTCATTACTGGACCAGCTTCCAAAATAGCTGTTCCAGTCAATCACACACCCAGCCACACACACACAGGTAAATATGGCCCTCATTGAAAAATACCAAAGTTCTCCTGTAAGTGTTATTGGCCAACAGGTGCAATATGAGTCTAACAAAATGCTGAAATGCTAATGAAGGATACTCCCATTGGAGACTCCTTTGCCATGTTGCAGAGAGAAAGGGATAGGATGCACAGAACAAGAATGTGAAAGTAATCAATAACAAATCATTTAAATGCTTTGAAGGCACAAAATTTGCACTGCCAATAAATTTTACATTAGAAAATACTAAATGTACCTAATTTAATGTTACTTCTGCTATAAGTCACTTCTGGTCTTCTATCCAAATACCCATACATGGTTGAACACATACAAATAATGACTTCTCTGTGTGCCTTTAATATATACTGTATATAACATCCATAAAGTTAAAAAACAAATAAATAATATCAAAATGAACACCCACTGGTATCATTGCTGATCTTTCCTTCAGAACAAGGGATGCAGTCAAAACAGCACACAGGTTCCCCTTTTTTCCTGGCCATGCGGGTCCCTGGAGGACAGCTCTCACTGCACACTGACTGAGGAGGCTTTATGGAGAAAAATGAGTTTGTCACCTTATGACTATATTATCATCTACTGTAAGGGTTTGTAATCCAAAATAGAGAGGTTTCCAAAAAAGGAGAAATAACCTTGTTCGACTCAAAGTTCCAAAAAATTTTGTCTTCATTAATTGTAAGTTCTTCACCTTTTACAGGTGACCTCTTAACCTCACCCACATTCTGAACTTTGATTCTTTCATCAGGGAGCCACAACCAGTTCATTACATCATATATTGGTAAGGCATCACCATTCTCATCAAATGTCACTTGATCACCAAATGGCGTGGTGAAGTTGACCTTTTGCAAATAATGCAGAAGCTACAAATAGATGACAAGAAAAATCAAAAGATCAGAAGATTAAGAGCTTATAGTCTACATCCAAGGAGGTTTACTGAAAGATTTAAGTATTCAACCAAATCCTGACACTGTTATCTTTCTAAAATGTTATCAGAGTATTAAAATGTTTGCATCCATCACAGATTCAGTTTGCAGAGGGCAATGGGCATTGATTTGAAAAGCAGAGATGGTGAATTCAAAACAAAGGATCCAACTGAAAACAGCTGTTTTCAGGGAATACTACCTAACTAATCCAGCTTGTCCAGTGACAGAGACATCTCGTAAGATATCTTATGTTTGACAAAAAATCATAATGAACCTTATATTCTATATTTAAGTTTTTGACAAAAAGGAAACTACTCAGATATGATTTTAATGACCATTATCTTAATTTTTTTACTGTTATTGACAAAAGTTTACAATCACAACTGATGACAGTTACATTTTTTGTTATTAAATTACACAACATGTACTGTAGCTAGTTACTTCCAACACTGCTAATAGTGTAGCGACTTTTCTCAATGACATAAATATGTGATGTGTAAATCTATATCACACCTGCCATGGCTCCAATCTTTGTAAAGTGGCACAGCTGAGCCCACTGAAAGGCCCTCTCCCTTGTTCACACTGCAGCATGTCATCAAGAGCATACGCCAGAGCATACACAGCTTTGTACACATTGTACTCTGGCCTCAGGTTAGAAAGATCCAAAAACTCAGTGTCTACTTTTTCAATATTTTCCTGTCCAGTGCATAGTGCTCCTCCAGCTTCAGCTAAACCCGCTGGATCAAATTCACATTGAAATGTGTATTCCCAAAACTGCCTTACCTGAAATATATTAAAAAGCCATGTTAAGAGAAAATACAGTATATCATTATGTATATTAAATTTTAGATGGAATTTTTAAACTCTTACCATGCTATTTCTATAGTCATTGTTATTTTGATAAGGATGAATTTGTAAGAGGAATTCCCTGAGCCCTGGTATTTCCCCATGGCGAATTGCAATGCCAAGTGTCCCGCTCAGATATGGCATGAGGCGAGGGGTCTGGAGCACTGTAGCTGTTGTTAGGGCTTCACTTGCTATCCACTGTTTCCCTGTGACATGCTGCCTCACCACCTACATATATATTTATATATAGCAAAAATAAATATGTCTACTACAACTGCTAAACTTTATTTGGTCACATAAGCACAGATGTAAAAATATATGTAGAAATATATATAAAATGCAACATGTGCAATTTTACATTAGGTCTACATACTGCAATGTTTGAGCAAGAAAAGCACTCACTTTATAGAGAGGGAAGGACGCACAAGTATTTTCATGTACAACAAGTGGTTTGGGTTTTTTCTAAATGCATACCATACAGAAGTTTGGTAATTTCAGTTTAGACGAACAACTAAAAAAGTAATTCATCATGTTACGTATCTGACAATAATGGCTTTCTAAAGTATGTTATATTGAATTCTCACTTCTTCCATTAGTTGAATCATGTGGAACTCAGGTGCAAACACCATGACCACACGAGCTGTTGATGCCTTAATCGAATGCACAATCCTCCTGAGTTCAATTGGGTCACTGTCCCAGGGCAAAACCTCTGAGTAGGCCAGACAACCTCCACCCGACTGAGCCAGGTCTGATTGGAAGGATCGGGCAACATTGAGTCCATAGTCATCATCACTGACGAGCAGGCCAACCCAAGTCCAACCAAAGTGTTTTAGAATCTGAATCATGGCACGCACCTAAGGTATAAGACTGAGGGTATTAGTGTATAAACAAGAATTCTCTTAAAGTGACATATAGAATTGACTTCAGTGACTGAGTGACTAATAAATATTAAAATTAGTTTTACAAAGTAGTCACTGTGAATCAGTTTCATTAAGACTTAAGAAAATGTTTGTCCTATTTCACAAGCTTGCAGTGTGTAGATTTTAACCTGAAAAGCATCACTTGGGATTGTTCTGAAGAAGGATGGAAACTGTTGCCGATTACTCAAGCAGGAACACGTGGCAAAATAACTCACCTATAAAAAATAGAAGAAATAGAAATAAAAATAAAAATAAATAGAAAAAAATAATAGAAACAGAAAAAATAAAAATGTAAAAAATAAACTTGTCACCCTTTTTTTTGCAAGTCAGACTCACTGAAAATATATTCATATTGCAACATGTATCTCTTTTAAAGTGGAAGACGGGTACATAAAAATACATAAATATCAGGTTAAAAAAAGACTTGAAACTTACAATGGGCATTTTGTATAAACCTAGCACATTGGAGATAGCAATAGAAGATGATGAATAGTGATCACCCACAATCCCCAGGACTGGAGGGTCCTGTAAACAATTCTGCTGAAGCAAAAACTGCTCCTCCAGACCACTGGCCAAAGATAATGCACCACTGAATCCAATAACAAGTGTAGCACAGTTGTCATAAAGACTGTATCCCAGAGTTACATTTGGTAGAAGATTGGGGTTCTTGTTGATTTCATCAATAGCAAAGGCCATGGTCATGGCATGCCTGAAGCCTAGAATATCAAAGCTAACACAAAGTTTCATGATAAACACCCAAAAAGTGAAATGGCATTGTAAGAACCGAGTACACACAATAAAATTAACTGAATCAATTAAAAAAATGTTTTACCAATATTATTGACATATTACACTGTTTCAATTATTTACTTTTTAAAAAATGTCTTTTTTAAACTTATCACATCACTAAACTGTTAGGAAAAGCTATATGGGCTTTTTTCATTTGTATTTTAGCACAGTGACATTTTCTTCTTTGAATACTGTGATCAGACAGCATCATCTTCACAGATCTGTTTCTGTTAATGTGTGTAAAACTTACCCTTTGCAGCTGGGCTGTTGTGGCTCTGAGGTAAATGTCCACTCAGGGAAGACAGAGCTGTAGTGGACCTCAAACAATCCACCTAAAACCACATCACCAGGCTTGTACATTTCATTGAGATGAAACTTTCTCTGTAATTTACAAGATGATGGAGGAGAGGAAGACGCAGCACATACAAAGGAGAGAGAGAAAAAGAACAAGGTAAGGTAGACACACAAGAGGAAATTCGTGTCAAGAAACACTCCCATGACTGCACTCCTCTCTTTACAGCTGTTTCTGTTTTCCATACAAGGTTATTCCATTTTATATGAAGGGTCATGTCTTCCGCTTTGAATGGTTTTCATCATTGTTTAATCTCACATCCCCCATGAGGCCACAGCTTATTGGGGCAGAACACAGTATGTATAAACACAACCATGTTATTATAACATATAAAACATAATATTAAATGCTTTGCATATAGAAGTGCGTCATCTACAGTTAGCACATTTGATCCATTGATCTTCTTCTTTGACAATCAATCAATGTACAAAACATATCACCATCTCTGTTGCGCAGTTCTTTTATCCTAAAAAACATGATTACATTTCAATTCAGTTCATTTTTCTTGACTGACAAAACTAAATAATTGCTATTTTCTTATACATCTCCATTAAAGGTTGAACAAAGAAATAAACTTGCATTTTTTCTCCTGTTCTTTTACTCCCCCCTCACCCTGACGCCAATAATATACTCAAATTATGATATTATTGTAAAAAATAATAGTAATATAAATTATGAAAACTTGTATCTTCCTCTTCAGTGAACACACTTCTTTCAAAAGAGGTGTTGAACGTTTCTTCATAGCAATTTGGCAAAAAAAAAAAAAAACCGCTATGTATCCTTTGTTGTAGGTAGTACCTCGACTTTAAGTAATGCTAAATGAGATCTGTTTGTCATTGCAACACTAATGGCCAAAGTAATACTGCTTGTAAAGACTAGGGGTTTAAAAAGATGTCTGTTTCCACACAAAGCTGACATAGTCTAGGTATTAGACACCTTTATATAACCCCATCAGAAATGTTATTTCAGTTAAAGGAGAACTATTATGCTTTTCTGTCTTTTTTGACCTATAAATGCTGTTATAATGTCCCATACTCGTGTTAAACGATGCCAAAGTGTTACATAATGAGATACATGCATTTGGAAGCGATCACTGCAGACTCTTTTTCCTCTACACGCTGTGTTCCAGGAGATATTTTTTTAAATTCTGTTGTTACACTAACATCAATGTGTGCTGGACTGCCCTGTGTGAGCATACCCGGGAATTCAAGCTCCATGCACACAGCGCTGTGCCTGCCCTCTTCCACTGCTCTGCTCAGACACTTCTTCTCTCTGCTGGATTAAAATATCAGGACTTTGTTCAAGATGGCTCCAATAAAGAGGGTTTTTTTTGTTTGTTTGTTTTTTAGAGGGGTGAATGAAGGACAGTTAACTTTGTTTGGGTTTCCTACAGAGGCAAGCACCAGACAGAAGTAAATAATGCTCCTGTTGGGATTATTCATGGCACTTCCTCAACATGAGCACGTGAGCTGGAATAATGGCTAAACTGCTGCTAAATTACTGATAAAGGCCCACTGCTCCCACACTATTTTGTTGTGTTGAAGAATGAGAAGCGCAAGCTGTAAATAACATTTTGTCAGTGTCTACCTGTGTTTATTTTGTGTCAGTCATCAGACAAAAGGGGTTGTGAGTACAGTGGAGCATGGAGGTGTGCATAGAGGAGGGAAAAGGGAAGGAGTGCTTACACAGACCATTTTGAGAGAATGCAGAAAAAAGAAGGAAGAGGGGCGTGAGTTACAGCTTTCTGAAGATCAACAGACTTTCCTGCTTGGTCAGTTCAGTTGTGTCTAGCTGCTCTATAGGAGTCCAGAATCAAAATCAAAGACTTGAAAATGAGTATGTCCTCTTCAAATTGTTTTTTGATGTATTATCTGAAAATACCTCATTGCAGTACTTGGGAAGGTTAGGTCATAGATTAATTAAAAGAAAATTGAACTTTTGGTTATTTTGCACCAAAGGTGAGGATGGTTGTAAATGGTAACCTAAAAGTCAATCCCTAAAAGAGAAGAAATCTCCAAGGCTCTCCCATCTATCTATTGTTTGAGAATGAACCACTTGCAGAAGCTAGAACTCACAATTTTGTTAAGGGTAATAATAACGGAACAAATACTTGAGTAATAATGTAAAAATCTGTTCGACACAAAGATTTCTTTATTGGTTCCAGTTACTTTTGATGTTATTCTTTACAGGAGAAACATAACAGAATTTCATCATTTTACTGCAACAGTTGCTTTTATGACTTGTTGGTTTCTCGACCCATTATCGCTTTCTTTGTGTTCCTCTCTGGTCTGATCAGGATTATGTAACATTTGGGTCCAAACAGAGCCACCAAGAGGCCAAAACTGGAGGCCAAGATGGCAAAGACCTCCACTGCATCTGCATATTTACCTGGAGAGTTGACGTAGGCTGGGACAAAGGCCACCCAAACAGCACAGAAGATCAGCATGCTGAAAGTGATGAATTTGGCCTCATTGAAGTTATCTGGAAGATTCCTAGCCAGAAAAGCTAACAGAAAGCTAAGTATAGCTAATAAGCCAATATAGCCCAGTAAAACAGCAAAGCCGACTGTGGACCCAACTACACACTCATAAACTATTTTGTCATTGTGGTATTGAGTGTTTTTATGAGGATATGGTGAGGAAGAGATAAGCCAAGTAGTGCAAATTGCTGCCTGAATAGATACAAGAATCATAACTGTCCCTCTCTGCTGCACAGCACCAAACCACTTCAGACTGGTTCCCCCTCCTGGCTTGGAGGCCTTGAACACAGCCAGAACCACCATGGTTTTCACCAGAATGCACGAGACACAAAGCACAAAGCTGATTCCAAATGCTGCATGTCTCAGCTGGCATGTCCACATCCTGGGTCGGCCAATAAACAGCAATGAACACAGGAAACATAGTTTAAGTGACGTTAAGAGCAAGAAACTCAGTTCTGAATTGTTGGCACGTACCATGGGTGTGCTGTGATGATAGGTGAAGATACCTAGGACAACAGCACAGACGAATGTGCCCAGTAAAGATGTGGTTGTCAAGCAGATACCCAGAGGCTCATGATAGGAGAGGAACTCTATTTTTTTAGGTACACAGTGGTCACGCTGGGGGCTGGGCCAGAAGTCCTTTGGACAACTGGTACACTCCATAGAGTCTGAAAAGATGGAAGTGCTTGAGATACAAAATTATTTTATTTCTTTGAAGTATAATGTTTAAAACTAAATACCAACCAGTTTTATTGCTGATTTTTCCCTCAGAACAAGGGATGCAGTCAAAACAGCACACAGGTTCCCCTTTCTTTCTGGCCAAACGGGTTCCCGAAGGACAGCTCTCACTGCACACTGACCGAGGAGGCTGCAGGGAGAGGGGGAAAAAAAGCTATTTTACATTGCTTTATCCTGCTATAATGAGTCATCCATGGGATGTATACAAAAACCAACCTTGTTTGATTCAAAGTTCCAGAAGATTTTGTATTCATCAAATGTGAATTCCTCAATATTGAAGGCAGACCTCTTCACCTCACCCACACTCTGAACTTTGGTCTTTCCATCAGGGAGCCACAGCCAGTTCACAACATCGTAGATTGGAAAGGCATCTCCATTTTCATCAAATGACACCTGATCACCAAACGATGTGGTGTAACTGACCTTCTGCATATAATGCACAAGCTACAAATAGATGGCAGAAGAAACAGAAACACAAAAGTTTTGACAGAACAAAAACAGGGAAAAGTGACAAAAAGTGCAGATTGTTTTACAGTTCTATCTTAATGACCTTTTATATACAAATTAAGTTAGGTACAAGGAAAATATAGGGAATCAGTTATAACTTCTATATCAAAAAATCTATGAGATTACCCTTACATATTATGTTTATTACAAGTGTTTCAATGTCTTACATAATAATTTAGTACTATTATGTCAGTCTAAGTACTATTTTTGTGTGTAAACTTCTTGCAATAGAAAACACCACTTAGTTGGCACCTTATGGTGCAGTAAAAGGTTAAAAAAAATCAGAAACCCAAACAAACTGTAAGGTGATATCACACCTGCCATGGCTCCAGTCTTTGCAAACTGGCACAGCTGTGCCCGCTGAAAGGCCCCCTCCCTGGCTCACACTGCAGCATGTCATCAAGGGCATACGCCAGAGCATACACAGCTTTGTACACATTATACTCTGGCCTGAGGTTTGAAACATCCAAGAACTCACTCTCCACAGTCTCCAGGTCTTCCTGTCCTGTGCATAATGCTCCCCCAGTATCTATCCAACTTGCGGGAGGTGGTGGAAATCTACAATTAAACGTGTATTCCCAAAACTGGCTAACCTGAAATATATTCAAAACAACATGTTATAAATAATGACAATTGATCATTCCCACAATGTCCAGATCAGGGCACAGTTAAACACTTACCATGTTATTTCCATAGCTGTTGTTGTGGTGTGGATCAGGACGTATTTGCAGAAGAAATTCCCTGAATCCTGGTATTTCTCCTCGACGGATAGCAATGCCCAGTGTGCCAGCCAGGAACGGCATGAGATGGGGAGTCTGAAGTAAAGTAGATGCTGTCCAAGCTTCACTGGCCATCCACTGCAGGCCTGTCACATTCTGCCTCACCACCTGTGCATTGCATTAAAGCAGAAATGTTAGTTTATATGTCAGCATTAAGTTGAATAGTATGTAATACATTAATCAGTTAGTTGTTGGTTACACCAACCCGTTATCTAAAGTGATTTAGAATTTTAGATAACAAGTGATTTAGATGGCAATGACTTTGGAGAAACTGATGTAATCATCATTCTGCAAACAATTCTAACACCTTAATCATTCGCTTATAGGTTATATATTTCAATTTGAATATTGTCTTTGTATGCTTACCTCCTCCATGAGTTGAACCATGTGACGCTCATGTGCAAACACAATGACTACACGAGCTGTGGATATTTTTATCAAATTCACAATCCTGCTAAGTTTAGTTGGGTCATTGGCCCAGGGTAAGACCTCCATGTAGGCCAAACAACCGTCACCAGACTGAGCAAGGTCAGATTGAAAGGTTCGGGCAGCGTGGATTCCATAATCATCGTCACTGACCACAAGGCCCACCCAAGTCCAACCAAAGTATTTTAAAATCTGGATCATAGAACGCACCTAATATATAGAGAATGGGAGGAAAATACAACAACAACTGCTGAAATATTTTTGCAAAATGTATTGCTATAATTCTTGGAGATTATTATTCTCAATCAGACGCATCAAAATTGCTTTACTAATGACACATAAAACTCATATTCTCAGTTTGAAACCTAATCAGTTAATTTCAGAACGACAGTGAAAGTGCACTGCCACACTCCTTGTGGAGTAATATATAATTCAAATAAAAATATAAATTACAAAGTTCTTGTTTTGCTGCTTTACCTGGAAAGTGTCACTTGGGATTGTTCTGAAGAAAGATGGAAAGCGTTTTCGATCACTCAGGCATGGACATGTGGCAAAGTAACTCACCTGTGAGGGGTGTGTAAGCACACAGGGCATTTTTGAGTGCTACCCAGTGGAGAAACTTTGACAGATAAATATGCAATATATCAGATTAAATTTGCTCTCAAATACTTACAATTGGAAGTTTGTATAAACCTATGATGCTTGACATAGCAATTGTATATGTTGAGATTGAGTCACCCACGATCCCCACGACTGGAGGGGTTCCCACACAGGTCTCATCCAGGAGAAATTGCTTCCTTTGACCAGTGGCCAGTGACAATGAAGCACGAAATGAGATTCCAAGTGTGGCACAATTGTCATACAGACTGTATCCCAGAGTTACATTAGGTAGCAAGCTGGAGTTATTGTTGATCTCATTAATAACAAAGGTCATGGTCATGGCATGCCTGAATCCTGGAACATCAAAGCTAACACATAACATTTTACAATTAACAGCTACGTCATCTGTAAGAGCTCCATAAAAATACAAAAAAATACACTTTGTAAATAAGGTTTTACATGTCCAGAAAACTATTTCTCTAACTATTCTAACAAACCTGAATTCTAATACAATTGCAATTTTGCAATTTATATTGCAGGAACTGTCTTGTCATTAACTCTAGCATTGTAAATAACTGATGATTAATTTTTCAGCACAGCCCAGTAGAGTACAATGCTTTTCTGCTGTAAGTGTGTGTATCTCACCCTTGGCACCTTGGCTGATTTGGCTCTGAGGTGAAGGAAAGCTCTGGGAAGACAGATGAGTAGTGGACCTCAAAAAGCCCACCCAGAACCACATCACCTTCCTTGTGCATCCCATTAAGATGAAACTTTTTACGTAAATTACAGGACAAGAGAGGCTTGGAAAACACAGGCAGTGAAAAAAATAACAAAATGACGACGCAAGGATGTGTCTCAACAAATGCCCCCATGATTGCCCTCCTCCTTCCTCCAGTGCTCTGATCCTTTTGCACAGTAGGCCTACCTAATTTTATACCTCGGACAATGTCATCCCCGTCACTGATTTATGTTATTGCTTAACATTACAACACCCTTATTTTTGTGTGTGTGATGTTGACAGGCCCTGATACACGATTATCAGTTATCAATGAATTCATAGGGAGTGATGTGAGATAAATGAGTTAAATTGATTTGAGTAAAAATCCAATTCCTTTATGTTTGTTTTTTTTTTTAAGTTAGTGACTGACTCATCGACTTTGTTTTAAACAGACAACCATTTTGGTAAGGAGGGTACGTTTTGAGATGGTATACAATACACTTTGTGCACCAACTAAAAAAACATGCACAACAGCTATGTCCAGTAGGTGGCAGCACCAAGCCAAATCTCTAATTTGACTTGAATTCCGGGACTAGTTTTAGTCAAAGCAACGATCTTGGGTTTAAATTGCAAACATAACTAAAAATAACAATATTTCCTATTTCCTAATGCTACTTAATATTTCCTATTTGGGTTATTATTTTGATAAAGAGTTAGTCCATTTCTGAGGCTTTGCAAATTCTTAAAATGCAACAGAAATGATTAAAAATATTTGAATAAATGTATCTGTTTAGTTCCAGAAACTATTCTACATCACTCAATCTAAATAGTTCCAACAAGTCCACTGTGATTACATAATATTTTTTCATACTACATTGTTTTAATAATGTAATTTACTGTATATTCTCTATTGAAAGCTGATTATTACATTTTAATCTTGGAGTTTACTATTACTAATTGCAAAAAAAAAGTGGACTCTAAACCAATAAATGTTTCTTACAGATCTGAGATAACATCAGGCATTGATTTATGGGAGGGAAAGACTCTGACTTTTTTTTCCTATCAGCCTATTATAGTCAACTCCGGCCAGACATAGTTTATTTGAGCCTCTTCTTCTTTGCCTTTCTGCACTTTAACATTTCAATGTGATTGGTTGATTCAGCAATGACTCATGTGAGCCAGGAAATTAAGCTAGCATAGCAGCTTTTATATGTGTTACCTCATTAAACTTTCAGACGTGATGCCGGAGAACCATCTCCAGCGCACTCACAGTCTTTATGAGGTCAGAAAGGACACTGACTTCAGCCTTTGCCTGGTCTTTTCACTTCCTGCTTCTTTGGGCATTATTCAGCCTTCTTTTTCCAGTATTCTCCGATGTTCAAGAAAACGAAAAGGACAAGGAAGAACTTATTACAGAGAGAAGTGTAGTGAAAGGAGAAGACAATATAACACAGAGGGTGAGTGGTTTGGAGATGGAAGGGGTGAGTGCTGCTGCTGATAGCTTACCTCAGTGTGTGAACCTGGCATACAGTCAGCCGCTGGCCCTGCAAATGGCAGGGAATGTTGTGATTGGGGGGATTTTTCCTCTGCATTACGTGGCCCCAACACCACGACACAGCTACCAAAGCAAACCAAATCTCTCAACTTGTGGCGGGTGAGGACACTCTTGATATCTGATATAATCCCAAAATAAACAGTCACACATTTCCTCAAAAATAAGTGATGAACGATAATTTCTCTTGCTGTACACTGTTAATATTTTTAAATTTGTATTGTGCCTTGATACTGTGTTGTCTGTCACATTAGGGAATACAAAGACTTCACACAACTTTGTTCAATTTTCTGCAGCTTTGATCACAGAGCCTTCCGCTGGATGATGACCATGGTGTTTGCGGTGGAGGAAATTAATCGTAATTCAAGCCTTTTACCAGGTGTTAAACTCGGCTACCGTATCATGGACAGCTGTGACCATGTCCACACCAGCCTGCAAGCACTTTTCTCTTTAGTCAGTCATTCTGGGGCTGTGACCAGTGAGGTGAAACAAATGAAAGAAACTGAAAATAGATTCAATATGCAAAAGGGCAGGGCCACTAGAGATGACAGGTTAAAGTCTGTAGAAAAAACAAGAAAGAAAAGGATGCTAGACATGTTAAAAAAACGTGGAGCTGAAACTAGTGGAGGTGTGCTTCCTTGTCTTGAAAATGGTGAATGCATTAAGGGAAATGTTACAAAGGAGACAATGTATAGGAGTATCCCATCTGAAACTGTGCACTCATGTCTGGCTGATTCTCCTGTGCCTGCTGTGATCGGCCTGGCATCCTCTTCCCCAACAAGAGCTGTAGCTCACACTCTTGGCCCTTTCAACCTCCCACTGGTAAGAAATTAATGAAAAGGCAGGTTCATGCATGGTTACAGTCTTTCATCAGCTGTCCTTTCCACGACTTGGTTTTCATAATAAATCACATAATACTTCAAAATATTTAGTAACATCGTTTATGGCTTCTGTGTAATTAATATGTATGAAGTTAACTTTATCTCCCTGTAGGTGAGTTATTTTGCCACTTGTACCTGTCTTACTGACAAGCATACGTACCCATCGTTTGTGCGGACTGTGCCGAATGATTTCTTTCAAGTCAGAGGTCTTGTTCAGCTGGTCACCTTCTTAGGATGGCTCTGGGTGGGCACAATAGGGACCACGGTGAGATAAAGACTTTCTTTTCATTCCACAACTATCAGTTATACACAGTAAAATAACGAACAAAACCTTTAATAGGACCTTTTATTATGTATTACAGGATGACTACAGTCATTATGGCATACAAGCATTTTCTAATCAGTTTAGACAACAAGGTGGGTGTGTGGCATTTCACTTGAATATCCCAAAATCACCCACAGCAGCTGAGATACAAGAAATGGCAGACAGGCTGCAGAGTTCAACAGCACAGGTAGTGGTGGTCTTTGCTTCAGAGGTACAGCTGCTTGAACTTTTCTTAGAGGTGAGTACTACAGCATTTGACAAAAAAAAGGAGAAAATGAATATCAAAAGACAGACAGTTAGTGCTCATGCTTAGTGCTGCGTTTGCTTTCTCATCTTTATTAAAATTCTTTATGCATGCCTTATTTTCCAGCTGGCTCAGAGAAATGTGACTGGGATCCAGTGGGTAGCTAGCGAATCCTGGGTAGCTGCTAGCCTGCTGACCTCACCACAGTTTCACCATGTCTTAGAGGGCACGCTGGGCTTCTCCTTCCCTGGTGTTCAGATCCCCGGCTTGAAAGAGTTTCTCTTTAATGTTCGTCCCTCTCCAAAACCTGGGATGGAATTTATCAACATGTTCTGGGAAGAGCTGTTTGGCTGTTGGCTAGAGTTTGGAGGACCTAGATCCAAAGAAAATGAAAAATTTCAGAACAGTTCAGGGAGAGACATCAGGCCTTATCTTGGGAAGACAAGCACATTCAAGGGATCAGTTGATGAAAGGCCTGCATGCACTGGTTCAGAGGATCTGAAGTACACTGACAGCAGTTACACTGATGTATCTCAGGTCAGAATATCCTATAATGTGTATAAAGCTGTATACGCCATCGCCCACGCTCTGCACGATTTACTGAAGTGTGATTCTTCAGGACATAATGAGGGAATGTGTGTGGAACATAAATCAGTTACTCCTAGGCAGGTAAGTTAAACAACTATTAAACATATTAATTAAATATTCATTTGAATGATCTTGAATTTTTTTTTTCCACGGGTTTTTGGATTTTTGGATCACCTGTTGTCATCTTTTGCTGCACATTATTATTTTTTCCTCCCTTCATACAGTTGCTCCATCATCTGAAGATGGTGAATTTCACCAACCAGTTTGAGGAAAAGGTGTATTTTGACTCAAACGGAGAGCCAGTCCCTCTCTATGACATCATAAACTGGCAGAGGAACAGCAAGGGTGAAATAAGGTGGAGTAATGTATTTCAAAACACAGAAAATAAAATGGTCTGTTTAAGAATCATGATTGAGAAACTTTAGATTTATAGAGGCTATTTAAGTATTCGGTCAAGTTATGAAACAAAACTGTCACACGTACTGTTTTTATTGCTTTAAATAATTATATGTTATGTTTAGATTTGTCAAAGTGGGAAGCTATGATGGCTCAGCTCCACGGAGACAACATTTGCAAATGGAGCAGAGCACAATTGTTTGGACCGAGGGACGGTCACAGGTGAGTCTGATGTCCCCTAAACTGATTTCACTTGACTTGTCTTAAAGTCGAGCTGCAGTCAAAAATGCACTTTCAACCCTTTTGGACCATATCCCTGCTCCTTCTTTGTCAAATTTAAAAATGTATCTCAAAAAAAAAAAAAAGGAATTATTTTATATTTTCAAATTAAAGTCTGTCACTTCCAGCTTTCATTTAAAACAATAAAAACATTGTTGACTCAGGCCGCCATTGGTTGAATAATTTTTTGAATGAATTCAACCAATTATATCACACCAATCCACCTGTCCATATAAATGTAACGTCTGAGCGAGGTCAGCGCAGCACCCCCTATCTGGACTGGGATGGGGACCCGGGACATTAACAGAGGTAGGAATGGATGCCATTCAGCTAAAGGGCCAGGCTTGTTAGTTAGTGGACATGCAGCTGCTCTTACATGTTACATAAACCTGTAAATATTAAATAAACTAAAGCTA
>JAQFJA010000024.1:18320491-18335034 GCA_029874485.1 Naso brachycentron | reverse complement strand
CTGTATACGCCATCGCCCACGCTCTGCACGATTTACTGAAGTGTGATTCTTCAGGACATAATGAGGGAATGTGTGTGAAACATAAATCATTTACTTCTAGGCAGGTAAGTTAATTAGCAATAAAACATGGATTAAATTCTCATGTGAATCATGCTATTACACTTTTTCCACAGGTTTTTGTAGTTTTGGATCTTGACATGTTGTCGTCTTTCCTGCATATTATTTTTTTTCTCCTTTCAGTTTCTCCATCATCTGAAGATGGTGAATTTCATTAATCAGTTTGAGGAAAAGGTGTATTTTGACTCAAACGGAGAGCCAGTCCCTCTCTATGACATCATAAACTGGCAGAAGAACAGCAAGGGTGAAATAAGGTGGAGTAATGTATTTCAAAACACAGAAAATAAAATGGTCTGTTTCAGAATTATGATTGAGAAACTTCATTTATGCTTACAGAGGCTATTTGAGTATCAATTCAAGCAATGGTACAAACAAAAGACACATACTGTCAAAAGCAGTATTTGGCCTGATTACAAGAATTGCATGTTATGTTTTTAGATTTGTCAAAGTTGGAAGCTATGATGGCTCAGCTCCACTGAGGCAACAGTTGCAAATAGAGCAGAGCACAATTGTTTGGGCAGAGGGACGGTCACAGGTGGGAACTGATTTCATGAGTTTCTTAAAAATCTGTTTTTTTAAAAGGTAAAAATGTTGACCACAGGATTAAAGTTCCAGTTATTTACGCCATGTAAAATGCCTTTGTTCTTTCAAGCATCTATTCTGCAGCAAAGCAAACATTGGTGTGCAATTTTACAACTACGTTTTTTACAGGTGCCTGTATCACAGTGTAACATGCCATGCTCTCCTGGCAGCAGGCAGGCCAGACGTCCAGGAGAGCCCCACTGCTGCTTCGACTGTTTGCCCTGTGCAGATGGAGAGATCAGCAACCAGACTGGTAGCCCTCATGTTTTCTTCATTTGTATATTTTCTAAATTGTAGCACAGCTGAATTGAAATCAAGGCATTCTGTGTGGATGTGAGTTTAAGTTTGTGTGTGTTTACACAGTGTATGTTGACTGTATGTGTCCCCAAAGGTTCCACTGAGTGTACAAAATGTCCTGAGTACTACTGGTCAGACAAGGACAAGGTGAAATGTGTGGCCGGGGCTGAAGAATTCTTGTCTTTCAGCGACACCATGGGCATCATCCTGGTCACTCTCACACTGCTGGGTGTTGTCATGACAACCGTCATCACTACCGTCTTTCACTGTTTCCGTTCCACCCCGATCGTCAAGGCCAACAACTCAGAAATAAGTTTCTTGCTTCTCCTGTCACTCAAGCTCTGCTTCTTGTGTTCGCTGGTGTTCATTGGCCAGCCGTCTGTGTGGACATGTAGGCTCCGCCAGGCAGCATTTGGGATCAGCTTTGTCCTCTGTCTGTCCTGCCTCCTCATTAAGACCATTGTGGTTCTGCTGGCCTTCAGAGCTAATGCACCTGGTTCCCTGGCTCTGAAGCTGTTTGGTCCCTCTCAACAGAGGACTCTGATCCTTTGCACCACAGCTCCTCAGGTGGTAGGGCTAGAACCACCACTCATTTTAACCTCAACTTATGACCAATTTAAGTTCTTTGTGTTTATTTTTTAACAATTTCCTGTTTTTCTGTCTTGCTGTCAGGTTTGTCTCTGTGCTGGTTGGCTTTTGGTTGCACCTCCCTACCCATTCAGAAACCCAACGTACCAAGCCTCAAACGGAATAGTAAGAATAACAGTGTCCCATTTTGCCTTTTCTAAAACGGCCATTAGGTGTTTACAAAGACAGAAATGTTTAATTCCTACACATAGGGGCTTTAATGTTTATCACATCTGTAGGACGTTTACCAAATGCATGTATCATACAAATTGTACCATATGTATTAATGGTCTTTCTTCATGTTTGGTTGGATATAATTAGATTGTTCTGGAGTGTAAGGAGCCATGGCCTACTGGATTTTATCTGGTCCTAGGCTACATTGGCTTACTGGCCTTCCTCTGCCTCCTTCTCGCATTCCTCGGACGCAAGCTTCCTGATACTTTCAATGAGGCGAAGCTGATCACCTTCAGCATGCTGATCTTCTGGGCCGTGTGGATCTCTTTCATTCCAGCTTATGTCAGCTCTCCTGGGAAGTTCACTGTTGCTGTGGAAGTATTTGCTATATTAGCCTCCAGTTTTGGACTTTTACTGTGTATTTTTGTGCCCAAATGTTATATAATTCTACTGCAGCCTGAGAGAAACATTAAGAAAGGCATGACTGGAAAACACCTCAGATGAACTTCATATTTATGTTAAATGTTGTGATCATAAGAGGAAATCAAGCAATTAGAAGCTATAAATGAGTACTTTTTTATTGTAAAAGACTAAAATACATTTTCACACCCAAAATTCTAAAGAAATTGGTTGAATATGCGAATGCAAAATAAAATCAAATGTCACACTGAACACTTTGCTTCTCCTTTGCTGTACAATACATTAACACCAGTGATGTGGTCAAGTCACCAACTGTCGATGAAGTTCATGACACCAAAGAAGAGTCCCAGTTGAGTTTAAGTAATCGTTATTCAAGTTCAGGACCAGAAACTTTGCCTCAAAATTGGGAAGGGGTCATATTATGCTTTTCTGTCTCTTTCAACATATAAGTGATGATCCAAACTCAGACTGCCATCTTAAATGATGCCAAAATATTAAATAATGAGGTAAGGGTGTGTAGCAGTAATCCCTCTGGGCTGTTTCTAATGTCTCTGAACGCTCCATTCTCGTAAGTTTTTTCTTTTTTTTTTTAATCTCAGACCACAAGTATGTCACAGTGTGCTGGGCTTCTCTATAGGTTCATCTGGAAGGAGTGTATTTGAACTGGCCAATCAGAGCAGAATACGATTTTAGAAGCGGGGCAGGAGCTAAAACAGAGCGTCTCAGACAGAGGCAAAAATCAAGAAATAAACAGGGCTGCTGCAGTAGTGTGCTGTATGAGAAAACAGATGAATTTTTGAGCATCATAGCGTGGAAATCTGCTCTAGTAGTAACCCAAAGTAAAATACGAACCCCACAAATGAGCGTAATATGGTCTAATTATTATTATTAATTGTTATTTATTTTCTAGTCCAGTGTATACATTTTCAAAATCCACTGACCTTGAATCACTCCAAGATCAATCTTAAAACTTGCAGGGGTAGCAGGGAAGAAGATCTGTAAGAGGTCAATGGCAAAAAAACAAACAAACAAAAAAAAAACTGCCTTTGAAAGTCAAAAGTCTCCTGTAAATATTTTTATTACTTCAAAATCTGCAATACACTTGGTGTGCTTATACTAATTCATTTACTAGCACATTGCACTGTAGTTGCAATGGTGCATATCAGTAGCTGACACCTATGACCGTCCAGACTTTTCCAAATGTAAAATAAATCATGTTATGTGAAGGCATTTTTGTAAAAATCAATAGGTTAAGTTACAGCACATTGCTTTTTTACTTTTCCAATGAGGTGCTGTTTTGTATTCTTTTCTGGCTTCAGCAAAATAAAGTACAACTTTGGTGCAAACAGGCAAAACAACAAACCAAAGCTGGAGGCCAGAATGGCAAATGACTCCACTGCATCTGCATAATTTCCAGGGGAGCTGATGTAAGCAGGGATGAATGCCAGCCACACAGCACAGAAGATCAGCATGCTAAAAGTGATGAACTTGGCCTCATTGAAGTTGCTGGGCAACTTCCGTGCCAGAAAAGCTAGAACAAAGCACAGACAGGCCTGTAGACCAATATATCCCAGAACACACCAGAACGCAAAGCTGGAGCCGACGCTACACTCCAATATGATCTTCGAGCGCTCATACTGTGTATTTCGACTTGGAAAAGGAGGAGCATCAATGAGCCAGGCAGCACAGATAACCACCTGAACCAGAGTGCAACTGAAGATGATTAACCTCTGCTGCTTGGGCCCCAACCACTTCATAATGTTGTCCCCTGGCCTGGTGGCAGTGAAAGCAGCCAAAACGACCAGAGTTTTTCCCAGGATGCAAGAAAAACAAAATGAAAATGTGATGCTAAAGGCAGTGTGGCGCAGCATGCAAGACCAAGATGTCGGTTCTCCAATAAACACCAGGGTACAAAGAAAACACAGAGTCAGCGCCAACAGAATGAAGAAGCTGAGTTCAGCATTATTTAGACGGACAATGGCTGTGTTTCTATTATAACAAAAGACTGCAAAGACAGCCAGAGTGAGGCAAGCACCCACCACAGAGGTCACAGTCAGGGCTATACCCAAGGAATCATAGGCCAAAAACTCCACCTTCTTGGGGATGCAGATTGTTCTGTCTTTGTTTGACCAGAAGTCTTCGGGACAAATGATGCAATCTATTGAATCTAAGGCAAAAGGTCAAAAAAGTAACTCATTTCAAATGTTAATCGTGTAAATATTACCTGATGGTAACAGAATGTAGTGCATATGAAATGTTATGACTTGTTTTCTCTGATTTCAAGCTTACTTGTCTGGTTGCTAATTTTGCCACTGTCACATGGTACACAGTCAAAGCAGCAAACAGGCTCCCCACGACGGACTGCCTTCCGGTACCCTGGCAGACAGTTAGCACTGCACTCAGACACTGGCACCTAGAAAATAACTGCTTTAAGCGCTGAAGTGTGAAGTCACAAGGATTACTACATTATCTGAAAAAGATTATTAAAAAAAAAAAATTCCTACTCATCACATGTGCACTTTTTTTCCTTAAACATAACTATTAAAAAGAAAAACTCTCTTCGACCATTGTACTGTTCAAAAAAAACAAAACAAACAAACAAAAAAACAGTGTCAGCAGCTTGCCTCACTCTGATGTCCCGCCCATATTATTTTTTCCTGCTGGATGACCAGCTCCTCTCCAGCAGGTTTAGTCCCATCAAACAGCCCCACACTGACAAACTCGGTGTTACCACCTGTGCCTCTCTGCCAGTTGATGATATCATAATAGGGTATTGAGTCGCCCTTCAGGTCGAAGTTCACCTCTTCGTCAGCAATCTTAAATGTCACATCCTGAAGGTAGTACTGGAGCTTGAAAATATAAATGTAGTATAATTTATTATTTCAACAAGTTATTTTTTTTTTCACGTAATACTGTGACATTAAGATTACTGGATTACCTGCCATGGATATATGTTGTTGCTTTGAGCACATGAGTTGTTTTGGAAAGGCCCACTGCCTGGTTGACAGTGAAGAAGGTTATGAAGAGAATGAGCAATTGCATACACAGCCTTATAGACATTATAGGCCACTCTGGGGCTGGATGTGTTCATGTAGGCTGAATGCTGCTCCAACAGGGACTCATGTCCTGTGCAGGGAGGCAGCTGGGAGCCAGAGGACAGAGAAGGATTGCAGCCATACAGAGCCTCCCACAGCTCTTTAACCAGAGGATTGCTGGGATACACGTGAGGGTTCACTGTCTGCAGGTAGTCACTGAGTCTGGAGATGTGACCTTTCCTGATGCCAAACCCAATGGTGCCCCCCATGTAGGGGTAATACTCGCTCCCTGAAAAGACAGATGCTGTGACCCAGGCCTCGCTAGCCACCCACTGGATTCCAGTGACGTTCTGCATCATGTAATCTCTCAAGAAGGGTGTCATCTCCCCCTCAGCAGAAAACACCACCACCACTTTTGCTGAAGAATTGCGCATCACCTTTTGTAAAGAGACAGATGATGAAGTTAGTACACATTCACAAGGGAAAGACAAAGCAAAAAGAAAGAAGAATCTGTTTTGCTGTGTTAATCTGACTAAAACTAGATTTTTAAATACATGTCAACATTTTAATTTGAAGTTGTACTAAGTGGAATTTTCCAAACTAAGACTAAAACACCTAGATAATGCATTCAGAGATTGATTTACTCTGGCATGTACAGTATACGCCCCAATCAACCCAGAACTGGCCTAGGTGTTCTGTGCATGGTCCATAGCTCCAGTGGTGGTCTTTGACTTGGAGGTCATACGGTATAAATTCATTGAAGAAAGCCATGCAGGAAGAAAACAAAATGCTATAAGCACGAGATGGTGTGCAAGTCATCCAAACCAAAAGTATTAAATGTGGAAATGGAAACTGTCTATTTTTTTTTTTTTCGTGTGTTTGGCATGCGACTAGCTGAAAGGGGACATATTGCCACCTACCGTAGCAGAGTACATACCACAGAGTACATACTTCCCTTAATAAATCATTTCTTCCCTGGTTGGTCTGACAAGGAGGACAGTTGTATAATTTAAATGGCCTAATTTAGCTTTAACCATAGCTTTACTTAACTGTGCATGTAAACGCACACAGAATGTATTACATGAATTACAACTCAGTTAGTTTGTCTCTATGTCTGTACTTCAGTTTCCTTAACAACCATTCATCAGCTCAACTCTACATTTGGGGGCTGTAATACTGAGGACCCAAGGAAAGGTAACGTTGAGTGCCAGCTCTCAAGATCAAAATGTTAACATTAAATATTAATTGATAGCATGATACTGCTGTCAAATGTACACACTGTATGATGTATTGAGAGGCATTTATTACCTGTAACATTGCAGAATGGAATGCCAGGTACAGCTATCTCTCCTTTGCTTGCTATAATACTAAAGCTATAATTCAAGAGTAAATGAAGAAGAAAAACCAAAGATGTACAGCAAATGCTTGGATCCATCTTAGAGACTATTAGAGAAATAGACACTGATGAGGAAAACTGACTTTAACCGGGTCTTGAGGAGAAATTAAAGCATTCAAATAATGTACAATTGAATTTAGTATGTCTTTTACTCTACCTGGATGATCTCTCGTGCACTCTGGCGATTGTAGAGCAGAGGGATAACTTTTTGGTATGCCACACACACTTTGGTACCCTGTAATTCTCTTATTAAACCTTCCATGGCAAAACGACCATATTCCCGATCTCCTCGTATCAGCCCCACCCAAGTCCAGTTGAAATGTACCAGCAGCTGTGCAATGGCCTTCACCTAGGTTTAACAAAGGCAATTGTCAAATCAATTAGTTTAAAATACACACTCTTAAAAAAGCATGTATTCCAAATGTGCTTTGTTAATTGTACTGTAACGTTTTAAATTGAATTTTGAAGGTTTTGACTACATAACACCACAGTACACTGTTGTATTAGATATTATCAAAATATAATATAATATATACTCCATACATATTAAGTAGAATAGAATAGAAAAGAATAGAATAGTTTTTTTGTTTTTATGTTGGGATTGTCTTGATACTGATACTGTTATCAGAAATGCCTCCAAGCTAAGATGCTAGATCGGGTATCAGGTATCAACACTGATCCCATTTTTCGTAACTTTTTTATTTGAAACAGGGCCCTGCTTTGTCTGTTTGCTGTTTACTGCTACAGCACTGCAAGGTTAAGGTCAAATCTGAGACCAATCTCTCACCTGATAGTCATCGCTAGGGATTACTCTGAAGAACGTAGGATATTTTTGTCTGTCAGAGAGACATGCACATGAAGAAAAGTAGCTGACCTGTTTAAGGAAAGAAAAGAGAGGGAGAGAGAGGGTACAGGTAAGTCCAGTAAACCTTAGCTGATTACAGGATCAATCGCAAAACAGTTTTATCAGTGACAGGTGTCAATACTATGCTTAAATTATTAGATAACAGGGGAATAGAATACACCAATGCAGTGGGTCAAGCATCAAACACTGACAAATTGACTACATCACAGCACTGAAACAATTAAATGACCCCACAAAGGGTCTCTCGAGTGCTTGGCACTCTTACAAAGCAAACAGGACACAAGGTGACACTCTCTCTGCTACTTGACTGCATAGGCCTGAACCCCTTCAGTCAGATCATTACAAAAGGTAGATGTGGATGCATTTTTAAGAGTAGGGTTACCATCTCCTATACATGGCTGGCATCCAGCCGTATGCCAGAAATGAGCGAGACATTAACTTGCTGATCCAGGACTCCACTCACCAGCGTCTACAGCAATACACCTGGGGTGTCATTCAGACTGGACTAGTGCAGTTTAACAAGGGCAAAAGAAGAGAAAAGTGGTGAAGTAAAGGGGTAAAAATAACTGATGGCTGGTGTCAGATGTACAGAAAAGTTACAAGTACCTGGATATCCAAAAGTGAAATGGAAACCACTGGGTGTTTAGCTGCAGCTGAAAACCCCAGAGAATGAGACAGATCCCAAGGAGGAAGGTCGAAAGGAAGTATGAAGCAGCATATACTGAGTGTGGTTTTACCACACACACTTATTTTAAAGTTGCTGCAGACTTGTCATCGTGTTTTTCAAGAGATCTTGCAAAATGTGGCCCCAGCTATTTGCTAGTATGATTTGAGGGGCCTTAGCACGGAAAAGTTTGTGAGCCACTGGTCTAACAAAATCCCTTGGACTCGGTGCAAGTGCATCACCTCAACAATATTGTTAATGGTCGGTACCAGTGATGTTCTGTAAAGATTTCCGGCTGCTGTAAACCCCTCCTGTCAGTTGCCATAAACATTTGATTCCAGTTTGAAATGTATCCCTTTTTATTGCTGCTCTATAAAAGTTAACAAGAACTTGGCAAGTAAATGTACTGCCTTTTGTCTTGCGACATACAGTAGTTTTTCTTCTGTTTTGTTTTGTTTTTGTGAAACCCTCTACAGTCTGAACAGCCAACTCACATTACAATGATGGGAGAACATCACTGCAAAGCCTGACTCTGTCTGAAGGAGGCATGCTTTTGGGGAAGTTAATTATCATGGTGCAGTGTGTGTGGTACTCAAGCCAGGAATGCTAAGTTTGCCAGTCGGTTCAATGGAGGTCATATGATGAATGCTGAGCTTGTTCAGGGTGGAATTTATGTAAAATGGTTCTGAGGTGTTTGATTTCAGTGTCCAACTACAATAAGAACTGCGGTTTGTTTTGACTGCTAATGACGTGCATTGTTCCATTTGCATCTGAGGGATGTTAAAGGGAGCAACAAAAACACCGGTGAATTCCTGGGGTAGATCAAATGGTCGGCAACTTAACATTAAAAACCCATCATCTGGGAAATACTCTTCATCAACTTTGACAACATTTGAGCACGAAGTATAATTGATGTGAGCACAGAATCTGCCTCCCCTCAGCCTACAACAGTCTTACATGGTGATAAGTAACTCAAGGTTTTTCAATTTTGTTTCATTCACCCACCAATAACAAAGTCCATTATGTTACACAAGCTCTCTTAGCATTAATAGTCAAGTAAATAAACAACTCTGTTTTGCCACAATAATAGAAACACAGGCAAAAAAGAAATTAGCAGTGTACCTTTTGCCAATATTTTAAAACAAATGGATTTAATGACCAGTTCTTTTAGGGACTGTTTTAGCATTCAAAACATTTGAATTCACATAGTTGGAATTAATTTATTTTTTCATCAAAATGTGACTATAACACTGCATATCTGCAAATCTTCCATCATTACTACACTGGAAAAGACAATAGCTATTTAAAATTTGAATTCATACGAGAGGACTTATTACAAGTAATGAGTAGCCTACATAAAATCATGGACTCTAAATTAAAATCTTCGAGTTTCACTATTTTCTTTCTTGTTGTTTTTCTTGTTGATCTCTGTTTGTTTGGGTTTCCTTGAGGTGGTTTTTGGAACATAAGGTGAACAATAATGACATCTGGTACAAGTGTACATGATGGAGATTGACTGTATTACAATATGAGACCTATTCATGTATTTCATTTGAGTTGATCACATATGAGGATACATTTGTATGCATATATATGTAAATATTTGTTGTATGTGCATTAAATAGTGTTCTTAAAATTGTTTTTTGCTTGTTTTGAAGGTCTGTTTTTCTGAAGCAAGAAGTCCATACGATGTAGATTATATATATTTAAAATTTTAAAAATAAAAAACTGATTTTACTATGTGTTAGTATTACAGGTTAGGTTGTTACAGTGTTGAGTTGACTTTACCATTGGGATTCTGAATGGCTGCAGGATTCTCGACAACAGGATAGACAGTGCAGAACCAGATTCCCCAATCACAGCGAGGAGTGGATTTGCCCCACTGCACATGGGAGAGTCATTCTCACTCAGCCCGTTCAACACAGCCAGAGCAGCTCTCTGGCCCGTCAGTGGATATGCACATGAATCAAATATTTTGTATCCAAGTGTGACATTGGGCAATAGCTCTGTACTCTGGTTTATCTCCTCCACTGCCAGTCTCATAGTCTGAGCCCAGCGGAAGGCCCTGGGGTCAAAGCTGCAGCATAGCAGACAGATATACACAGCACAAACACATGAACCATACTGCAGAGCACACAAATAAATAGAAATTATTAGGGAATCCCTCTCGGAAAGTTTCTTAACCCTAGACCTTTCACTCCAACTAGAAGAGCGAGTCAGTTCAAGCCATCAGTGTCTATGCACGGTTTATCACGTGTGTTAAAATGAAAACTGTGTTCTAAAGTGTGACAAAATATAAAAACATTCTGCTAAATTCATTCATGCTATGCAATTTTATTGGACTCAAAATATGATTTCCAATCCACAACTAGAAAACTCACCCATTGCATTTCACAGGCGGTGGTCTGTAGGTGCTGTTGAGGTCTGGCATCTCCTGGTTATAATGAAGGGGAAATATCCCCCCGATAACATAGTCACCGTTGGCCACAAAGCCAGGCTGAAAGCTGTTTTGAAGCATGCATATTTTGGCTGCAGATGGTGACTGAAATGAGAAGCTAGAAATTGGCCCATAAGCTGTAGTGAGGACACAGACAGAGTAAAGCAATGCAAATAAGACAACGGGAGTCATACTGTTGCACCACCCCAAAAAGAGAAAGAGAAAGGAATTGGGCAAGTTATATTCAATACGTGACCCTCTTTATTATTGCATCTCATTAATGACAGAGTAGAGTGACGCAGGATGCAACATCAACAGTCCTGCCTCATTTACTTGATGCAAATTAAGTGATGAAAAATAAATGATGTAACAGGAAAATGTGATACTTGAGATAATATGTCCTATGACAAAAAAATCAAATGCAATAAATCAAACCTTCACTGGGGATAAGCTCTTAAATTCTGTTCTGGATAAAATTATTTATTTTTTTATTGAAGGCTGTTCTTTTCAGCACTGTTAAAATGTATTGTGTTATACTGAGGCCTGTACTATAAAGCCCCGCATGTCCAGAATATTTTTCATTATCTGGCTTCACTAAACCTGACGACTGCAATTTTGCCTAACAAGGATGGACAGCTCAAAGAGTTAACCCAGGTTGTCCCATTCTAGATGTGAAGCGTGCTCCACTGAATGGGCATGAAAAATAGGACAACTTGCAAACAAGATTACTGGGAGCAAAGAACAAAATATATAATATTAAACAAATCTAAACAAGCAGCAGCAAAGTTGCAGAGAGCACTGCTGGCAAAAACTGAACACTGTGTAAAAGCGAAGGGCTGCCTTGAAGTTACATCACTAACTGCAGATCCTGCTTCATAGCACAGGCCTCAGATGCTGGAAATAACCATTTTGGGTCACCAAGTTTACCAGTCACAGGACTGCTTAGATCTCTAGTCAATTAAAACCCTAGTCTTTGTTCAATTGCAAGATATTATGTGTTATCCACATGTCAATTTATTAAAGTATCACATTTTAAAACTTTGACACCTTTCTACCACAGAACAATGGAGTAGCCACAGGGGTGCCAGGGTATACCTGTGTCACCCAAAGAGACAGCTGGTACACTCAAATATCATACTGTATACAGAATAAATATTTATAGACTTAAATTCCACAGACGTTCATATATAAACTATGGTAACAATGGCCTAATTGTAATACTTCGACTGTTTGATTTCAGCTACACCACCTGGTGACTGGTTTGTGACTGCAGAAAAAATGTTCTTTTTTGTGTGTTTTTGTTTAAGTCTTAACACCAACAAACGCGTACTGGATCAGAATATTTCATTAGATACAATCTTGTTACGAATTGCGTAAATGATTACCTACACTGATCTTGTCACAATGCCTTTTGGGTTTTGGGCTTTTACTTTCCCTGTAGTTATTCACAATGTTCACATGAGCTGTGTCGGTGAGCAGAGTCACAGCTCCATGAGTTTCATAAAAAATGCAAAATAGATTCAGTAGATATTTTGGTTATAAAATGACTTGTCTATCTAAAGCATCTGTGTGTTTTTATGTGCGGTGTTTATTTAGTCTGATCTCTGAAAACCTTTAGCAAGAGCTCAAGGTGACTCAACAGAGACTAGAAATCCACTCTGTTGTTGCCTGTCAGTTTGGGATGGTTTAAATCAGGAGCAAGTGATCTTGTGTTCTTCTATGGAACAAGCTCTTCCTTTAGACCTGTTGCATTTGCTGAAAACGATGTGTTAGGAGAGATTCCTCCACCCACTGAATGTTTTGGAGCAAACACTTGCACTATTTCATCGGCAATCATCAGTCGATGGGCTGATAGTGGCCCTTTGGAATATTTTCACATATTGCCAAACCCTGTCTGTTTGGAGAAAAGACCTTATGCGTGGTCACATTTTTATGAAGTTACACAGCAGTCTTAAACATGACACAACTAATTTTTCTGATGCACAACCAGAGTCTTTTTCTGGCTACCCTAGTGCCACAGAATGATTTTCTTTTTTTTTTTTTAATTTAAAATTTTTAAATTTGTTATAGTCCTATAATTAGCGTTGTGTGCAATTTAATGTCTGCATCTTTGCCGATTGCCTGTGACAATAAAAGACCATAAAACTGTGTGAGTAAAACTTGAACACTACCTGCTGAAACAAATCAAACAAACAAGTGCACAAAACCTATGTCAGAGTGAAAACAATACATTTTTTTGAACACTTGAGGAGCTGACTATGAAAATACATTAAGGCAACTCTATATTTACTGTACCTCAAGAATGCAAGGTGTGACTTTTGATGATGTCACAACTACTGTATCTGGGTGTTCCCCTTTTGAAGAGTGCAAGCTGCAGTGCATAAATCAGCTGTGCCTTGAAATATCACAATCCTTTATTTGTGACCAGTAAGAGCAGCTTGTCTTGTAGATTCAGTTGTTAGAATCTTAAACATCCAGGGGCTGGAGTTTTAACCCAAATCAGGGAGAGCCATGTCAGTGCCAGCTGTAAAGCTTCTTATGTTTCTTTCTCTTTTGGGGGGAAAACCAGGCTCAGCTGATGCAAAGGATAACTGTGTTTTCTTAGGGGAAGTAGAGAAAAACAGTTTGTACGAAGATGGAGATGTAGTTATAGGAGGATTATTTCCTCTGCATTACAGTCCTTTGTCTTCTCTTCCAACATACGAAACAAAACCAGCACCTATCATGTATAAATAGTAAGTGGCTATCTGGATGTATTTTTGGTAATTAGCTTGCGTGCAATAGATGTTATTTTTATTGGACTGGTTTATATTGTACATGTTGTATTATATACTGTGTGATGCACTGCTTTTAACTTCTGTGCAGTTTCCTCTCTCGTTCCTTGCGCTGGATGCAGACCATGACTTTTGCAATCAAAGAGATCAACAAGCGCAATGACCTGCTGCCAAATCTCAAGCTGGGTTACCACATTCGTGACAGCAGTGATGACATACCTGTTTCTCTGAGAGAATCTTTGCTGTTGGTGAATGGCCAGCCAGAGAGACTCTCCAGGGCTGAGAGTAAGAACAGAGACAGCAGTCCAGAAAGTTATATTGTTTCTAATCTAAGTTGTGCTGCTGTACAAAGAGCTGTGTCCCCAGTAATCATAGGAGGTGCTGCGTCTGGGGTGTCTATGGCTCTGCTAAGAAGCCTGGGTTCTTTCCATATCCCCCTGGTGAGACTGACTGACTGACTGAGCATTTTTTTGTTGGTTTGTTTTTTTTTTTTTGTGAAAGTGTTGACAACATATTTGTTTTTGCTATGTTAAATCAGTCTTACAATTTCTTCATCTGAATGTGCCACACTGTTGCAAATGTTTTCCTGTGAAAAGGAAAGGCGTAGCCCCATTTCAGTTTTCTGTTAATGCAATTTTTACATAACTCAATGAGTTATTACAATAGTTTTTTGTTTAGCATAAAAGTAGGAATTTTTCCAACCCTCAGTCAAATATGTTAATCTAGGCCCATATACGAAAATATAGCTGGAAAGTGGTTGACAAAAATAAATGTTCTCTTGCTGTTCATTGGAATTTCTGGTATGCCTTTGCAGAGCTTTGTTTTTAAATGAACCGGTGCCTTGCTTATAATGTAAAATATAAAAAAAGATATGTTTTTTAGCACATTTAACAGGTCAAACATCCATACATTTAAAATCAGTCTTATTCATCCTACAATTTACAACTGAAGATTTAGGTTAACAGATTACAAACATCTTTTTTCTTTCAAAGTACATTGAAAATCCCACACAATTGAATGCCTGTGAGGACGTTGGTTTTGTTTGATGAAATTTAATGCCTGTTCAACCTTTTCAGTCAGCCCAGTTGTGCAGATCTAACTAACTACTGTTTGTTATAATACCAGGTGAGCTATTTTGCCTCCTGCAGCTGTCTG
>JAQFJA010000024.1:18275787-18289867 GCA_029874485.1 Naso brachycentron | reverse complement strand
CCAGCAATTTTGCACGTTCAATGGCATTAATGGTGATACACTATTACTGCCCTCTAAAGCCCCTAAAACATCCGAAAATCTCCAAAACGATGTAGTAGCAGATCCAGTACCTTTGGTGGTAAGCTTGACTAACCAAGGAGCTGTAACCGAGGCCCTGTGACTAAGGTGCTGTCACCCAGGTGCTCTGTCACTACGCCCAGAAAAGTCGTTCTTTGAAACTTGCTCCCACAGTAACAGTTAAATGTTATGTGAATAAAGCAGTTCGTCACCAGAACTCAGATTTTAAGGCAATTTTTAGAGAAAATAATTTGCTATTAAAATATTCGTCTGAGGACATCAGAGTAGTATGCATGTATGTATCTAATGTTTTCTGTCACACGATTCACAAGGGACTACACCCAGAATGGTCAACACCAACCTCATTCTACCACTTATATAAAAAACTAAAGGTGGAGTCTGTAGCATTCGTTTGTTGCCGTTTGTAAACACAACATTTAAACTGGGCCCCTCCTCCTGGCTCAACGCACCCGAAGTATTGTAACTTAGCGTGTACTGCTATTCCGCTTACCTAACGTTACACAGCAAGCCACATTGGAATATTACATTTGTTTAATGGAGAAGTCGAAAATTTAGCAAGCTAACAAGCTAACCGCCAGTGTTTAGCACCTGCCTGTCCATCACAAAGGAGCCCAACTCTGCATCGCTCTTCCCAGCCTCTCCTTCAGCGCTCCAAAGTGGCTGAAAGTCAAACCGAGACTCACTCTTGCGCTGGAACAAGTTTTATCCGCTGGCTCAGTAGGGCTGTATTTCCTTTTCATTACAATACATTCGTAACTTTCTCCTGGTCTGGACGGCGTCCAGTTGCTGTGCTCCGCAGTGCTCTCAACCTTACCTGTGCGCTATCATTGGCAGAGGGAAACGCACCCCCCCTCAACCCAGTCTTGTCCAGAGTCAGCCAAAACATCAAAATACAGGCAGAGCGCGTTGTGTCTCCACATGCAGTCACTGTCACGCATATACAGAGGCTCAGAAGTGATGACTGAGCAGCACTACTTTTGTATACGTCTACGTTTTATTTTATTAAAATCCTACTGACTCTACCTTTAAGCATATGGGTCAGACTTCTGTGCCTCTCTATGCCTCTATTTAAACATCTTATTATTTCAGAATAAAAGATAGGGAAACAGGACACCTTAAAGGTTGTAGTCATGGTTTGTGTTTAGAATTTAGTGATTTCCTGTTTTATTTTGTTGGGTTTTCTTGTCAAGCTTTTGTTGTTACTTCCTGTCTCTGTTGCTTCCATGCCCTTTTTGATTACTTATGTTTCACCTGTACCTTGTTTGTTTTCTCTCCTTTATAAGTCTGTGTCTCTTCCTCTGTCCTTTGTCAGTTTGTCTGTTTTTGCGTCCCAGTCCTGCCTGTTCTTTTCATCTTATCCCAGTTTGTTGTTTGGTTGAGTTTTTAGTTGCTCTCTTGGGTTTTGCTCACTTTATCAGCTTTCTCATTAAAGCTTGTCTTTTGTCACCTGTCTTGTGTTGTCTTTTGCTTTGGGGTCTTTTTTTGAAAAACCATTCTGTCTGCCAACGACAATCTAAAACTTGTTCATGAGTGGTCTGCCAAACTATTGAGCCAGTCATTCTTGTAGGAGAGTGAGCTCAAATGGATTGTGAAATATGAGTGTGTCACATTTATTTATTTATTTATTTATTTAAGTCTTTTCAACGACGTAAGCTCCATCTGGCCTCTCATAAACTATCTTGTGCTTTAGGAGTCATCTGGGCCACCAAGCCCATCATGACTCCATCTTCAGCTTAATGGCTTCCCTGACACAGGTTTGCCCTGGTTCATTTTCTGGTTGCCACCACTTCAGGCACAGATGAGCTTTTAGCCATGGCTCCAGCCAAATATGAACATGCTTACTCAAATTCCACATGGTCAGCCAAGTTAGTACATGTACATCAGGTTTTCAAAAAAATACTGAATAACTACACGTTTTCCAAAAGCTCTAAAACCTAAAAATCTTCACAGGGTCTGGTTAAAATACTTATTTAAAGAAATATTTCAATGCGTAACAAGTAATTGGAGTAACTTGTAATATTCTTTTTTGATCCTCTCCATTTGTCTCGACTTCTTTATAACTTCTCTACTCTGTCAGTCAGACTGTCAACATTTTCTCCCATTCATTGTCAATATATCTGCCTGTCTCTCTGTCTTTCTGGATGTCTCTTTAGCTAATTTACCCATTTTCTAACCACAACAAACTCATCACTTTCTCTCAACTGCTTGTATCTCCCTGTTTGACAATATGTATTTCTCATTACTCCATTACTGGCTGTCTACATGATTTTCTTTTTTTCTGTTTGTCTTTCTGTCTTTTGCCATCTCCCCCATCTAGGACTGAACAGAAAATAGCTTAGTGAAACATCCAATACTCAGGGGCTTTAATTATCCTGAATCACATATCAGCTGAAAGACAACTATGATACAGTTGCCATCTGCTTTTTGGTTACTTCTAATCAGCTTGTTTTCAAAAACAATAAGGCTGGACGTTCTCTCCGGAGAGCGTGAGTTACTTAGAGACTAACGTCTTGTTTAAGGCTTTCTTACAGAAAAGGAAACAGCGATCAAAATACTGATTGTTACCTCTTGGGGAAACCTCTGTCCTTCATCTTCGAAACGCTACACAGGGACATATTAAGTGAACTAAAAAAAACAAAAATAAAAAATCTGACTTGAGGCAGCACAACATACAACAAGTAAAGATTTCTGTGCAGCACACTCTGTGGTGCTCTGTTTTGTAGCCTGAGGGCTTTGTTCTAATAATGATATATACACAACATCCTAATGACTCATTAATTTCACCATATTAAACCTGTTTAACCCCACATAAGCATAAGAACAAGAGGACAAAAAGACAAACTGTCAGTATTAATAGTTAAAAATTAAATTAAACACCTCAGACAAATATCTGGCTTCTGATTAACTTAAAAAAAAGAAAAACTTTCCTTAAAGCATCCATCCATAACGCATTATGAACATGTTTATAATGCATTATAATGTGCCTATAGTGCTGCATAATTATGGTTATAAGCAAGGTAACCATAACCACTTATAATGTGCCATAAGTGTGTTCATAATGTGCTACAATGTGTTATATATGTTCATGATGTGTTATAATGTGCTATAGAGACAGGCTTCATAGAAAGTGTTGCCAAAAATGCTATTTAAAAATTTATACTCTATGTTGCGCCACATTGTAATGTAATATGCTCACAGTGCACGTACATTTAAAACAGTAAAATAATGAACCGTATGTACCTCTCCAGGTTTGCTTCTCTGACTCTTTTCCTTCGTCTTTTCTTTCACACACTTTGTTTGTGTGTTCGTGTGTGTGTGTGCGTGCGTGTGCGTGTGTGTGTTTTTGACAGATATGTAACTTAGTGTAGCAGCCCCTTGTGACATGAGTGTACTGGCTGCCTCTTCACATCACTGAAGGATGAGTTTGGCCTAGTCAGGCATGACATTGTGACATGTCACAGCTCATGTCTTTCACCATTATGGTCAAGTGCTCCTTCCAGTTGTTATTGTTGTTGCTGTGAAACAGGGGGGTCCTTTTCCATCGATCAGAAGCCCAGGGGGAACTTAATTAAACGTGACAGTTGTGATATGAGGCATGTAGCATATATAGGCTATAGGGCCGTGTCTCTTTCTCAACAGTAGAGACTAGATAGCTTGTCTGTACAGTGTTAAGGCAACAAGGGATGTATCAGTCTGAGAGTATTAGACGAACTTCTGTTAATAATAGCTCTTTACCGTAGGTTAGTATGATTATTTTTATATGGACTATGTATTATTTTCTATGGATCCTGTGCCTGAATGGGGTCATAATGTGTTTTTTGTGCACTATTTGTTGTTTTTGATTGATCACTAACCAGTTGTTTGATGCTTTATCTGCTAACAGTGTGCTTGTTTGTATCACTGTTTGTACAGGTTAGCCGAACCTCTACGGCTTGAGCTTGTAAAATGAAGGCTTAAAAGAATGATGAATCATTTTTGGATGCGATCAGCAGAGCCGCGTCTTTCATGCATAAGCACTGAGCTTGTGTTTTTGAGTCTCCTCTTGTGTGTAACTTTTTCTCCTACCGACTCGCACCAAGACCAGGACCAACAATGCCAAAAAATCCCTGGTTCTATGTCTCTGCCTGTGCTGGAGAAAAAGGGGGATATCATCATGGGAGGACTCTTCTCACTGCATGACATGGTGGTGGAGCCCAGTCTGTCCTTCACCTCCAGGCCTCCTCCCATACAGTGCACCAGGTAGGCCATTTTTTTGCCCGCTGCAAAGTTTTGTTTGAGCCAATGTAAATTCTCATGCTCAAATATGGTACATCTCCAGCTTCAATTTATCTGTACATCTGTGTTTTGTGTACAATGTTGTGAAATATGGTTCTTTTTAGAGAGCTACATGCTCATAATTGTGCTCACTTCAAATATTGCCTCTATGTATCTTTTCATTTAATCCAGATTTAACTTTAGGACATTTCGTTGGATGCAAACTATGATCTTTGCCATTGAGGAGATTAACAGGGATGGCAAATTGCTTCCTAATATCACACTAGGCTATAAGATCTATGATTCGTGCAGTACACCACAGCAGGCTTTGAAGGCTGCCATGGAATTAATGGGGAGTGAGAAGGCTTCAGGGGTTGAAGGAGAAATACAGACAAAAGGAACCTGCCATGGGACCATACCAGCAGTTATAGGAGATGGAGGCTCTACTCAGTCTCTCGTTGTGGCTCGTTTCCTGGGAGTCTTCCATGTGCCTCAGGTAGTCATATCTATTCAACAGCTGTGCATCCATGATTTAATCTGAGCAAAATAGAAAAAGAAGTGTGAATCTGCTTTTCATCACAATATTTTCTGTTACTATCACTGGAGAGGATCACAGTCGACAGCTTCAAATTTAGCTCAATGTGGTTTTGAACTTCAAATCAACTGATTTTAATGCTGAACATTTTTACATTTAAATTGAAATACCTATTTTTCTCCATTCAGGTGAGTTACTTCTCCAGCTGTGCCTGTTTTAGTGACAAAAAGGAGTTTCCTGCCTTTTTAAGAACCATGCCCAGTGATTTCTTTCAGGTTAGAGACAGCAGAGAGTCAGAATGCTCACAATGTGACTATCCTCATTACAAAACAAAAAAATGTCCATTCTAATGTCTAAACAATAAACACTGTCTCTGTGTTCCTCTTACTGTCTCTAGGTAGATGCACTAGTACAACTAGTCAAGCACTTTGGCTGGACTTGGGTAGGTGTGATTGCAGGGGATGATGCTTATGGCCGTGGTGGAGCAAACATCTTTGCTGAGGAGGTGGGTCACCCATATATAAAGAATTTAATGAGAATAATTTGCTATTTTGCAATTTTCAACGCCTAATCTTTTGAACATAGAGCAATCATAAGTTGTCATGCAACCCTCTTCCCTCCTTTGCTCTCTAAGGTTAAAAAGTTGGGTGCATGTGTTGCCCTTCATGAGATCATCCCTAAGAATCGAGCTCAGGCTGCCGTTTCATCCATTGTTTCCAAGATCCGTTCTTCTGGGGCTCGAGTCATTCTTGTGTTTGCTGTGGAACAAGATGCAGCCGCATTGTTTGATGAGACACACAGGTATGAGGCTTGAGATTGCAAAGTTTAGTTTTTAATTTATTAAGTTTTACTGAGTTTAAAAATTGTCATTGCAAGTATGCCATCTGCATGTATGTTGAACTTAGAGAGGGGCTTACTGGGATACAGTGGCTGGCCAGTGAAGCTTGGAGCACAGCTGCCGTCCTCTCCACCCCCAAAAAGTACCACCACATCCTCCAGGGTTCAATGGGATTTGCCATTAGACGAGCACACATCCCTGGATTGCAAGACTTCCTGCTTCGCTTGCATCCCTTGAGCCCAGATGCCCTTGAGAATCCTTTCCTGATACCCTTCTGGGAAGAGGTGTTTCATTGCAGCCTGGGTGTGCAGGAAGGTCAAGAACGTAATGTTGAGGGTAAACCTCCATGCTCTGGAGAGGAAAAGCTGGGGAACGTGAAGAATATCTATTCAGATGTTTCACAACTGCGAATTTCCTACAACGTTTATAAGGCAGTGTATGCCATTGCTCATGCACTTAAGGCGATGAGAAGCTGCGTTAAAGGGAAGGGCCCATTCTCTTTGCAGGCCTGTCCAGATGCAGACAATATACAGCCCTGGCAGGTACCATACTTTCACCAATTCAGACTAGATTAATAAAAAACTATAGCAATGCAAGAACTTTGCAGAGTTCGTGGAGACTACCGAATGATCATATGCACTTTCTTCCTGTAGCTACTTCATTATATAAAACAGGTGGAATACTTGAACTCATTTGGTGATGAAATCAAGTTTGATGAGAACGGTGACCCTGCAGCCATGTATGACCTGGTTAGCTGGCAGCTGACACCGAATGGGGAAATGGAGTTTGTCACTATTGGCAAATTTGATGAGACAACCACAGGCCACAAGCAAAACCTCCAGATTCATGAACAGAACATTGTATGGAATGGCAACCAAACTAAAGTAGGCATCTTGATAGAAAATAACAATGTTTTGTGAATTGCACATTGTGCAATAATATTTCCATTATGTGTTTGACAAGTGTAGTGTGCATTTCCTCTTTTGCCCAGGTTCCCTTGTCAGTGTGCAGCAGCATTTGTCCCCCAGGTACCCGAAAGGCAATCAGACCACACTTCCCTATCTGCTGCCATGATTGTGTGGTTTGTACAGCTGGGGAGATTAGCAATCAGACTGGTGAGGAAAGACTAACTGCCCACTTTATGTTTGAGAATCTGATCTAAAGTTTCAGCCCCAGTATAGCAGCTAAAGTCTCCTTGTCTTCCCTCCAGATGCCATAGAGTGTGTGTGCTGCCAGCCAGAGTTCTGGTCCAATGCTGAGAGGACAGCCTGTATCCCCAAACAGGTGGAGTTCCTGTCCTTTAGCGACACCATGGGCATCTCCCTGATGGCTGTTTCCCTCATTGGCTCCTTCTGTACCTGTGTTGTGGTCTTTATATTCTCTTGTTACAGAACCACACCCATTGTCAGAGCCAACAACTCTGATCTGAGCTTCCTGCTGCTCTTCTCTCTGACTCTGTGTTTCCTGTGTTCTCTGACCTTCATCGGCCGACCCTCTGAATGGTCCTGCATGCTGCGCCGCACAGCTTTTGGGATCACCTTTGTTCTATGTATCTCTTGTATTCTGGGGAAAACCATTGTGGTGCTATTGGCCTTCAAGGCAACACTTCCAGGCAGTAATGTCATGAAATGGTTTGGACCTGCACNNNAATCATTACCATGTGTACACTGGTCCAGGTAAGGATTTCTTTTTAATCACTTTAAATGGTCTCTGGTGTATTTTTTTCAAATGTGTGAGAAAGAAATGTTTCCCCCGGCAGGTAATCATCTGTATAGTGTGGCTGATTGTTGCTCCCCCCACTCCACGCAAACTGATGCCACGCGAAAGCCCTATTGTCATTCTCTTGTGTGACGAAGGTTCACCAGTAGCATTCGCTCTCGTCCTGGGCTACATTGGCCTGCTGGCCTGCCTTTGCCTCTTCCTGGCCTTCCTGGCAAGAAAACTCCCCGACAACTTCAATGAGGCCAGACTCATCACCTTCAGCATGCTCATTTTTTGTGCAGTTTGGGTTGCCTTTGTTCCCGCCTACATCAGTTCTCCAGGGAAGTACTCCACAGCCACAGAGGTGTTTGCCATCTTGGCCTCTAGTTATGGACTCCTTGGTTGCATATTTGCACCTAAATGCTACATAATCCTACTAAGGCCGGAAAAGAACACAAGGAAACACCTGATGTCCAAAGCAGCCACTGATAAATTTTAGATCATTCTTATCACATGTGCAATTTTTGGACATTTTACTAACTTTGTCCTAGAATAATCCTGAGGTCATGTCACTTTAGTGAGAGTTATTTAGTAAGAACAATAACAGTGTGTCAGAGATCTTTTTTGAGCCACATCCTTCAATATGAGCCATACATATCACCACCAGATGGTAGTATTGTGCTGTCAGTGCGGCCTTATGTCATTTATGATGTCCTCTCAGAAATGCACACACAAACACACACACACACATGTTCACCCTTATTCTCACAAATTACTTCAAAAATGTTTTGGGATATTTTCCTGTCTACCATTTTCAATATTTTTCTTCAATAAATTTCTGACCTTTGTGTATTCAAAGATCGACTCTAACTTTTTAAATTTATTTGGTCAGCGATGCAGAAATAACACCAGCATAAACACAGAAACAGTACACATAATAGTGTATCATCAGCATGAGGTGATGTAATTCTAGTTTTATTCCCATGTTCAGGGAAACAAGTTATGGTCATGCAGTCTTCAGTTTACAAAGAAACACAAATCAAACAAACTGTTTTAGTTTTCCAGCTACATGACACTCCTCGGATGTTCACAGTGGGAATATGAAGGACAGCTCATTGCTCTATCTGAATGGGATTTGGCAGCACTGTCCATGCTGCCTTGACCTGGGATAGAACGATGAGGCCCATGGTCTCAAAGGTATGCTCTGTGGAAATCCCAGCTGTCATTGGTTAATTAAATCCTCATTCTCCAGAGGCCTTTACATATAAACATCACGCCTGGCTGTTCCCTACAATAACAAACAAAAATGTCAGACATTTTTTTGCTGCTCTCCACAGCTGCTCTCAGGCTAACATTGATTATCCACCACTGATTGATCTGCTGTTACTCCCGAGGCACCAAGATTAATTGGAAAACGTAGAGACATCGGGTCACTGACGTCTATCAGGGACAGACAGAGGGAAAAGGTGTCAGAAGGGGGCAGATGAACGGCAGTGTTTTATTGACACTGTATTTATCCATTAGCACTTATTTCTCACCTACACCTTCATTTATCTCTTACCTTTACCCCTTTGATTTTTCTACTCCTGTCTGTCCTCTCTCCTGACAGAGATTACTGTAAGACAGTAGACAGATTTTCCTTCACATGTGCAGCCTGTCTTCTTTTCATTTCAAAGAGTAGTCCTTTAGATGGCAGCACTATTCACTTAATTCAATGGAACAGAATAAATTATCTACATCTTTAGGGTTAAATAATTTAAACAGGAAAACACTATGCTGTAAAGTCTTCAATAAAACGAATGAGCCATCAAATTACAGGCACACTGATGGAAAATAAAAGATGTCATGGCCGTGAAAAATGTATGAAAAGAGCAACTGAGAGGAGAATATGTCCAGACTTCGCAGAAAATCCATTCCAAGAATCACTGAAAGAGGACAAGTTGAGATGTGATGACCTAGGTCTGCTGACGTATAATGGTAAACACAGGAGGGAAACTCAAGATGTGGTTAGGGAATGTCTTCTATACATTCAGCTATTTACTCAATCTTGTCATCAGTGAGTTTTAACGAGGCAAATGCTGAACAGATGTTCCCCTTTGATGACAAAGCACATGTACAGGACACATGAGGATTTACCTCAACAGAGACAGAAAGAAATGAAGAAAAGTAGTATTTAATATCGTATCATTGATGTGAAACTGTGATATGATTCCTTGGGCTGAAAGGAGACGTCAGTAGTGATTGGGCTAGAGATACAAGGATGGATAAAACAACACAATAAAAACCAACAGCCGTGCAGTAGATATCAGTTGGGTGAAGCCTGTAATGTTTGTTTTGTTTTGACAGTTTCAGAATTGTTGCATCAACTTAATAGCCTGTTTCTAGGAAGTAGTTAGTTGTCAAGCAAGTATTCTGTTAACTGTCTGTCATTTGGAGTTGTTAACATTCCACTTGTGACTTCCTCTTGACAATTATCCAACTGGAGCCCTTTTCCTCCCACCCAATTTTGAAGTGTTTGCAAGTAACACCAGCCATTCAGTAGGCAAAGCACACTTAGAAAAGCAGCAATTAGCATTATGTTCCAGTTGCAGGCAGACAAGCACTTTTTCAGTTTTCAAGGCAGTGTAAAGGCAGAGGTTCAACATATGTTGGCTAGACTGCTGATACATCAGTCATAACCCCAAAAAATCATGTTATATTACAAGGGGAAATTTTTTAAAAATATAATAGCATATGCAAAATATATGTAAACAGATAAGCAACTAGACTTTAATCAGAGTAGGCAAACAAAAAATACAAAAAATACTGGATATTTGTAGAAAAAAAGAAAGAAAGAAATCATGAAGCTGAGTCAATACCTCATTAATATCTGTTTAGTGTAGCAGCACGACTATTTCATTTTCCTGTGAGGTGCAATATTTCTGTTATTTTCTCCACTCTTTTTAATGCGTCCATGTAACAGATGAATTATTTGAGATCATACTGTAGCATAACAGAAAAGGAATTGAATAGGGCAGGTAAACATATACCTTGTGCACAGTCATTACATGAGTTGAGAGAATCATACATGCCTTGCAAAGACTGATACCTTTACCTAAAATCTCTTTTCATTATGATCACGTCTTTTTTTTTACTGCCCAATCCTGGCTGTCAGGTATATTTCCTCCTTGAAACTAGATCTTTTCAGGTAGCTTTTTCTCCAGCGTTCTTTCACCTTTTGTTAGTTAGAGTCAGCATTACAGGGGAGATAGGCACCATAGAAATTGCAGCCGTGACTAATGGTCTCTGCCATTATAGCACCATTCACTGGTGCCCATGTGGTTGCCTACATTATACAGGGCCATGATTGATCAGAAGGTCTCAAAAATCCCCTAAAATTAAGCAACGGTAGTGATGATGGCTTTTTTTTATATGCATGAGTCACTATGCTAATCTTATTAGGCACCGGATCCATGTTCGGGTGCTCCAAAAGGGACAAATAATGTGTTGACAGACTGCAATACAGAGTTTCTCATGCTGAATATTGTGTGTGAGAGCTAGCGATTTTCAGTGTGCAACACAAACGTACACCTATCCACTTTATGATGAGCAAATGCTTATGATGGGTTGTCAAGATGTACTGCATTAACTCGTTGAGCTGACAATGTGCTGAGAATTTTCTTATATATATATATGCAGATGCACATATGCAGACATTTTACTAAAGGACATTCAGGGGCAACATTAAGTCACTTAGATCAAGTTATGTACAGATGATGTCAGCACAAAATATAATTGACAGCATTTGCATATAAAGAACGTTAAATATTATTAATTTCAAGGATATTTGCTAATGGTTTCATTCTTTTTTGTTGTTGTTGCATGAGTCATACAGTTAAAAAAAAGTGTAGCAAATTTTAAAGGCCATCCAGACAGTGCAGAATATTAGTATGCTAAAGGTGATCAGTTTGGCTTCGTTAAAGTTTGCTGGAAGTTTCATAGAAGGTCAGGAGGAGGCTGAGACAAGACAACAGGTCAACATAGTCCAGAACCCACAGAAGCCCACCACAGAGCCAGAACAGATTTAAGAGTGATCTTGAATCAGGTTCAGTCACAGCACAAAAATCAACATCTTGGAAATAATGGCTTGGCCAGAAAATGGAGAGTGAGATGTTCTTAGAATATAAGAGAAATGAAAACTGAAGCAGATGTCATTTTCAGCCATCTGAATCATGAACAGAAAGAATTTGGAAATACAGAAATAAAGTCTGCACACTAGATAATGCTCCCAAATGTCACGGTGGAGGTTGTAAATGTTCATGGGAGCATTATCTAGTATGCAGACTCTATTTCTGTATTTTGCATTCCCTGTGTTTTTGTTCAGCACCTACATTTTAACCACTTTTGGATGTGGGAGCTGCTAGAGGTTTTTTTTTCCTTCTTTCTTTCTTTTTTTTTTTTTTTCCAGAAAGAATTCAGAACCTTCAGCACCTCGACCTGGGCGTTAAATAGCTACTCGTACAACCTATGTGACACTGTCCTCCATATGGAGCGGTGTCCAAAATTTAGAATGTCACACATGAATTCTCACAATAATGAAAAACATGCTGTCTTAATCAAAGGTATCTATCAGAGTGCAAATGGAAATGTCCAGCCTCCGTTGAGCAAGACCCACAAACATGTCAGGTCCTCCTCCGGCAGCATGGAAGAAAAGACCACCAGGACCAACACGTTTCATCTCAGCAGACAGGAGATAGACAAGATAAGGCCTTCAAACAGTGTATCGCTCAGCATACAGTACAAAGAAACAAGCAATCAATGAAAGTCAGCACACTTAAGAAACACAACATGAGCTACAGCAGGAGCAAAAGCTCACATCTGAGTTGTTGACTTGCACCTTGAATTTTTTGAAGGAGACAGAGGGATAAATTACAAAACAGTGTTGGATATGGTCTCTTCTAATTTTGATTTTAATGAACCCAGAAACAACCATCACACCATTTTTCTCTCTGCATGATGAAACTGCAATGAAATACCGTTCAAAATGTGATTTGGCATCATTGGAGATGATGCTACAATTTACCAAAGGTATGTGCTGGTGGAAAAGGAAAGTTGAAAATGTGGCAGGTGTCAGTGTTGCCCCAGCTGCTGAGATGATGAAGAGGATAATTCCTGTGGATTTTGTTAGAAAGGAAATCCACCTGCCGGAGAATTCAGACTGTGTGGTTTGAGTTTGACCCGAACTGCTCCAGCACGTTGAACACACTCCAGTGATCCTAACACAAGGAGACAAAGAAAGGTGTTATAAATATAAGAGTGTTGTTATTCTCTTCTATTTTTGATAAATAGTTCACAGTTAAATCCCTTAAGTCACAACTTTAATTTACAGTTTAATCTCATAGGGAAAGAAGCTGATTAAACCCATCACATATGCCTTTATACCTGTAAAAATCATATTAATGTTAAAACCATACAGAAACTGAGCTACTGTCTTTGCATTTGTAATTATAATCAACTGTATGTTTGTGTGTTAATTTTTTGTCACACAATTGCTGAGAATTTTATTAAAAAATGTTTTTTTTTTAATAACCAAAATTACTTGTTGAGAAAATGGTTTTGTGAAATCAATTCTCTGCTCTCTACTGTGCGTTGGTAGTCTCTATAGAGAAAAAATAAGCCTACATTAGTGATGGGTAGTCCCACTGATTGCTTATATGCAGTAGCTGAAAAGCTGTCAGTACTAAATAACAGTTGTTGTGGTAAACAGAATGCGACAAACCAATCTTTACTTGTACAAAGAAGATATACTGTAACACACACACACACACACACATATACAGATACCGATCAGGTAATATCGTAATACTGTGGTCATATTGCATCATACATTGAGAATTCAGAAGTGGGGACACTTTCCAATTGAGTTTCTGAGTGAGTAAAAGAGACTCATGATGAATAAAAGTAACAAAAATACATACCTTACGGCTGCTGTCTCCTCCTCACACCAGCCTGTCCATGTTTATGTGAAACTGACCACCTGACTCTTCAGAGGACACAAATGGCCAACAGCGATCAACTCTACTGTTCTCTGAGCTGACACATGCCAGTTGACATCTCATTGAAGTTCATCCATTCCTTTAAAGGTGCTGTGAATTTCTCTTCACACAGGTAGTTGCTGTGAAAAGAGGAGAAAAGGTTGTTTTATTACCTCTGAAAACGATAACATTTGTGGCATCTGAAGACTGTAAAATTCCATTTACTCGTACAGGCTGCAGCCTCCAGATATCAGGACCCTGCCCTTGCAGGAACCTTTTCCAAGTTCACAGGCCAGCACATCTTCTCTTGCATGAGCACCAGCGTATACAGCCTTGCAGAAATTATAAATGAGCGTGTTGGACAAATTTCTTCCAATGCCTAAAGGTGACTCATCACAAAGAATAACAAGTATTAGAAATTAAAAATATATTTAAATGATGTTTGAAATGACACAAAGTCTTGTTTCCATCATTTTTTTTTCACCTATGACCTCGTAGCCTGAACATAATGTCCCTTCCCAGCCAATTGTGAAAGAGCATCAAAACAGCATTTCTCAGAGTTTCCTCATTAAAGGGTCACATTCGGGTGAAGTCATGCTGGGATTTATTTAAGCCAGATTGGCTCCCAGTCCAGGAATATTGGCCTTACACTGAACAAAT
>JAQFJA010000024.1:18231078-18244210 GCA_029874485.1 Naso brachycentron | reverse complement strand
TGTACATGATATAGTGCACTACATCATATACACGATGTAGGGAATAGGGAGTGAGTGGATGAGTGGATGATTTCGAATACAGCTTAGATATGTCTCATCCCAAGACCAAACTCCAAATAAAAACTCCACAGTGCACCCAAAGCAAGTCTAATATGACGACAGTTTATGGAGACAAATTTGAGTGTTGGTAACATAATTTAAGAAGTCAAATTACAACAAAATTTCTTTAATTTTTGGCTCTGGTTACGAGCAATAATAGTCCAGCACATAAATTCAGATAAGATGGCAAATTTAAATAGATTTTTCACATTTACATTTTGGCCCAGATTAAGCAAACGAGTTAAAACGTGTTCAGTAAAAAGTTTTAGTGATGCTAGAAGCCACATTTTTTGTACAGTAGCATCTGTCTTCTCATCTACTAACTCTTGGCAAGACAAAAAAAGCCAAAATGAAATATTATTAGTAAATTTAAAGGAAACACTCTAAACACTTAAATACTGACATCAAATAAAAGTAGTGGGATCCACACATATACACCATCATTCTGCACATCTCAAAGCAAAGGATCGATACAGGAAAGCAGCTAGATGTTAAATTATACAGCAGACTGACAGGAAACTCTCCCTCGAGTCCATCAAGACATCATTCATGTCACCATGAGTTTGAATGAAAAGATATAAAGGAAGAAAATTAGATTTTTTTTCCTATCTTTTTAGTTTTCCTTACTTACTGACAGAGCAGTGACAAATATTAAGACAAAGTTTATCCCTTTCTTCAATCTCTAATTTCCTTCAATATCACATCAGATCACCTCATCTTAAAAACACCTGTTCTGTAATTGAATAATACATGGAAAATCTACCGCAGTATCATTAAAGTAAATTACATTTAGTTTAGTATCATTTTCGTTTGTTGGGTGCTCTAAGTGATTTCTTTTTATTATTTCTGCTTGTTTCTCTCCATGCATGACTGTATTTTAATTCAGCCTTTTTCTACCCTTTCATTTTTCTAATCCCCCAGTTTTCTCATTACCATGTGTGCACTATTTATGTGCTCATTTAATCTTAATGAAGTCCTGAGATAGGGACACTTCACAGGGCGCTTCCTGCAAAAGGGCACAGATCATGTGTGTGTGATTGGATTACTGACTGCCTGGTGCTAATGTTTAACCACAGCAAAAAGCTTAGCCTCTCACTTTCTCTCACACACATACACTCGCCCCGTGTGTGTGCGTGTTTGGATTTATTTGAGAATGGATTTTGTGCCACCTGATGTTTGTTTGAGACATCATGTCAATTTGAACCAAGCCACGCAGCACGATACTGAATCTGAATTTTGAGTTTTTCCTCTCTGCGTTGCTATTTTATCCTTGACTGCCTCTCTTCATTTCAGTTGCAGTGTTTGCAGTACGAGTTTTGCTTCCAATTTATCATCATGAAGCATTTCATTGGGGTACTGTATGTGACACGTGGAAGGTGTAAATGAGAGTAGAAACCGAAAGGATCTGACACTTTATGAGAATGATGAGTCTCAGTCAGCAACAAATGAATCCCTCTCTGTTCTGCATGTCTTATAAAAACATAAAAGGAAAACTATTTTACAGTCATTGCTTTATATTTTTGCAGCGATATAAAACCATTGTAACTTAAATTTGAAAAAACAACCAGTACAACAGCCCATAAGAAACTTCATTACCGACATAATGAAGATGTAAATTGCTTCATTGAGGTATGAGGGGTGATTGATTGGTTTGTGGCCTAAGGTAGAAGGTGATTAGTTGTACCCCTCGTTACATCAATTTGCTGCTTAGCTTTCTGAGTGATTATGTAAGATGTTTGAAGTCAGTGACTGTTGAAATGTTTCTGTTTTGGATGACTAAATATTGCAAGTCTCAGAAGTCACTGTCTAAGAAAATGGACAACATTGGCCTTTGTGCAGACAATGGCTGTCATCCAGGAATGCGGATTTGAAGACGTCCAAAACCCGCCCCAGTCAAATGATTTGGCACCTTCACACTACTACCTCTTCCCCAAGGAAGAGCTCAGTGTTCTGCTGTGGACCACTGTCTGGAGGTCTAGGACGTGAGACCCAAACAAAGAGACTAAATTGACTCACTGGAGGCACATACTCAATATGCGCTTCACTGATTGGTTTTACCCTTCTAGGTGTTAGCTGTATGCTAACTGGCATTGTGCACTAAAGAGGAAATGGAGGAGGGTCACTGGCTACAGCAGCTTTCACTAAGAATGACAGTAATGAGATAATGCTATTGCATTACAATGAACTACTGGGCTTCTGTGTTTCTCTTTTAAGGAAAAGATAAGGTAATAATAAAAGAAAAAGCATTGAAGCTCATTCAGCTCAAAATTATCTTTTAATGTTCCTGTAGACAACTTCAAACCATCACCACAACAGTCTTGTTTATTGACAACACTGTGATACCACATCATGCCTAAGCCTTGAACTACTTACCTAACCTAATTTTAATTCATCATCCCAAAGATTTTTGGATGGAAAAACAATACATCTATTTCCTGCCTTTCTAAAAAAAAACTATGTGGATGTACTCTTTAAAAAAACAATATATTATTATATATATATATATTATTTTAAACTGGTGATTCCCAATCAGGGGTACTTTTATCCAAGGGTACCTCAGGAGTTGCCAGACAGTAAGTTAAAAGATTTTGTCGGTGGATTTTCAGTGATTTATTTTGATAAAAAATCAATTCTAATTTTTCCAGATTAGCAGTAGTTTATCGTAGGTCATCGATATTTGGACGTAGTTTGCTAAAAGAAATGAACTTGCTGATTAAAGTAGAAAAACTGAAGGTAAAAGTAACAGACACACACAGTTGAGTTTTGTTGATAAAGGGAGACTTAAGTTAATCTGTGGGGGTATATCAGACAGAAAAGTTTGGGAAGAGGCACTTTCATGTACAGCGAGAACACTCACATAGAATCACTGATTTTGGTGAGCTCCAGACTTTTCTACTAGTTCTGCCATTACGCCAAACTTTGTCTTTATTCTGCTTTTTACTCAGTACCATGCTGACATGTCAAAGCAATGCTCCCCTACTGTTCCTGAATAAAAATGTCTGTCATGTACCCAGTACCGTGTTGGCTGTGAGACAGCTAACAGGGAGATTATTACCTTGGTGGAGGCCTAAAACTCTTTCCTGTTATTCATGAGCATTCTAGCTGGAAAAAAAAATTATATGTATTTTTGTTGGCCAGTGATTACTTCATTAATATTCATATTATTTTACTTGGCCACAAGTCTCCTGACTGCTATCTTTATTTGACATGTTTATGAGAAATACAGTATTTATGATGTTGTGCAATGGTCCCAACTGGAATTTTGATATCAGGGAGGTCATGTGAACAAAGCATCTATCTCAAAAGTCTCATTGTTATGAGTATTGTGTGAGTTAAGTTCTGTTTCAATTATTGTTATCACAGGCAAAACACAGACATCCAGTCTCTTATTATGTCCTGTCTGTCATGAGCTGTTAGCAGCAGGCCTGACAAACATCTCACATCTGAACACTTTTCTGACGTCACAGACATGCTTCAACGCCTCGGGTGATGACTAATTCTACAAGAAACATAAACTGGTTCCGTGGTTCGTGTGTTGCATGCCTCCAACTGGAATTATCTCTGTGCAATGAGGTAATTCAATGCAATGAGATTTAACCCTGGAGTCATGTGAGAGGAGCGGTGTTTTACTTATGCACAGATGGACACACACACGCATGCAGGGCTCAGCTTGGAGAAAACCACTGCATGCTGTTTCAAATTTCCTGACCTATCCTCAAAGCTTTTTCAGCTCAAAGCCTCACCTGTCTTTTCTTCCTCTATCTCTGTCCTTTCGTCTTTCATTTCACCTCAGTGTTCATTGTTTTTACAAATTTTTATTCTTCTTTTTCATCCTCCGCTGCCTGTTGTGCTTCGCTTCTTTCCTCTTCCTGACACAAACTAGTTAGTAATTAAAACCCTTACAGTCAATTGGGCAAATTATTGCACAGTATGCTACACCTGAGTGGGGGGAGGTGAAAAAAACACACATAATTGTATACACACACACAAGTAAACTAAGGCACACACACCAAGCTGCAGTTGCAATCAGAGTGCAGATCCTCATAATGAATCATTTATGGCCTTTTACAGCAGCAGACAACAATTCCAGGCATTTACAAGCAACCACAAATCTACACAGCTATTCCCGCACATTTACATGCACGTAGCCCGTTTTTTATTGCTGCCATGCAGCCTACAGCACCACAGTGTCCAGGTGTTTCCAGGCCCCTGAAGCTGTTGACAGGAAAAAGGATCTGTCCGTCAGCGGGCGGTGGCATCCAAGCAGACGGCAGCAGCCAGCCCCGGGATCAGAGGTTGCATGTTTGATGTCACCTCCAGAGTCGAGGTCAAAACTCTGCTGAGGCCTCTCGCTGCCGGAGTCTACATCTCGACATGCGTAAGTCACCCAGAAAAAATCTAACTCGCAGAGCTAGTAGGTTTTAGCTGCTAATGTAAATGTTCAAAGAAAAGCAGATTGCACACATGCCTCAGTTTGGAGTGTCAAGTAAAATCTTAAATACACAGCATTGTCTTTATTTCTCTCTGAGCCACACAGAGACCTACACACAAAGTAAACTTGAACATGTGTGTGTACAGTAAAGTCTGAGACATTCCAACTGTGACTGGGGAGCCAGACACCCTGAGGGAATGAGCACAACACTGACCATTAATGGGGATTTAAGCTGTTGAATAACTAGGATCAATCATTTGGCAGCTTTATTATTTTCTGCTTCAGGATTTTGAGCAAATAAGTTAGTGATTAATAAATCAACTTTTGCCCTTCGCCCAATATTTCATCATCAGTTACATGTGTATTTTTTCTCCTCTGTCTTCACTCTTCATCTTTGTTTTTCAGAAAGGCAGCAAATATCATCACAAGACCTCTATTAAATATGCGCAAACGCAGGAAAAATACAACAGTGTGAAATGACGCCACAAGCTGACACAGAGACATGCTATGTACGCAAGTGCACATATAGTAACAAAGTGCCTAAAATGAGGCCTTGTAGAGCAATGTTTATTTTCCTATTTCCCCCCTGTGTGTGATTTTTATGGGTGTTAAGTCTGCCATGAAGAAGAGGGGAGAAAAGAGCAGAGCAGAACAGATGGGTTTTAAGTTGCTATAAAGCAATATACAATGCAACAGAAAGTAAGATGCATCTTTTATTTAGACAATTCCTACAGCTGCCTATGCTTTTTACCCTTCAGTTCTGTACCAACTCATCCTATTTGTCAGAAACAGAATGAGAAATATCTGCAGTACTTCTACAATCTTACAGAAATCTCATTTTCAAGCAGATTATTGTGAAGAAACAAGAGCTAGAATTCCAATAATGCAGGTTTATAATTACGGTACACAGCGGGAATAAAGATGCACTTTTTTCAACTACAAGCACCCTTGAAAGACAAGGTATAGAAATGAATGCTAAGTATATTACAAGCAATCTCAACTCTAATGAATGTTTTATTGATCTGTAAAAAAGTGTCTATCAAAAAGTAAAAGGAGGACAGGGACAGTAAGGGCTGTCAGTAGAAAAAGAACAAGTTTGAGATGTTTCTTTGTGGAACACAAAAAGAAAAAGGTTAAAGTTTTAAGTAAAAAGTGTCTGTTTGTTTGCTAAAGCCTAATAAATGGTTTCCAACCCTTTCAAACAATAATGTTTCCAGAGCATTTATGGTAAAAGACTCAATATCACACATATGGATTGAATAAATGCACCTACTCATTACCACCCACGTTCAGGCTTACTGAAAAATAATCAGTATATCATCAATTGACAACACAAGTGCTGATAGTAAAAGGGAGAAAAAAGGTTCTCAAAAACACAAGACTGCATGTTTTTCCATCAAGATTGGACAGATAAAGTGCTCAAGGCTGCATGGTGAAAATAATCTGAGTCCACGAGACAGGCTGCACTTTAAACCCTGTTTTTTTTTTCTTCCCAACTAAGGATCAATCTCTCTCAGCCCTCTGAATCACTCTGTTTCTCCCGCAGCCAGTCTGCACTGTCTTCATTATAGTGGTGGAGACTAGCATATAAATTGTAAATTTATGGTAGATGAAGAGTTTCGGTTGTCCGTGGAAGTTTGCGCCCCTTGAAGATTTAGCACCCAACACCTCACTGGCCTTCTCACAGACAACTTGAGTTGAAGTATGGATCCCAACCCCACAAACACTCAAACACACACACACACACACAAGCGCTTACATGTGCGCAGTGTAACTTGACCCTCTCTGCATCAGCCACACCACAGGGACACTAACAAGACTCTAAAACCCCTGAGACACAAGCACAAACCTCCTATTAAGATTTTTCTCTGCACCTCTAGTTGATGTCTTTAGAAAACCACCTCAAAGCAACATTCACTCGTGCACACACATACACACTCATAATGTCAGTTCTGTTGACAAACTCTCAGCTCACATGTTAGTTCTAACTCCCATAGCATCTGTAGTATCTATAGAGCCGCAGTCCCTGAAGAACACCCTTCATATTCTAAAGCAACTGAATCAACTGAATCTCTGCATGAAAACAGGCACCACAGGTCTCCACATCTCTCACAAATGAGTCCTTCTGACTGTCTGTGTTATGGTCTTGTTGTGTGTAGATCTTTGTTTCTGTGAGTGGGTGGGTGGGTGTGCGAGTGGGCGTCTGACCTTTGAGAATGACCTCCAGTTCGTCTCGTAATATGTCAAAAGTGCTGTATCTGGAGCTGGTCTCGGGGATGATGTTCTTTTTCAGCCAGCCTCCACAGGCGTACTGGTAGAAGTTGTCACATGGGTCCACGCTGGCGTCCATGTTCTCGATGAGACGAGACGCTGCACAAACGGAGAGGTATCAAAGCATGGAGAACTGGAGGAAATGATTACACATAAAACTACACGGCAGGATAGAGGAGTATGATGTGAGCGACGGCAGCGCAACAATATCCATGTCAGCTGTCCCCTAACCAGGTGTTTGGAAAACTACACAGCTTGTTTAACAAGTAAATGAAGGTCAGAGATGCTTCACATTTCACCATATATTAGTTGAGATATCTGTGATATTATCTGTTGAGATATCTGAGATGTCTTGTTTGTTTATGTTTTATCCACATTTAATAAATGTTACAGAAAGTATCTGAAAATGTGTGACGTTACTTGAAAAGACATCTGTGTAACAATCCTTCTTCACGTTAATTCCTGAGCTTGGAAGCCAGCACTTGTAAGGAACTACTCTCCAGTCGTAACAACTTTCAAGGCTCCCCTCTCTCTGTCCTTCTCAACAATTTTTGACCAAATAAACGCATTCTCTTCGGAACATCAAATTACCTATACGTAACAACTTTCACATCCACTATGGTGTTTCTATACCGTGTTTCAACATGAACGGCAGTGAATGGGGTTTAAAAATGCAGTGTGAGATCTATTAGAGTATACACGTGGTTGAATTTTAGCAGCAACACTTGTAAAAGATAGGGGCGATCTCTGCTAATGGTGACAAGTCAAAAATAGACTGGTATGGTCCTTAAAGTCTTGGATGTACTAAAATGTCTCATGTTCTTCTAGTCTAGGAGTAACATGCTATACCCTAAAATCACTCTAAGAAAACTTGTGAAAGGTAAAATGTGAAACGAAAGAGTACAAGTATAAAGGCAGTAATTGGGTTCAGCTCGGCTCCAATACTGGAAATGTGTTAACTTTTTTGAGCTGCGATTTAATTACATGAGGCAGCTGAGAGATCTCTTGTGACAAGGCTGTCTGTCAAATCTGACTGAACTGGGACACTGGTTCCCCAAAAATGCTTCTGAAATTAATTGCCGTCTGTTACTGGAAAGTAGAGTTGGAGTTCGACATCTTTATTTCGCCATGGCCGTGTTTTTCATGAAAAACGACTGTGTCCATTGGACAGTGAGCAAGGAGATAAAGGGATAATGTTCAGTGCTATGTTTGTGAGAATGGGGGGGGGGGTGGGGTGGGATTGATTTGCATAAAAGGAAATGTTAGGATGATGGTTTATATCAGGTATGCATCTGTTATCAGGAATGCTGCCATCAAAGCAGGATACTTTGAAATTATTCAAAAACGCATTTGCGTGACATCAAAGGTCCCAGTTCAATACTGCACTCATGCAGTCAAGGAGCAATTACGGTTGAGTTATAAAAGCTATACAAAAAAACTCCATGTTGAAACTCTTCAGCTTTTGACACACATTGCACAAATGTATCCTAATGGATTTGCTTATACATGCCTACATCCATTATCCGTTTCTCAACACTATTCAACTCTTGTCCTGTTGTTCAGGGGTGATGCGAGAACAATAACCTTCCCCGGCACGTTTCTGCTGATCACGACTGTTTCTGTTTGTTTGGCCACCGCTTTGACTTAGAGGCGATATATTCACAGTTGAAGAGGCCATTTTCTCTAAGTATGTTTGAAATTCCAGGGCTGCGACAGTCTCAGTTTTTCCATTCTGTTCGCCTCTGTGAAATATATACATAAGCCTTCAGAATGAGACAATAAAAAGAAAGTACAAACAAACACTCAGTGCTTACCTGACTGCGTGCAGTCAGCTGTGGTGCAGATTTCATCTAATGGAAAATGAAAAAACAAACAAACAAAAAAAAACATCATTAATCAGTGAGATTTTTGCAGTCATCAGTCATTATGTCAAATGTTCATTCTCTCCCTCCCAGTTCCAGTTTTTGGTTGCTTCTTTGCATTTCTATGTTTAATCCTTTACACACATAATCTAAACTGCTTAGAAGTGTTGCTTCACTCTGCCAGGAACAATTCACGTGCAAAACTGTTAATCAAATTCAATCTGTCATATGCTCACTGACAGGATCACATACACCGCTGCCATATGACAGTTTGTGCTTTGGGTATTATGTGTGATTAAACCAAGTGTGAACACAGGTGAATGTACACACACAAGGACAAACACAGACAAAGTCATTAATGCCTCTCTTTTTCCTGACATGGCAGTTTACACATTTACTAATCCCAAGACTAACAGCTGAACACACACACACACACTCCAACCTAACACTTTTATATGCATCAGTTTATTCAATTAACTTGACTTTTTTTGTCAGGTTCTGTAACTCTTCTACTGCTGAACCTCACAGTTGTTAAACTGTCAATAATAAATCTGTCGATCTATAAATATGCTGCTTGTTATTTGTGTTAATGTCAGTAACCTGGTGGGCATCTTTTCTTGTACCAAATCACAGTGATTCATCTTTGGACTTGGACTCATGTTGTTATGTAACAATGACTTTGATTACAACTCCATGCAGCAGTTTCATGATCTTGATATAAAAGTACAAAAGCAAGCAAAGCAATCCTTGGGATGTAAATGATTAGAAAGCCAGCTCTCACTGTGACATTGATCTCGAGAAAGTTTGATTGGTTCCCCATGGTGAGGAGAGGGGACGGTGTCTATTTGATTTCACTGTGCACATTTGTATTGATCTTTGAGTCATAATGTTATCTGAGGACAATTACAGGATGATATAAGACACACAGTTCTTTATAATTTACACAACAGCCTAAAATGTGAAATGGCACAGTGTTTTCATGGATGCACAGTGACGTTTTAAATGCTTGAGAACATAACAGAAACTGTAAAGAGGACTTTGCACGCAGCATTTTTCTTTATGGTTCAGTGGATGTACTTTTGCACTCTGCTTTTAAAGCACACAGCTCAAGTGTCTCCTGCTCTCCTGAACAAAAAGCTCTTCTGTTGCACACTCGCTCATGCTTACCATTAACCACAAACTCTCCTGGAAGTGATGCTCAGTGCACGTGCACAGTTTAAAGTTTAAGCCTTAAAGTTCAGAAAGGTTCACTTACTCTAATATTGTGCAGACAAACAAACAAAGAATGTCCTCTATGCTGCATGATTCCCAAAACTACACACTTTTTTTTTTAGGACAATTTACTTTCGATTGAGAAAAATCTAAAATATGTTTTTCTCTGAGCTGCTCAAGTTTTCAGGTATTTCTCCCTTTTTCTTCACCCCCTCTTCAGCACTCACCAGTCTTCTGTGTGGCAAAGAGGATGATGAGGGCAACGATGACAATGAATAGCAAGGAGACGATTGTAATGAGGCAGATCTCCAGGGAGGTCCAGCGGGGCTTCTTAGCCGACTTGGGGGGGTTGGTCTCTGTCATTCTCACGTCTCCGCCTTCAGCTGCCGGCTGTATCAACTCACCTGGGGAGAGAGGGAGAACCACTGAAACGGAGCTGAAACAATCAGTCGGCTGTTGACTGATTAGTCAACAAAAATTCTAGTAAACATCCCAAACATTTGCTGGCTGCAGTTTCTTAAGTTTGAGAATGTGCAGTGTTTCTCTGGTTTATATGCTGTGTAAGTTAAATAAATTTTGGTTTTAGAAGGTTAACCAGCAATTAGAAATGTAGGCTTTGAGAAATTAACTTTTTCCAGACTGCTATTAATCAATTCAAATGAATTAATTGAGGAGAACAGTGGATAGATGATTTCAAAATGAAATAATTTGTTGCACACTCACTGTGGCAAACACAAGAAATGATGGGGACATAAAAGTCAAAGTTCAACTTATATCAATGAATCAAAAATAATTAACAAGTGTGTCGAATCAGCAAAAATGTCTTGAAAACACTTATCATCATGACAGCATAATTTGAAAAGTCCACTTCAAATCAAATTATCTTTGAAGTCATCAAGGTAAACGCCAAACACTTGATGGTTGCAGCTTCTCAAATGCAACGATTTTGATACTTTGGAAACAAACTGGTTTAAATCAAAACATACTAATTTTGACAAGGTAAGTCTTCAAACTTTGAAGCACAAGCGAAAGAGAAAACATGGAAAGTGCAAACTGGAGATAAAAGACACATGGAACTGATAAGAAACCAAATAAGAAATACAAAAAGATTTTTTTTTCTTTTTCTTATTTTTTCCCAGTCTTGGAGCAAAAGGTGAGAACAATGGAAGTTCTTACCCTCTTGTGGCAGTGGCAGTGCACTCCAAACAGAAACAAACAAACCAAAAAAACAAGCAACAAGACTTCTGAAGAATGGAAAACCAGAGAGACCTTCCCTCTGCTCCTCACTGCACACTGTTGTTTTCCTCTCTGGGGCCAAGTGAGAACTTTACAAAGTTCATATAACAAGCAGTTAAGTCTATCTCTGAAGTCAATTAATCCTTAATCCCTTACCGACGCCACATACACACACACTCACACACGCACTCATGCAGTCGCTGCACAGACACACACTTGTCCAGAATCATGCTCTCACACACACTTTTACAAGCTGGTGTCATGAAGCGCCTAAGCAGATGGGCGGGTCTTATTGTGGGCTGCCTGAGATGAGAGCACTGCTCGACCAAAGTCTCTTTAACCAAGCCACAGACACACAGCATCACCTACTGTACTGCACACACACATCCACAGGCATCACTGTCGCATGTAACCACAAGCCTGCTGAATGTCAAAATCCCCACCATTCTTCTCCATGACTTAACGATAGCCCGATGTACAGCAATCTCCCCTTTACAGCCATTATCCAGCCTAGTAATGAGACATTACTGTATACAACCCGCAAAGCTTTCCAACGAGCTATTCTCCTGAAGCCACAATGACATTACTGCATGCATGACTTCACTAAAGGTCATGAGATTTACTGTAGGAGACTGGCAATGGATAACTTTCCACTTGTAGCGCTTGCATTTGAAAGATCCGGTTCTCCAACGGACATAGAGGTAATGGAAAATAACTGATTGAAGGCATAAAAAGATAGGATGAGACAGTGGGATGACATGAGTTGATATGTTGATCAGAACTCCCTGTCAGCCTCTCTCTGGCTGCAGCAGTTGGCAGAAACTTTCCTTCCCTACAAACAAACACATCACCTTGACAGCAGACCTGCCACACCTCGACTTAAACCGTGTGTGCAAGCCAGCGTTGGAGAGGCTATACGTTATATACATTTGCTCTAATAACAGCTGCGTGCCAAGAAATGTGCTGGCTGCGAAATTTATTTTAAAGGGAAAGGGATATAAAGACGGTGTGGAGGAATGTGCAAAAAAAGTAGAAGGGGGAGGATGTAAAAATATGGTGGCACACTTAGTGGTCTTAAATCATGATTACATGAGTCCTCCTCAGTGTAATGAGACATATTAAGCATAAATCTCAAGGACCACTTACTGTATGTTCCTCTCATGCTCCTCTCACTCTTTAATAATACTTACTGCTGTGTTTCTTTAGGCCACATGACTCAGTAGAAAATTGCTTTATCGTGGGTTAATTAAGAGACCTGTTAGTCCTGTGCGTGTATTATTCCGATGCCCTTAAGGATGTTTGCTTTGTGGAGGAGGAAGGCCTAATATGTACGCGTGTTATTTGTAATCTGAGCAGTAATTTCTCTTGCTGATGTGACAGCTCCTTTTGCGGGACACAGTCACTGTTTTGACTTTTCTTAATGTGGCTCTGATGTTGAGTGCGTTTTTCAAGGGTACATGCTGCAGTGCCTGAATTTCAATGATCAGGAGCACCAAAAGTCAGAACTCTTTCTTTCTTTCTCTCTTTCTGTCTTTCCATTTCTCCTCCGCTGTCTGTCTATAATGATATATCTGAAACATAAAAAGTTCCAAAGTCTTGTGAGACCTCAGAAACCCCCTCCAAAATTAAACCCATCATTCACCTAGACACCTGAAAATACCCATGTGTCTACACACACACACATACATACATACACACACGCACAGGAGTCAACAGGAGACTGCTTGCACAAAGTCACTTTTTTACAGCCTACATCCATGCGAGCCATGAAAATGTCATGTACCTAATTTAGTTTAAGTAAGTACTGGAATGTGGCCTACTTTAACTTAAAATAACACTTTCGCTTGGACATAATTTTAGCACTGGGCCTATAGCTGCACTCTGAAGACTGAAACTACTTTAAAAAATTTTTTAGAAGGAAAAGATTCGATGCCTAAAGGTGCTACGATTTGGCTCAAATGAAGTTCACTTCGTAAATTGCTTTATTGATGGTTTTTTTTTTTTTTTTGTGAGAACATTG